>VZTU01024773.1:172828-302580 GCA_013400835.1 Zapornia atra | reverse complement strand
GAGCTCTGTGTGTGGGGGGGGAGGGGGGGGGATAAGAAATTAAAGACGTGACTCGTGATTCAATATTGATTTCCACTTGTTTTTGTGGAAATGCTAAAAATTCCAAGATGAAATATTTGGACTCTTCCTTTTGTTTCTTTCCTTTTTTTTTTTTTTTTTGTTAGAAGCTCTTTGCCCAGTTTGACTCCAATTCCTGAATAATTCATAGTCTGTAAATAGCATCCTCCTCCTCCTCCATTGGTAAACAGACCCTTTGTCCCAGGAGCTTGGCAAGCTGGAAGCAGTGTCATCCTGCTGAGTCTCTGGTTCCAGAGCAGAGGTGCTCAGGGTGTGTGTGTTCTCTCTCTCTGCAGAGTTATGTCATGCCCAGACCACCAAAGGGCTCCATGAGGATTTATAGAAGATGCCCCGTGTCTTGGCGCCTCTGGTGCTCCTTCTGCTGTGGCTGATGAAGATCGCTGCCAGCCCCCATTCCCTGAGGATCGGTGAGTATAAGGCTCGCTCTGCCCAGTGTGTAATGATCCTTCCACTCATGTTTGGGCTGCTCTGTGTAGTGGAAATGTGTAGGGCAGCCAAACCCTGCCTGTGGTGGCTGGATTCCCTGCCTTGATGGTGTGCTCCCCATTCAAGTGGGGCTGAGGTGCAGTGTCCTACCTGCATTTTGGCAATGTTCTCTCCTTCATCATGTAAAGGGAATGCAGTTTATGATGAACATACACATATGCATTGATTTTTTTATTTTATACTTTTTATGGTGGTGATGTTCCCTGATGGGAATCTCGTTCTGTAGAAATTAGAAGTGAAAGCCACTGCACAGAGCGCTGCTGAGGAACGGGACTTGCTCCATGCCCTTACCCACCTCTGATGCTCTCCCAAGCTCCACACAAAAGTAAATCGTTTTCTGCCACAAATTTATTTGTCCTTGCGCTGATGAGCAAGGAGCATCTGAGCCCAGACCGAACCTAGTTAAGCAGTGGCACAAGCACATTAATAACTCCAAAGTGCTGTTTGTAAGGAGCCCTCTGCGTTCAGTCTCCTTTGGGCTTTATTAAAGAGTGTTCAGGAAGAGGCACCATCATCTTGGCTTACTGCCTGTGCAGATTAGGGAGGAGAAATGCACCCAGAAACCTTGTAATGGAGCTTGCTTCACAGCATTAACGCTTTGCTTGGGTGTTTGGGAAGGAAGCTGCTTTTCCTGACTCTTCCCCTTGGAGGTTCCAGCTGGTTTTATTAACCATTTGTTGCGGATTCGAAGCTAATCTATCCCTGTCCCTGTTTGCCACCCTCACAGGTGACACCTGAAGTAGAATTACTTCTCCCCTCTGCTGGTGGAGCACAGAGCAGCTCAGAAATATAGCAAGGGAGGGTCTGTGCTGGCAGGAGCCTGGGAAGGGTGGCTGGGTGTTTTATATCCCCAGTACCCGTGATTCATGTGGAGTGCTCATGCTGCATAGTCTCAGCTCTGCAGACTGCATTTCACGGTGATCGGCAGACCCTCCGCTTGAGCCAGCAGGCGGGGCTGTGGATGGGCAGTGTGTTATCAGGATGACTGAAGGTGAAAGATCCTTTCTTATGGCTCGTGGCCCAGCCGTCCCCTCCTGTGGGGAAAGAACTGTGGGTGCTGGGAAGCGCAGGGGGAAGTGGAGCTCCCTGCGCAGGGCACGTACCAGCATCGGGCTGCAAACCTGTCCACCTCCACAGTACGACCCTGAGTGGAACAGGGAGGCGATTGAGAGGTGGGACTGGGCTTCTGTGTTCTTGGCTGAGGGCTGGAAAGGAAAATCCATGCTGCATCATGCTGAGGGCAGCTTCCAGGTGGGATTAGCTGCCGCCTTCCAGGCCTCATCTTGGTGCATATTCAGAGCTCCCTAATCATTGCTGACGGTGGCTGCTGTGAGGCCGTGTCAGTGCTGGCCCCTCAGGATAGGCAGGAAGGAGTCGGGGTGTCCTGCAACTGCGGTGGTGGTGGAAAGTCTGTCTCCATCTGTCCAAATACCGATTTTTGTCTTCCATGCCTGGCATCTGCTGCTGGGTAGAGGGGATCTGGACAGCCCGTAAGGGCCTGCAGACAGATCCCGAATAGAAATTACTCCCACGCGTCTGGGCCCCACCATCTCGTACAGGCACACAGCTCACCTTAGCAGCAGCGGGTGGTGGTGACGAGCTGAGCACGTGGTGGTTAAACGTGTCCCGCTCCTCCTCAGCATCATGTAAGGGGCTGTGGTGCTGGGGCTGAGGCTGCTGCGTGTTGGTCTCCATGGCAGAGGCAGCTCCACCAGTGGCGGTCAGCTCTCTAATGTTGAGGTCGTGTTACTTTGGACCTGTCTCTCTGGTGTTAAAATCCTTGTGTGTTTAGAGAATCTTTGACTTTCTTTTGCAAAAATAACGGAGTTGTTCTTAAAACAAGCATCGTGGCTGTGCGGTCTGGGATGGAAGGGCCCTGCATGGGGCAAGGCAGTGCAGATCCGCCTGCTGAATCCTCCCAGGACTAAAGGACTTGTGCTGGGATGTTACAAAGGCGATGCAAGAGTCAAGGTTTCATAGAAGGAGTAATGTTTTTGAGGGAAAGGGAAGGAATTTCACTGGTTCTTGTAAAAGGCACTGGAGCTTTGTGGCTGCTGTGCCAGAGAGTGTTAAAAACAAGGGTGGCTAAAAACCCTACAGTCAAGTCGTGGGTGTCTGCAGCCACCTCCTGAGAATGGGACATCAGCTGTCCTGGCCTTGGAGGTGGCCGATTCCCACATGTGAGCCTAAAGCAGGAATTCACAGAGGGAGGGGAAAGATATGCTAGTGTGTATCTGCTGCTTTTGCTTTGCTCGTGGCCACGGAGCGAGCTCTTCTGCAAGTGATGCCTGAAGCAGACGGCAAAGAGCTGAGGAGGGGTTTGGGGTTTTGGTTTTGTTTCTTCAAGATGCAGTTTTATTTTAACAACATATCCAGCAAAAAAAAGTTAATAAAAATAAAGCACAAAATAAAAGGAGAGGAAAAAATATTACTAGCAGCCCTGAAATCATTCCCAAGTGCACGCTTTTGGCAAGGCAGGGAGAGACGGTATCTAGCAACATAAATCAGTGCACTGCACAGAACAGGAAAACAGACCAGCACGAGCATTTAAATATTCAAAGAAAATGCAAGCTAACATTTAAAATTATTCTTAGAGCCATCTGGTAATGGACTGCTCAAATGCACAGTTAGATGATTAGTCGTGTGAGGTGAACATAGGCAACACCGTGTCTGGTTTCTTCACTCAGTTGCTAGAAGAGATGATCGCCTCCTGCCCTTGGCTTCCAGGGTGGGAGGAGGCACGGCGGTGCTGAGTCAGGGGCACTTGGCTTTTAAACCTGGTGCTGAGCTTCCCTGCTGCTGTTTTCTTGGGGGTTTTGGGTGGATCTTGGCCCTGCTATTTCTCAGTGGAGTTTCTAGGCAGCAGATTGCTTAATCTTTGAGTACACAGCGACGGGAAGTTTTGCTGGCCTGGACAGGACCAGCAATGAGTGTTGCATTGCAGTGAGCTTTAGAGACATCAGCTATGCAAAAAAGTGAGCGGAATACAGGCTACAAGGTGACCTTCCCTGTGACTTTGGCATGCACAGGAACAATCTGTAGCCTCTTGTGCACTCTCTTTCTCTCTGGGATACACAAGAAAAAATATCGGTGGAAACATTTTTTCTGCCTTTTTTTTTCCCCCCAGCCTTAAACCCTGTGTGTTTCCTTCTGATTCCATCCTGGAGAAGGTCTCCTGGTTCACACTGGTCTGGAGACCTGGCTTTGAACCCAGCCAGGCTGCTGCTTACAGCAGGGAAACCATCTCTGAGCTGAGCTCACATGGTGGTGCTGTTGCTGGAAAACCTTCCTGCTTCTTATTACAAGTAGTGTTTGAGGAAGCAAAGCTTCTGGTAGGGCTTAGGTGGCTCCCTGGCCTGCCTATACCCATTTTTGCTTTTTCTAATTTTTTTAAAAATTAGTATTAAGGCTTTCACATTTCATTCAGGACTTTCCAAAGCTCTGAGAGTCTAAAGAAATTGACGACTGTGCAGGAAGAGCGGGGCAGGCATCCACATCTTTGTTGATGCACAATATTAATATTTCCCCCAATATTAAAAAGGTCCAGTTAAGTTCATTAAAGTGAAGTAAATCCATAGTTACTTGTCATTTGCTGCTGAAGGGTGGTGAGAGGTAGAGAAAAATACAATTAGTTTGTTACCTGTTTGCCCTTTAAATTTCGTTTTCATTACTCTTCTAGGAGAGGGATGTTTTAGTGGTGTTGCCGAGTTACGTGGGTAAATCTTTATCTTTAAAAATTTGGCAGCGTAGGTGCCTGGCTTTTTTGGCAACTCCTTGACTGGACTGTTCAAAGAGGGGAGCTCCATGCAGCTGGTGAGTGGTTCTCTGGACTCCTTAGATGCTTAATGCCGGGGCGAGGCCTTGAGGCTGCCCACACATGTGCTGAGGTTGGTGTTTGAGGAGAACACGGTTGCTGGGTGGTCACTGGGTTTGCACGCTGTTCCTGCTGGCTCTGCAGACACGAGCTTTGCTGGGGGATGTGCTGGAAGCTTCTCTGCCTGCAGAGGAAGGAGCCTCATTAGCACCATGGAAGTGTGAGCGAAAACTGCGGGAGGAAAGCGAGCGCTTCCGAGCCAGGAGCCCTGGGAGAAAGGGAGTGGGAGTCGGGTTGGGCTGCGAGCGAGTGCTTGGGGGATGTAGAAGTCCCACATCCCTGCTTCATTTTCCTTTGATTTTAAGCAGCGAGGGACCTGTTTGACATTCCAGCTGAGGACTGGGTAACAAGGAGGGACGGGATGGTGGCTTTCCCCCCCACCGTAGGGCTTTTAGCGGCATGGATTGCATGTGATCAAGCTTGAGTGTGCTTGGCTTAAAATCGCCTGTGTGCTGCAGGAGCCTTCATGGAAGGAAGAGGGGCTTGGTGCAAACTGGGGCGACCTGTGTCTGTGACCATGCCCTGGGCGGGCAGAGCCCCTCGCCTTGCCTGGGAGATGGCTGCATGTCTCTCCAGGCTGCAGTTTTGCCATGTAAAACCTAATGAGCTCTCGGTCTACAGCTAAGGAATCCAGCGCTATAATAATATGAATAATAAATAATAGGCAGATTTATACCTTGGGTCAATGCCAGGGGGCATGGAGCGAGGAGGGGTGCGGATTCAGCCAGACGGAGCATCTCTTCATTTGTTTTGCTACTCTGGAGGAGTTATTTTACGGGTTCATTAATGCCTGAGAGGCAAGCTACGCTGTGCATCCCAAGAGGCTCTAAGCTTTGTTTTAATTCATTATATATCCACATACATATTATACAGCTATAGATCTCTGTGCGCAGAGCATCTGGATGGGAAACTCAACGGGTCGTTATGGAAGGGAGCCACATTGCTCAAGTAGCAAAATCAGCATAGAACATTTTTGGTTTTCTGTTTGCTTGTTTGGGGAGAGCTGCCTGCTCACCAGCACGGGGAAAACTGCGGTGTGCTTGGGTGCAGCAGTAGCTGCTGCCCTGTGCTGTATGGCTCTGTAGATCTGGAAGGTGACCGGGTTCGAAGGAGGTGCTAATTCAGCAGGAAGAGGAGAGAAGTGAGGGAAAAGAGAGGGACTGGTCACCCGAAAGGTCAGATCTCCACCCATCCATCTACACACCTTATAGTGTGTAGATAGTTGCAGGGTGAGCAATAGAGGGTGGATGCTGATAGTAGGAGCGTCTGCGAGGTTTTGCTTCAGACTTCTTTAGCTGTGGTCCTGAATATTGAAGGTTCTCCCAGAGCCAAGGATCAGGATCTGAGAGTTGTATAACTTGTTTGATATCTAAATACTGTTACTGCCCCGGGCAGCACTTTATGTATGGAGCTGCCGAGCCATTTTTAATACATATCTCTTTGTTGCACAGAGTGAATGCTAGTCATAGCAAAAGCTACTCCATCATCTCTTTCATTATTTTTTCATATATATATATATATATGTATGAATAAAAAAGTCAATTACATGAATGAAAGATGCTTGGTTCCCTGCCTAAACAGCTGCCAAAATTAATTCCAACTCTGAGCCAAACTCAGCAAAGCTGGAATTTCTGCAGAAGGCTCCAGTGCGGCGTGAGATAGGCTTGTGCATCAGCCTGCATTACGGATTACTGCTGCCCAGCCCCTCGCCCGTGGCTGTCTATGTGGGTAGTTGAGGAAGGATGGATTTCACACGATCTGTGGTGAGCTTGCCTGCGCTGCAGAGTAAGCCTGAATTAAATATCCTTAGTAGACCCTTCCCAGAGCGAGTGCCATCGTCCTGCGAAGCAGAGCTCATTTGATAGACAGCAGCTGTCTTGGCAGCTCAGAGCACCTGAAAACTTAGTGCCGGCGTCAGCAATACTTTGAGCTTCAAATTTGTTCCTCCCCGTAGACCAATTAACTTGCATTTAAAGCACCACCTGAATTGATCGGGAGGTTTTTTCCTATGTGGACGGGAGCTGGGTTGGGTTGCAAAGTTTGGGTAAGTGTGCAGGGGAAGCAAGCCCTCCATCCATCCCAGCAGCAGTTGCTGCTGTGGGAGGGCAGGGAGCAGTGATGATAAGGCTGGCTGCTGAGTGTGGGGGTACCTATGGATGCATGGCTTTTAGGGTGACATCTGTAGCAGCTGTGATGGCATTTGAAGGTTATTTTCAGGAACTGAGGGAGAACAAAACCTTGGAGTTTCTCAAAGTGAGTCAATATAAAGCCAAAGCTGTTACCTGTGAGCAATTATAACCCTTCTGAGAAGGCAGCAAGACAACTCCAGCTTGTCACAGTGTGTCCTAGCAGAGAGGGGACTCTGACAACGTGAGTGTAAGGCAGGGTTTCGTTCTGTTCGAAGCGATCCTGCCTTGTGCTTAGCAGTTTATTCCACATCCTCCTGCCGTGTAACTCCTGGCAAGTTCACTTGACCTCGCTCTGCAGATGGATGGACTGCAAGCTCAGGGCCCAGCTCTCAGGAATGCTACCCGTGCGGCGCTGGGGTCAGCGAGGTGGTAAAACCCTCTTGCTAAGCATTGGCAGTAGGCACTGCAGGGCTGTTGGGCATCCTTCCCAGAAACGGTGCTTTTGACCTGAAAGGGCACTTATCTCAAGTGCTCCTCTGCAGCTAATTGCTTGTGGCTCAGTTCCTGATAAACACACCCCTGTAAAACGAAAAGCCTGTATTGCCTTGGCATGTGCTGCTCTAGCTCTTCGTAGCCAGGTGTTTTGAGCCCAGAAGGTCTGAAAAAGTCCCAACCCCAGAAGCAGAGACCCAACCTGCTGACAAAGCGAGCGAGACAGATCCTGGCTCCCTGTGTGCTGCTGGGCCCTACGCAAGGCTCCAGCTTCTGCCAGGGGTAGGTCCTGCCCTTCTCCATAAAGCCTTTCTCCCTCCTTTGTGCTCCTCATGAGGACCTCATCATGATGAGATTGAAACTACTTGCTGAGAAAATGCCAAGGGAAAAGGGAAGGATGGAAGAACTCAAAAGAATGTGTTTTGCTTGTTGGTGGGATGCCGGCTATGGAAAAGCACAGAGCTGTAGGCTGTGCTGATGGGCAGGGGAAGCAGTGTGCCTGTGGGAGAGTGGGGGGCAACACCTGGGGTGCAATCCACACTTAAATAGGGTCGCTCCCCACAGCCTTCACTAGGCTGTTGTCTGTGGTGGGGAGGTAAGTGCAGGATGCTCATGATGCGTGAGTGAATGCTTGTGTGTCAGCACAGCAGTGGACCTGAACGTGGGGTTGGAAGGGAGCGATGGGGAGGACCTGCAGTGGAGGAGCAGCTCAGCCCGGCAGTTGCCAGCTCTGACTTGACCTCTGCCAAATGAGGACTGAGAATGGAAGGAGGCTGCAGGGAGGGGATGGCTCGTTTTCCCAAAGACACTGCTAATGAATTCCTCTTGCACCTCCAGACACTGTAGGGGTTTGGAGAGGCTAAATAGAACTTTATGTGAAAATGATGGCTGAATGTCAATTCTGCTGCCGAAGCCAATTTGGGAGCCAGAAAGTGCTAAAAGAATTAAGATTGTTAAATGGAAATAAGTCTACTTGGTTGAGATAAAATAGGGTTTAAATGAGCGAAATTATCTGTGGATTACCCTTGTTAGAGTACTGCCTTATTTAATAAACTGAGTTTTAATCTGCTGCAGGGATTCCTGAAGGCAAAGCTTAGCCTACAGGGGTACATGTGTGTGATGAAGGGAGAGGCCGGGCTGTGCTCTCATCCCCAGAACGGAGCCACAAGAGTAAAGGGGAGGGAATAGCTTGCCCGTGAGTGCTTTGGGCTTTCACAAGGATCTTGTTTGCTGCTTCATAAGTGGTTTTATCTTTGCTCAAGCTTCTTGAGTGGTTCTTGTGTTTTGCTGGCAGAATAGGAGGACACTTCTTCTGGCTGGGTGATGCCTGTTCTGGGTGCTGTGTGTCCCTGCAGCACTTTGGGAGATGTAGTCAGACCTTTCCTAGAGCACCGGGAAGGGGTGCTGCAAGGGTACGAACCCTTGCTCTGTTTAGGAAGGGAAAAGAGAGTGCTGAAAATCTTGAGGGCTGCGATTTCATTGTGAAGCGAGAGACCAGTAATTATTAATTGTCACCAGTTATCCGCTCCTGCGGGAGCAGATCTGTTGCAGAAGAGAAACCAGGTACTTTGAGCTAACTTTAGCAGGCCACCTGACTTAACACAGGTGTCACCTGTCATCTCACATGTGTTTCTGACCCATCTCTCTTTAGTGATAGTCACGAAAGCGTAACTGCTCCAGATGCTTCTGAGACTGTCCACGGAGGGAAGGACCTGATCTTAGTGTTGAGCAGCCATCCTTTGGTGCTGTAGGGCTCTGCTTTTGGCTGCCGGGGCAGGTACCTGAGCCTGGGAGCTTAATGGCTTGCAGGAGAGAGTTGTGGCTTAGAGGGAAGGGTCTGAATGTGAGGTACAAAAGGCTGATGCACGAGAAGGGTTGAGGCTTGATTTTTCCTCTCAGCTGTGTAGCTCTGAGGTTTCCAAATATCTTGTGTTCTGTACTTGGAAGATCCAAGAATTTTCAAGCTGTTTTCAGACGGTCTCGAGTGTGAAATCAACTCCCAAGTCGTCAGTGGGTTAGGAGTCTCAGGAGGGAGGCAGGAGATCCAGGATCAGACTCCAGCCCCGTCCATGAGCATCCTGTCCAGATTATTCTCCTCTCTGTTTGAAGGAGGCTGCTGTCTGTAAATACTCATGCTTGGTAGCCCTTCCTGTTGTTGTCAGGAGAGCTAATAAAACCCACTAGCTGCCAGGCCTGAGCCCTCGCCTGCCAGGGCCTTCTCATTCTGTATTTTTGCCTCTTCCTGGGCCTCCCCTGACAACACAGTCTCTGTAAATGCTGCAAGTTCTTGCACCTCATGCACCTAAACTCCTCGTGTTCAGGGAGAAAGTCAGAGCTGGGATAGCAGGAAGAAGGCAAGGGAGGGGCTTGATTTGCCTGTCTAGTCTTCTGTTGCTTGGGGATTGCTGTTCACTACCCATTTTGTGGCATGGATCACTTGCTGGAGCTGGTCTCTGTGTGCGACGTCCTCTGGTATTATTTCTGGCTTCATACTGTAGAGGTATGTGGATCGGGATGAATGCCTGAGATCTAGCCTGGGGCTCATCCCACATGAGCTTAAGACTTCTGTGATCTTCTTGCCAAGCCCAAGGGATGATGATGTCTGAAAAGTCGTAATGTGGTGTCAGCTTGGGTTTGTCTGAGGATCTCTGCATTCATTACAGATTCCATCCCCTTCCCAGCCCTGGTTTGTGGTGGTTCTGCTTGGCCAGAAGAATCCACCAGCCTATATCCCACAGGACCAGCTGCCCCATCTCACTGCTAGAGGGTTTTGCAGTCACCAGCATCTTACAGAATACGTGCTTACACATGCGCTTGTGCATGCACCGTGGTGTTTGACAGCACATTTGATAGACTCCACCTTGCACCAGGTCTGATTCACAGGCATCTTATTTTACCATGGCAGGATGTTCTTAATCACCCTGCAGAGTGGTTCTGCTGGGGTTCAGCTGCCCCGCACATCTTCCTGTTTGACCAGCAGCAGAAACCCCTTCTGGCGTTTGGCTCCGGTACTTCAGAACATTTCATTCCACATCCCTTGCACAGGAGATAGCTTGGCAGTTGCAGACCTTTAGCATTCATTTTCTGTTGTGTTTCTGTCCCATTTCAATGGCGTGTGGAATTTTTTGGCCTGTTTCTTTCACTGGGGGCCCCAGTACAGTGGGAAGAAGTTCTGTATTATTCCAGGCACGCTCGGAAATCTTCCCCATCACACAAGGCAAAGAAAAGGAGTGGTTGAGTTGACAGTGAAATACCTTGCAGTACTTGTGCAGAGACTTGTGCATCCCATGTGACAACAGCTGCCCCAGCTGCCCCGCTGGCCCCAGTCATGATAATTCAAGGTAGAAGCTGGTGATGGGTGTTTGGGGCCAGGTGAGGCTGAGGTGGCTTTGCCCGGGCATCAAGCAGCACCCTCAGCACTGCAGCTCTCAGCAGAGCTTGCCTCAAATTCCCCAGCACGAGCAGGCTTTGAGAAGTGATGCTGTGGGATAGCTGCCTACTGACTCTGGCAGAAAGCAAGCGCTGTGGTTGTGCAGCTTGGCATGGCTGAGGAGCATTACCGGAGTAGGACAGGCATGTAAGCGCTTGGGTTTTGGAGCAGAAAGCTTGTTTTCATTGTAATGGCTGTGGCTGAAAAGCCTCTTCTTCTCTCATGCGTTTAAATCCCATGGAGCTTCTCATTAGGAACAAATGATGCCTCAGGCAAGTGGAGCTATAGAAAAGTAATCTTTATTAAGCACCCTCAGTGGTCAGAGTTACTTGATGAGCTCCAGAATTTTATTTGCAGGCAGCTTGGGTTGTCATTTAACAGGAAAGTGCTTTGAACTCCCTCCCTTCCCTGTCTCTAGGTTACTGTTTTCTATTTCTGTGTGTTTTCAGTCCCTACAGCCCTGCAAATATTGCTGGTAAAATTGTTGACACTGGGAACAAAATGAATGGAGGAGGCTGGGTGTGCACATGTCAGAGCACAGAGCTGCGCTCGGAGAGGGGGATACAAGGTGCACCAAACAGGACAGTTTCCAGGGGAAATGGAACCCAGAGACCAGTGTGGGAAGAGTCTGTGAAGGCAGCACTGCTGCATATCCAGGACAGGCAGGAATGGCCAGCAGCAGAGCGGCAGCACCCTCTTTGCACTATCTTCTCTGACCCTCTGTGCTGGCACCTACTGCGAGCTGCATGGCTGGCCATTCATCTTCCATCTCGGGGCCTTGCAGGTTCTCTCCAGGTGATAGAAAACAAGCTCTAAACTGTGAGCACACCGGCTGGCGAGAACCAAAGTGAATTTAAAACCACGTCCTGCCAGATGTCTTGCTTTATTGTGGAGGAATAAACAGCTCAGGAGAGGAAAGCAAGGCATGGGGTGTGAGCATGAAGGTGTTGCACACCTCAGCTGCCTAGCTAGCCCTGAATGGTGGGTTGAGGCTGCACAGGGCCATGTGGGATGCTCCTAGATCAACACAGAGGCATCCCCAGCCTCACCCTCTGCTTGGGTGATATCAGGGCATCTCAAGGTAAGCCCAGGAAGAAAACAGGAGAGAGAAAAATTAGTCTGTGGCTCCTGTAATTGGCTTTGTGGAAAGGAAATGAAGTGAAGGTGGGAGGCTCTGAAGTTTGCCTGTGTCTGCCTTGTCAAGCATGTGAAGCTGACACAACGATGGAGCCATTACAGGCTCCTGTGTAAACACAGGCTCTTCATTTATTATTTTTTCCCCATAACATGTCTCATTTACTTAATAGCCTGTAATTGCTCTGGAGGAGCAGTCACTGTTTATCAAGAGCCTCTTGGTCATGTCAGCCAGCTCCAGCATTCATGGTCCACGGGAGATGCTGGCATTGGAGTAAGCGTCTCCACAAAGCACAGCGGCAAGGAGGGTGCAGCAAGCCCCTCACACAGAGGTCTCTTGGCAGATGCTTTCAGTTCCCCCAAGCTCCACAGCATGACAGGGACTTTTTAGGAAGAAGGTGCTTTCCATGGTGCTGGGGACAGCATGGAGATGGCTTTGAGCTGGCCTTAATCCTTCTGATGCTTTCGCTTCCCCTCCTCTTCCTCCTCACTGCCTGTCTCCTGCCCTTTCAGACGGCAGACTGCAAAGAGTGGGGGTGCTGCTGTTGTCCTGGGACAGTCGATTTTATGGCATGGAAATCGGAAGTGTTTTCAGGCAGTGGTTAGCAGCACAGAACCTTTGAGCAGATAGTTGATGCCTCTAAGCATGCTGTAGAGAGATCTGACCGATGCTTAGGGAATCAACCTCATGGAGATTTGGTGGATTGTTTTAGAATGCTGCCTCTTGGTTCTTTCTCCTGTTACTAAAACAAGCCACCTCTAGCACAAAGTGTGGATGCTTTCTAACACCAAAAGGTGAAGTGAGAGAAAAAATATAATAAATAAATACCCCCCCCAAAGGGCAAAACCCCTGAAGAAATGCAAGAAGGAGCATCTGTGTGACTAATGCTCAAAGCCCTTCTGAAAACCAGCCATTTGCTGGATATAGCTGCATACCTTTGTTTTAAATGTCCTGACTCTATTCTTTACTCTTCCCCCCACCAATCCCCCTGGAAACAGCCCAGCATTATTCCTGCTTGAAAAGGCAGAACCAGGTCTCTGTGCTGAGCTGCCCAAGCCCAGCCAGCACTGCAGGTTGCTGCCTGCTTGCTTTCCTCCCAGCCCTCTCAGGGGATCGCAGAGCAGTCCATGCGCAGGAGGGCACGCCGTGAGGATGTGCATCCTCACCTGCTCCGCTTGCACAGGTCAGGGCAGCCTTTCAGGGCTCAAGCTCACTGCCCTTCTGGGAGCTGCCGGAGTGTGGGCTCCGCTGCACAACGTGACAGTTCACGGTAGTTCACTCCTGATGCTTGGAATATCATCCCTTCTCTGCTGGTTTTATAGATCTCAGGGCTGGAGCTGAATTAAGCAGGTTCTCTGGTGCGATGGGGAGAAGCATAACTGGCTTCCTGACCAGAAGTTTCTAACTACCATGTGCATCCTTCTCCCTTTCGCAGCGGCCTTGAGGGAGGTGAATTTTGCTTTGGGTTGTGGAGGTGGAAAGCACAGTGAAATGAAATGCAGGCGTTGCTGCTTCTTGTGGCTATCCTCTGTTTCCCTCCTGATTCTGGCAACAGGCTTCAGCCAAGCGCGTACCGAGCGAGTTTGGAGACATCTGGGCTGTCTGCGAGGTAGAGCCATTTCCAGGGGAAATACCCAACGCTGGCTTTCCCTTCCCAGAAAAAATCTCTCCCCAGGTAGTAAATCTGAATCTGTTCAGTTAGGAGCTGGGTATTTGGGAATGGAAGAACATTAGCACTGGGTTTATGTGTTTCTCCAGCCAGGGTATCAGTGCCTGAGCAGTAAGACAAAGTGGATTTCTTCCTGTGCTGACGAGCCTGTCTCTCAGAGAGCAGCAGGACCCAATAGCAGTGGTTATGGGACAGGGTTCTGCTGCTGGCTGGCTTTTTTCCTTCCTTTTGTAACTCCGGGCACGATGCAGGCATGTTTTAGGTTTCGGTCTCAGCTAGCTAATCTGCTTTCTGACCTATAGCAGAAAATAGCCAGTAATTATTTGCTTACCTAGTGCAATTCGACTGTGCAAGAGTTTCCTTAGTGGAGCCGAGCTAGGTGATTACCAGAGGAGGTTTATTTTATTTTCCTTCCCCTGTCACATCACTTTGTAATTCCATAGGGCTGGATTTCTTGTCTTTGCCATTTGTGGGAGGCCTGAACCCCGTTACTGCATCAAATCTGTAACAGGAGGAATTGACAGCGAAATCCCTGGGTCCAAAGCAGAGAGGTGATGTGAGGGAATGCAGTTGGTGATGTGCTGTATGGCCCACATAGGGAGACAGGAGCTGCCTGGCTGATGGATTTGGGTGGGACTGGTGGATGTGACCATGGCATGTAGTGGTTGCCGAATCGAGCTCCTCATTCTTCCCCTCTGTTCCTCCAAGTGGAATCTGACCCTGCTTTGCACCGCGTTTCCGTGAAAGCTGGAGGGTGCCGAGCATCTCGCAGATGACAAAAACTCTCTTGTAGGCTGGGATTATTCAACTAATCTCATGATTATGTGATAATCCCCTTTGTAATGGTGCCCCTCTCCAAGGAGCTCTTCCCCTGGGGACTTCCAAGTCCCAAATCACATTTTCTCCTAATGCTGAAGTGCTCTGTATTAAATTAAGGCTAGCTCTGGGATCAGCGGTGAGTGCATCCTCTAGTCCTTGTGGCTGTGGGGTCTCTGGTGTATCACCTGTAACCTTATTGCCCCTTGTGGGGTTTTGGGTGGGGATGGAGGATGGGGGGCTCTCCTATTGCAGAGGAGATGCCTTTTCAAACCTGAGCCCATGTCCTTGCAGCAGAGAGCTGGAGCTGGCCCACCGGCCACGGGCACTGTCACAGCCTGGCCGGTGACGTCTGGGCCCTCTCAGCTTGCTGGCTTCTGAGGTTGGATGTTTTCAGATTGGATTTCGCTGCAGCCAGAGGGGCCAGGCACCCGATGTGCTGCTGCCTCTGAGGGCAGGCAGGGAGGCAGCAAAAGTGGCATCCAAGCTGTAATCCCATCCTGCTCCTGCTGCCAGGTACTTGGCGGCAAATAAATATTTTGCTCACAACTCATTGGAGGTGGCATCTAACCAGATGTGCTCTCACTTGGTACGTCAGGAGATTTATTTGGTTGTCCATTTATAGCTTATTATTTTCTTCTGCCTTTCCCCCCCCCAAACTTAATAGCAGTTTGCTATCCACCAGGGTATACATTTTCTTCTGATTAAGTGCCATTTAGCCGTTGGCTGCTTGCTCATTTTACTTTTATAGACACATTTACAGCGGCACAGACTGAGGCAAGAGCGCCTAGGAGCAAGGGTAAGGAGAATGGAGAGTTGCAGCAGCTTGATTAGATTGGATTTTAATAAAGTTTCCAGCTAAGCTGCATCACAACTATTCCTTGCAGCAGAGATGCCCAGTGGGACGGGCAGTGGGACCTGTGCTGGAGCCAGCTGGAGGCTTCTCCTGGAACCCTTGACCATCAGGGATGTTGTAGCTCTGCATAGCTTGGAGTTAGTCTCTCTCTATGGTGAAGAGCGATTTCCCAGCTTTCAGCAGCTGCTAATTAGTTGCAGATGATGAGATAATTTATAAAAATTAGAAGCGATTTTCTTCATTGTGCTAATATCGCCTGGCGATAAAGCCGCTCTTTTAAAGGCTGACTTCTCCCTAATGTGGGGATCAAGGCTAAAAATACATACTCTGTGTGTGTGTGTATCAGAGGGAGCGTGCTTCTGAACCGCACACGCAGAGGTGTTTCAGGAGTTCATTTGAACCATCAGTGTGGATCCAAATTGAAATGCAAATTTCCATGTTGCTTAGAGCACCGTTCAGAAGAAGGGTTTGACTGTGTCACCTTGGTGGCAGGGCCGTAGAACAATCCTCTCCTGCTCTGTGGAAGAAGGCTTGAATGTGGAGCAGACAGCTTGCGTTACGTGGGGGTTTTGGCAGTGAATCAGTAAAAGGAAGGTGGCTTTTCTCCCCCTTCCCCAGGAGTGACAGTGACTCATTGCCGGTTCCTAACATCATGCAGGAGTAGCAACTCATTGAGGAGTTACAAAGAGAAGTGTTTTGTTTCTAGTGGCAGGGGGGATGAACAGGATGCATGAGTGAGGGGAAGATGTGGAAGCAAAGCAGTGGGGAAAGGCTCAGTGCCCAGTGCTGCTTATCCCACCCCACGGCTTCTGATGGCAGCAGAGTTGGGATGCAGTGGTGGTGTTCATTTCCCATGGAGGTGGGGTCTGGACACAGTGGTGGGATTTGCTCCCTGTGCCACAGTGGTGTGTGAAAGGAGTCTCGTGCTGCAGCATCGCTGCTGGACCTCTGTGCTTCTCACGAGCCACAGGAATTGTTTGGGGACCAGAGAAACAGGGGTGTTGCTGTTGTAGTTACTTGGAAAAAGACATTCATTAGGCTGAAGAATGAATTTTCCGCAGACTCGGGCGGCCTCCAGTACTCCATCAGGTTCCTAATGATTTTGTCACGGTGTTAATCCCTCAGGTGAGCAGCAGCGTTTTGATATCAGCAAACAAATTACATTTCCACATAGATAACCCGATGAGGAGCCGAGCGTGAGAGCAGAAAACAATCCATCAGCTTCTAACGGGGCCTGCAGGTTGCAGGCAGGGCTGGGCTCAGCCATGGTGTGGAAGGGAGCCCGTGGGTGTACGGGTGGCTGCATGGGACAACTCTGCACAGGGAACTGGGTTTCCCTTGTGATGGAGCCCAGGATTTTGAGCTGGGATGGAGCTCCTTCCGTGCCCCTCGCTGCACGGTGTTATTTATAGTGAGAGGCAACATCTGTACTGGAGAGATTACTGGAAGGCAGATCATCAGCAGGATGGAGAAGGCAGGGAGGATCAATTGCTCTGTCTCTCCTGGTAGGAGAAGTGGAGGATGCTGGAGCAGAGGCCAAGAGGAGCCAAGCTCAGAACATCCAGCAGGATGTCGGTTTTGTGCAGCAGGCTATTGATAGGTTGGGCTCAAAGGATGCTGTGATACAGAAAGTTATCCTAGATTTAAGGGGAAGCTGGGCAAGCACAGGGAAGGGAAAAGCACTCAAGAGTTATTAAATATATAAACGACATCCATTTCAGAAGTTTCCTAACCTAGGAGCAGCTGAAGGCTGGGGGGCTATTAGTAGGAATTATTGGATGGACTTTTTGTTTGACAGGAACATTTGTTCTCACGATCTGGATGGGAAGCAGAGGCACAGAGAAAGCTAAAGGAATCGCTTGTAGCAAGCTCTCAGATTAGCACAGACACCTCCTGAGTTCCAGGCTAGTGTGCTGAAAGGTGTGGAAATCTGTCCGGGCCGTTAGCAGCAGATGGAAACTTCTGTGAGCGTGGGGGCAGAGAGCCATGCAGCAGGTACCAGGATGGGCGTACGGGTGGGTGTGCTGAGGGCCAGGGCAGGATGCTTTGCTGCATACAGATGTTAGCAGCATTGTGTGCGAGGTGGTTGCCACCCCAAGCATCCGATGGTAATTGCGTGGGACCCTGCTGCAGGCATTGCACGTGTACAGCAGAAAACAACACTGTGTGAGCATGAAATTGCCTTCAGAGCCGGGTGGGGGTGGGGGGGTGAGGGTGGGGGTGGATGCCAGAGGGCATGGACTGAATGGAGTAAAGCCCTTGGAGCGCATCAGGTGGCGAAGAGGAGGAAGTGCAGGGTAGCAGTGAGCTGTGCTGGGTGCCCATGTGTGAAATAAGCTGCGGCGGAGCAGGCAGGCACAGGAGACCCGCAGGAGGAGCGGGACTGCTGGCAGCAGATGGGTTGCAGGAGCCAGACGCTGGGCTGTGCCGACAAAACCAGGAGCCAGTTTGCTGTGGTGGTAGCGGGGATTGCCAGGGGACGGAGGGGCTGGGGTATGTCTTGGCCGGATGCCTTTAGGGATCTAACGGCCCGGGCGGGGGTGAGTCGGTACCACCAAGGCTTGGCTGGGGCACACTGCAGCTCCGTCATTGCCCACAGGGCCATAGCAACTTCCTAGGGCCACGCCAGCTGTTGCACTCTCATCTGCTAAGCCTTTTTGAGGAGGTGTTCACACAAGCCCAGGGCTGGAAACCGCTGCTCAGAATGATTCCCCGGTCCTGTGGGAGCCGAACTAGTTTTAACCCGTTTGGTTTTCCTTACACAGAACACAACACCCTTCTCCCATTTTCGTAACTGCACACTCACTTTTTCTTTTTAATGCCACCCTTAAATACCTGCTTCATCTTTAAGTGCTTCTCTCTTGCGCTTTATGGTGGAACTGTCTCTCTTTCCCAGTCCCTTTTACCCTCTCCATGCGTCAGTTTTAGTTGCCACTTTTCTAGGAAAAGCACGCTGTGTTCCTTCATCCTCTATGTAGATGTTGGTACGTAATTCTTCCCAGCATTTTATTAGCCTCCCTTAGATCCCCTCTCATTTAAACGTCCTTGGTTTTACAGTTTTGGGTGCCTTGCTTATCTCTCTGTATATATACGTAGAGCTGTGAGCACAACCTCATCAAGAGTCCATCAGGAGGACTTACATCCCAGCATAATCTTAGGGATGATACGCTTTGAATCTTTCCTTACTGCAAGTCCTCTCCTAATTCCTTCTCTCGTACATCTTTTCCTCAGCCTTCTTTTTCAAACCAGAATTCTTCCCATGGTGTTGCCTGAAGCTTCTTGCCCTCACACTGTGATTTTGACCAGCATGAGGTCAGCTGCGGCAGGACGTGGACAGGGGACCACCACAGCAGAGATCCGTGATAGACACATAGGAGCTTTTCTCCCAGTTAGTGCTGGGAGAGAAACTGGATGAAGTTTTTGGGGGCCGAAGGGTTTGGGGGTTATTTGTGTTACCACTGTACGTTGTGATGCTTGGCTTGCTACCTTAAACAGAGGAGCTCTTGGCGGGGCATCTACAAGTCTGTAGATGTTAAGGAGTTGTGTGTTTGAAGCACAAGGAGGCTAGAAGTTGGCACGAGTCCCTTCCTAGCTTTCATGGAGCGGGAATGCAGCAGACCTCATTCATCACCCCCGCAAAAATCCTGGATAGAGTCCATGTCTGGCCTCGTTGAAAGGATGTGGACCTGTGTGGCTACTGCACACGAGGGGTTGGGGGGAAGCAGATGATGCTTGTATAGCTCCACCTTTCCAAAGAAGGATCTTTCACCAGGCTTCTGCATGGAGGCAAGTCCGTCTGGTCCAGGGAGGGAGATCTGCCACAGGAAGGGCTGGAAAAACCTTCAGCAGCAAGAGAAGGGTTGTGGATCTGAGAGCGTGTGTGGCTGGCATTGTGATGGCCTAGTGAAATGCGCAGAGCTGCTGTCTATGGGTTTCAGCCGTGGCCGGAACAAAGCGGAGGAGGGAAGGGTGAAGCAGAGAGATAATGAGGAGGGAACCAGACCATCTCTCATTAGCAAATGATGCTTGTGTTTTAAAAGGAAACAGCAAAACATCTCGGTCCCCGGGCCGTTCAGGTCAATAAAATGAACACTTACTAATGGCTGAATCAGAGACTCAACAACTTCATTACACGTGTAAAATCAATTGCCATTACCTAGCTCCCTCTCTATTGATCCATGCTGCAGTATGTCAGCATGTTCTGGCGGATGGCTGGGAGCAGACAGCGGCCTGCTCAACATGTCCGCACGCGGTGTTGCTGGGGCTCGTTGGAAGATGGAATGAGCAGGTTGGTCTGTGCCTGACAGTTCAGACTTTCCTCGGATCTTCTGTCTAGGGTCACTCAAGAGCTGCTGGACTGTGAGTGTGTGGAGCAGAAAGGCTAGGAGCTAAGCAGAAGGGTCAGCTTGCGCTATAAAAGGCCACGCAACCCCTGTGAGAAGGGCTTCTGAAGCGACTTTGCAGCTTCCAGGCTGCTGCTGGGTGCCTTGGATGTAAATGACAACGTAGCTAATAAGGTCTAATTGGCTATTAAAGGAGGAAGCGGCCCCAGAGATGCTAGGGCCCAATTAACCCTGGGAGCTGGGAGCGTGACACTGTATCGCTGCGCAGCAGTGCGTGCATGAGCCTTTCGTAAATGGCTATAGCAAAGGAGCAGGGGAGGTCCTGACCAAAATCCGTTGGAAATTGCTGGGGATGTTTCGGGCAGGCAGGAAGTTAAGGGCTCACTTGTTTTCATAGTGAACCGTGGGCTGGGTTAGTGGCTGCCTAGCGTGGGCACAGCCAGCATGGGTCTTACTGATCCCTAGAGGGATCAGAGGGGCCCAAGTGAGATAAAACATCTCAGGAGTCTTATATATATATAAGTATATTTATTTTTTTTTTTTAATATCTGCGTAGCTCTGGGGAAACAAAAGCTCTATGAAGTGGGACGGATCCATGGGGAAGCCTTGGCATGCATTGCTGGTGCGTGCTGGTGGTAGGAGGATGTGGCAGGCTGTGATGGAGGGTAGTGCTGGATTAAACCTGAGGACAGTCACGCAGCTGGGGACCAGGAGGGAGGCAGGTCTGCTCTGACAGGAGACGGGCCTTGGAAAGCTCAGGCTGTTTCTTGAGCAACCCGGTCCAAAGCTTGTTGAATTCAATAGGGGACCGTGGGCGGCTCCATCAATCATTCTCCCTCAAAACTTCTGAGATCAGGGCTGCGGGGAGCTGATGTTTTGACACAGGCTTATTGCTAATTTGAATAAACAAATTGTGTCTAATGGCTTTGTCTTTTAATTGATGCCACTGCCTTCTTATTCGAGGAAAATGGAGATTACTTAAAGTTGCAAAGCAAGCTACCTATTTTCATAGGCTATTTTCCTGCTAGGAGCGTGGAGGCAAAAAATGGGATTGGGTGGATTTGACTAGGGATTGGGTGGGACCCATCAGTCTCTGCATAGCGTGGGCTGTGTAGCATGCCTTGGGGGTCTGTTGCTTGCCAAATCTTAACTGCGTGAGGCTGGCTTTGCGTGTTGCTGTTCTGATGGTGGTCTTTCTCTTGTCCCTCTTCCTCCCACTGAGGGAAGAGTTGCTGTCCTCATTTCTTGATGATCCCCGAGGATGTTTCACTACTGTTCAGGAAGCAGATGGGGAGAAGATCTCATGCTGACCTCAGCAGTGCAGACAGAACGCATTAGCTTCTTTAAACCTAACTATCTCTTAGCCTGTCTGGGTCATGAAACCACTACCGATGATCTCGAGTTGGATTTGGAAGTTGGAGCTCCTGCTCACAGAGCCAGGCATCGCACTGGGTGCTGAGGATGGCTGCAGCTGCTTGTGGGCAGGGACCAGCCTAACAGGTGGTGGTCCACTGAGCCCCCATCATGGCCCTTGGGGATGGCTTTCCATCTTGATTCGGGTACAAAGGAGACAGAATCTTGTTTTAGCCGCGTAGCCCGAAGCGCTTTGCTGAAATAATTTCTGTTATCTTTTATCTGCCTCAAAGGACCACTTTAAAAATCATCCTGCCCATAGCGGGTAACCTGATGGCTCTAATTTGGCGGTATGAAAACACAGTCACTTGAAGCTTTCCATCCCGTGTCCTAGCTAATTAGACACACTTCCCCTGCTTGTTTCTGCCCGCCGCACAGTGTTGTGTGTGTTTGCATGCCCTATCAAGAGCAGGAGGTGTCTGTGGACGTGCATTTCAGCTAATACATTCTGTGTAGGTAGCAGTCGATACTATTAATTGCCAACCCAACAGAAAACAGGATGTACCGCCTCCAGCTGTAAAGGCAGCACGTTCCTTGCTGGCTCTTCCATCTCCGACAGCGCGTGGGGGCAACGTCATGGCCTGCTCTTCTCTTTTGGCTCACAGTTGTATCTATTTTAGTAGTCCCTGCTTGCAGGCACCATTGGAGAGGTTTTGAGGGGAGGAAGGGTAGCGTTCTCCAAGGGGAGCAAGGGTTAGGAGCTACTTGCTGTGGCTGGTAGGAGACCGTGGCTGTGAGAGCAGCAGGACTCCAGGGCTCATGCTGGGGCAACAGGGTGACAGCAGCTCTGGGTCACTGCCACTTCAGATCAGTAGACAGGAGGGGGATGATGGCATCCCGTCCTGGGGAGATGCGGCTCTGTCCTTGAGGGGACCACTCTGGGAGGGTGGCCGTAACCGTGCAGCCGATGCCTCTGACCCTCCCAGCATTGGCGTTTACAGCTGTCAGGGTGCGTCGTGTTCAGCACAGAGATGGAAATGAGCAGTTTCTGTGTGTCTGGACACAGCGTGTGCTGAACGAGAGCTTGTGGGTCTGGGCAGCAAAGTAACACTTCCATCCCCGGGGCTGGTCGCCTTGCCACCAGCACCGAGTTGCTTTTGCAAACTGGCTTTGTTTAGAGGCTCACTTGTGGAAAAAGGTGGACTGGCATTGCTTACGAGATGGAAAAGCTGCTGGTTTCCCTCAAGGATGGTAAATGTTCTCTGTGGCTCAATGCTGGAGGGATAACACAGGATCTCAGACAACTGAGGGAAGTTTACTCCCCCCCCCAACAGATAGTTTGGTGTCCACTTACAGGCGCTGCCAAAGTGCATCCTGTCAGCATGCACATCTTCCAGCACAAATGCCAGCTGTGGGGAAAGGGCACAGGAATTCAGCAGGATCTGGCTGAGGTTTTCACCTAGGCAGAAAATAAATTGGCTGCTGCCACTGCTGCTGTTCTCTTTTCTAAATTGGCACTACCTGGAATAGGGCCAACTTGCTTTTTCTTTTTCTGGGAGACACCTATTGCTTCTCCAGGGAAAATCTCCAGGGGGACCTGAGGAGCAAGATTGGGCTGTGGCTGCAGTGAGCGGCGGCATGTTGCAAAGGTTAATTGCATCCAGCTGATGCTGTACTGAAAACCAGCATTTTGGGAGGAAAAAATCCTGTCAAACTGAATCCCTGGTGTTGCAGTAGCCTCTGCCCTAGATGTGCTGGTGTTCCCACCTCTCCCTCTCTGTCAGGGTGAGCAGGCACATCGTTTAGGTGCCTGGGCAGCAGTTTACACAGCAGTCTCATACACGTCCATTCTCAAGCTCTCCTAGGGGTAAGCACTCAGACTCTGACGAGCCTGGGGATATTATTTGTCGTGCTTCTAAATGGCCAAGCACACGTTGCAAATTTTCACTTAAACGAAATCTGGTGTGCTCAAAAGCTGCCCAAATCTGCTGAAGAAAAGAAGATCTTAGCAGGAAGCCTGAAACAAGACAGAAGGCTCTTTATTGACCCTGGGATGCTGTTTGTGCAAGGGTACTGCAGGTGGCTGCTCCTGTGTAGTGAAACATGTAGGGCTGGTCCGTGTGTGTGTTTCTCAGACAGTTAAGAAACCAATAAAGTTAAATTGGTAGAAGTGTCTAATGTGATTACAGCGAGATGGGGATAAATGTGGTTTCATTAGATCTTGTTTTGAAGCAGGAGACTGTCATTTCCTGATAGAAACCTGAGATGACAGGGAGTATTGCTATTTGAAGTGCCTTTTTTAAGAGTGACCCCCTCTGTCTTTTTGACATCAAATACATGTATGCAGAAAGAGAGCACCAGTTCTTCTTTTCTTTCTGGTGCAGCAATAATGCAAAGCTCCATTTTCTGTCTTAATTTTTCTATGAAAGAATTTTGTGAGGGAGGTGGGGGAAAAAACCCTGGGATAAAAACACTCAAACTTGTGTGGCTTCTGTCTTACAGGCTCAGGCATTGGGAGTGTCCCAAGTCATGTGCTGTTAATGGTGGGTTTTAATTTTGGTGGAAGCTCCTGAGTTGGTGGACAAGCCACGTGCTTACATCTGATGTTCATGTCTTTGAGGTTTTGGGGAGATAGAGGCTATATCTTGGGATAACTCCAGTCCTCAACCACCCTGGAGCAAGGGATCCAGGTTGTAGAAATAGTTTCCTCTAGTGCAGGTGGTCTCCTTGCTATTGTCACTTGATAAGAGATGCAGAACTTGGTGCCCCATGTGCCCGCCTTGTCTCTTTTAGGGAGAGGGCTCAGAGCTGATGCTCAGCTCCAGTCTGGTTTCTTTGCCTTCTGGCTCTGATCCCACTGTTGATGGTGAAATGATTCACAGGGACTTCCCACTGCCCCTGGGATGTTAATTAAAAGATTTCCAGCCTTAAAAATTCCTTTGCGCTGTTGGTCTTCTGCAAGAATCTGCAAAGTAGATTGGTGTTTATGCTATTAATCCCCTGGTATCTCCAGGAGACCAGCACTGGCTGGAGCCACATGCAGATTGACTTTTTTCCTGGTGGTCCAGAAGAGAGAAATGCCAAGTCTGATGCCCCCAGGCCAGGAGATAAAATCTGGGAGGCTGGGTGTAGAACTGCACCGAGGAGGACAGGAGAAAAAAGGGGTGGTCCAGATCCCGTTATAGCAAAGATGATGTGCCATCAAATGAGTAATGCTGATGGAAAATGTAGCAACTGACTCATGTTGCAGCCAGAGTAATTGTTTGGAGAGCTGGCATTCTTAGTATGAAAAGATTTAGAGCGAGCTTTCAGTAAATAAAGGAGAAATGGGCCCTGAAGTTCAGGGCCAAGATTTGGNGTGGGGGAGGTGTGTGGTTTATGTATTTTAAGGAAAGAAAACAATTCTTCAGACCGCATTTCCCTTAATTGAATACCAACAAGAAGGGCTGGAGCAAACCCTGTTTGTTCCATAGAAGAACCAGAATGAGCATCACCTCACCCAGACTGCTCGTGGGGAGTAGCCCTGGCTGTGCACCTGTGCCCTGCAGAGCTGCAGGGACCTTTCAGCATCACTGCAGATGTAATCCCATGTAATGATAATTTCAGTGCCCCCCTCTTTTTGTATTGTTAGGCACATGAACTTGTTCAGTCTTTGAGCAATCTCTGGTGTAGCTGCTGGTGCGTGGCTGCTCACCAAGGTTCCCTGGAGCTGGCTGTGTGCATGGCAGCAGCAGAGGCAGCTTTTCTGAGCAGGGGATGCTTCCCTGCAAGCCAGGATTAGTTCATTTCCTTCACGGATGTTGGGTAGCCAGGGCAAGGTAGAAATCCCTTTGTGATGGCCTGGCTTTATTCTAGTCTGTAACTGGGATTTGAGGATGTCTGGAAGAGCATGTTTGTGTAAACTAATGATCCCATTTTTCTTGCTCCCTTTATCCATCTCATGATCTTTTGGCTCTCTTCTTCAGCAGTACCTTTTCCGCTGGGTTAAATCAAAGTGCAGAGCTCTGGTTATCTGAGTTAGTGACCCTCAGGATATTTAAGACCCAGAGAAATAGAATGCCATCAAACATCAGTTTTTGACCCTTGTTCTTTAAGGGTTTCACCCATTAGGTGTGTGGATGAGTGCAGAGGAGCGGGTTTGTTACCAGGAGCAGAGCAAAGGCAAGCCATGTTCTAATAAGCTGCCATTTGGAGCTGCTATAAAGGTCTGGGGAGCTGCTGATGGCTTCAGGGTGGGCAGGAGTCACCTTTTTTTCCCTCCTTCTTTCTCCTGGACTTCTCTGGTCAGGATCAAGAGAGCAGTTTAATGCTGAGGACCCGGTTCTGGACCTGGGCCCTTGGGTTGTGCCTCAGGCTTGTGTTGGGAGTGGACTGGGAATGGGGCTGCCTCCTCCCAGCCGTGCAAAGATGGAAGCTACTAGGGACCTGATACCAAGAGCTCAGTTGGTACCTTGGGTGGTGGTTTCCATTCAAGGCACACTCTCTTTGCACCCTTTGTCCCCTTCTGCCTGCAGTGGGAAGGGGATGGCATTTCCAGTGCCGGGGAGCTGGCAGGGAGCCCATCCCACTCTGCCTTTAGCAGCCCAAGGGTTAGGAGTGTGTCATGGGGAGCCGTGAGCATGGAGCTGAGCTCTGGGCTCCTGATGCTCTGATTAATGCTGCAGCAGGGCTTGTTATGCTGGAGAGGAACCTTTACTCCAGAGACATTAAATATTAATAGCAGCAATAGAGACACAGATAAACAAGAGCTGGTTATAAACTGTTCATTCTGAGGGCATCGGTGTTGACTCTGGCAAACTCGTGTTGCAGCCAGCTCAGGAACATGGCCCAAAGGCTGGTGCTGCATTTAAAATCCCTGGATTTCCACCTGTCCTTGGAGTTCCTGAGTGTCTACCCAGCACAAAACCCCCTTCCTACCCAAGATGAGTCCCCCTCTGCAAAGTGGGGAGGTCTTTAACCTGACACCAACACTTTTCCTTGATCTGAGCTTCCCCAGCCGCTGCCACCTGCTTGTGTTTCCTCATTCAGCTTCGGTGCATCTGGTCTCCTCAAGGGTTTGTTCTGCAAGTTCCTCGATACCTGAAAGCTTACCTGCAGACATTGGGAAGGGATCTTTAGCTTTGTAACTTGTCAGGCCATTATAAACTCTCCAGGCTGGATCCTCTCTGTGCATCAGGATGGGGAGAACAGCCCAGCACTGGTGGAGGTGGCAGGGATGCTTTGGCAGGATGAGACCTGCTGTGGGCTGGCCTTAGCTGGTGCTGGAGATGCTGTGCTGCTGGGGATGTAGCTGTGCAGTTCTCTGAATGTGTCATCTACGTCCAAAGTGCCCTTGCAGCACAGACCACCTTGTTTATTTGAAAATCCTCTGGACGTGTGGCAGCAGTTTATGAACTGAGCAAGGTTTTGCACGTTTAAAACATCCTTCTCAATGGTGGAAACATCTGAGGCTGTTGAGAGTTGATTAGCTGTGTGCTGGACAGCCCTCACATCGCCCTGGAGCTGGGCAGATAGGAAAACCACTAAATATTTCCAGTGCAAACTGACAGTTGGTGGCAAGCATTGTGTTTACTGCTCAGATTAACCAGCTTTCGGATCAGAAGTGATTGTAAACACATATTTTAGTAATGCAAAGTATTATTGACTGAATTCAAAGTGCAATCAATTTATACCATGTCGTGTCAACATTTCTACTGTAATTTATAATGGATTCTTCTTCCCGAGGGGTGGGAATAAACCTGCCACTCTGTAAAATGTTTAAGATGATTCTCTGGACGAGCAGGTCCAGAAACTGCTTCTTGTTGAGGAATGTGAGGTGGGAGGGAGAGCTCCAGCTCCTCCTGCAAAGAGACGTGATGAAGCAGTAATTGTGGGGAAAAAAAAAAGTCACCTGGGCAGTGATGTGATCATCCCACTGGGTGACTTGGGAAGCTCTGGTGAAGCAGAACCACGGAGCTGACCAGCTCCTGGCACGCAAAGCAAAAGTGGTAATAATTGATGGAAAAGGAAACAAAAGTCAACCGATGGCTGCAGAGGTAAAAGAGGAATAAAATGAGCGCTGCTCTGCGATCCCGCAGCTGACCAGGGGGTGTGTGTGTGTTTAAAATCCCCTCTCAATAATGTATGCAGCAGCAAGGAAAGTCAGGCTGAGAATCTAAAAGTTTAATGTTAGGAAAGAATCGGGCAAATAAATCTTTGTTGAAAAATTTGCTCCCCTTGTAAGAGAAATATATCCAGGTTGGTTTTTTTAATGCCACTGGGACAAACACATGCTTTAATCATCGGATTTTTGCATGGCCAGACTCAATACATCAAGGTGGTATTTGTTCAGAGCTTTTCAAGCATTAGCAGATGGTGAAGGGAAGATGCTGAGGTTTTGGGTTCAAGATCTAATTAGTCCTTGTAAACACAGTCCTTGCACCTCTCAGCTGGGTGTTGCCACATGCTAAAACCCTGGCGAAATTTCTACACCCTCCTGGAGAGTAAATGTGTGGTACTAGTTACCTACCTGGCTGGTCTCTGCAGGAGATGGCTACAAAACACTTTGCTGATCAAGCAATGCTTAAAAGTAGCCTGGAGAACTCTGTCATCATAGATCATCTGTCTCCAAAGGTTGTATCTATCATTTATTGACCTTGGTGTTTGAGCAGAATATGAAGGATACTTTCTGGTCCTTTTCTGCATGTGGTTGATAATCCATATTGATGAATCTTATCCTAGGGGTCTGGCATTTTTAGGAAAGCTTCAGGAATTAGATGCATAAAGCAGTACTTCATCTTCTGTTTGATGGAGCTAGTAGCTGGTATGCACCAGGGTCACTCTGCACACTTGGCCCTTGCAGAGGACAGCTTTGGCCCTTGGAACAAACTATCAAATAGCCTCTATGCTCTCCATCTTTCTGTATGTTCGGATCAAGAGTTGATTCCTCTCTGGAAGGTCTGTCTTAGTGGACTGTGGGATGTTGGGTTCCTCGAGCATATGATGGAAGATGGTGGGGTCTGCTGCATCGTAGTGTTCTCTTATCCTAATGTGTAAACCCAAGAGGTGTCACTCCTGGGGCTCTGGTACATGGTGAGATTACAGCAACAACTGTTCTCCCATCAGATGGATGTGCTGACTGTTTGCATGGATGGGTTAAAGCCTGCTATAAATTGCTGATGGTTCAGTCAGGCTGATTGTGACGGGACCTGGCTAGGTTGTGTGAGGTGAGGGTAACACCAAGCTGGGAGGCAGGGAGCTCCCTTGGTCCGTGCGCTGCTCCAGCCCTGGTTGTGTGGCCCCAGTGCAGTTGTCAGGCATCTGACTGTCCTTCCTGGATGAACTGTGCTGGGCTCCTAGCAGCTCCCTGCATGTTCCTATGCATGCCACTTGTGGAGCCCCACTTTCCCATGGATGGAGAGAGAAGAGTGCTTTACAGAACTGGACGGCATAGTTAGAAAATAGCCCTCTTCACATACATTTATGTTATTAATTCACTCTCCTGTGATAATTGGTGTTTGTACAAGGCCCCTGTCACCTCTTCTGGTTAGAACACTTGAATGTAGTTTGTCTCAACATGATTTATGGCAGTGGCACCTTAAAGGTAATTAAGATTGCTGCAGCAGTTTCTTGGAGAAATTCTGAAGGGTGTTTTGGATAGTGGTGGGATTGAGGGGCACAGGCAGGCTGCAGTTAAGTATCTGTCTCATTTTTCCCTCGTGCCAGTGATGCTGGCAGAAACATCTGGAGGTCGCCTGTGTAGCACACCTGCCTCCACGTCAGAGAAACACATAACCACCTCCTCCTCCTGCACAGTATAAAACTTACTGTCTTTTCTTGAGTGAGACAGCTTAAAAGGGGAAGGAAAATATGGAGCAAAGCCTTTGGCTAATGCTCACTTTCAATGCACCAAGACTGGCTATCATTACTTCTTCCAGGATGGCTTTTGGTGGCGTGGTTGGGAGATGGATGGAGCTGATGTGAGCATCGTGATCGGAGTTCAGCAGTGAGGAGTCGGAGGGAGGGGGCTGTGAACAGCAGCCAAGAACCTATGTGGGCAGCAGATGTGGTACTGGTTTAATGGTTGATTTTTATCAATCCATTTCATCCTTGTTTGAATCCGTTGGTAAACTGCTGCTGTTTATAGCCACTGTGGTAGCAGGTGAATCGCCCCATGTCGTGTGGGGTGCTGTTCAGTTCCAGGCAGGGAGGGAAACCAGTGAAGTTTCCAATGGCAAATGGTGAGGCCCCAAAATAAACCAGCCCTGTTGGAGTCAGACAGGGTAAAGCATTTACACTAGCTCATAGCTCGAGCTGCTGGTTTCGACTCTGACTGTTGCAGTGGAGTTACAGGAAATCAGGGGAAAAAAATTAGATGCAGGAGACCGGAAAGTCTCTCTGGGTGCTTGGCGATCAATCCACATATAATTGAGGGAAGGAACAAGGAGAAAGCTGAACTAGAAAAAACTCTGTCCTCTCTTCTCTCTCAGGGATCAAAGTCAGGAAGACTCCACCAGCCACGGAGCTGGCTTTTTAAAAGTCATTGTGTGAACGTTGCACGTTTGCAGTAAAAACAAGAACATTAACAATAGCCATGCCTGGAGTCTGAATTATTGTAATGCCATTTGTCTTGGTTATTGCAAAATATAACCTGGTGCGGAGCTTTGCTGAAGGGATCGTAAAGTTTGGGTGAAAAGAGCTGGAAAGAAAACAGAAAAGGGTTTTATAAAACCTAACTAAATCAGCTGGGGCTGGGAAGGGGGCATGCTGGAGGGATGCTGCAGCTGTCGGATCTGTAGCAATGCTGACACTTGCTTCTTCCACTGCTCCTTCTCCACACTGCCAAAATGACACATGTGTGCCTGCTGGGAGGTCACGGTCCCCTCTGCCCCTCCAGCCTGAGCTGTGTCCCCCCCTCCACGCTTTGAGCTGCTGGTGAACAAAGTGCTTGGTGCATCTGGCTTGCAGAGCCCGGCCGGGGGGAAAGACAGAGCTGCCTCTCTCCTTGAAGCAGCTGGGACAGATCCTCATCCTGCACCCCGCAGGTGTCACCCAGTCTTGGGCCACTCTTGGGTGCATGTGCCTGGGCTGTGGAGGAAGCGAGGCATGTGTATGGCCTTGTGCCCTGTCTTTTGCAACTCATGGCCCTAATCTCTGTCTTCACTGGCTCCTCTGAGCAGCCTGTGAGCCTCTGCCTTGCTGGCATCCCCCTTGCTAACCTGCCTTTCTTGCCCTCCCCACCTGAAGCTCCGAGGGGCTTCTGGCAGCTGGCTGGTGTGGAGGAGAAGACAGCAGGCGAGGTGTGGAGGAGGAGGGGACCTGGAGGCAGGACTGAGCATTGGCATCTTCGACATGGCTCCATTCAGTCGGCAATGCCAAGAGGTAGGGCCACTGCTGCTGAGCCTCCCTTGCTGGGATGGGCGCTGGGCTTGCTGGTGGGTGAGATGGAAGGGCAGGTTATCAGTGTGGGCATTAGCAAGACAGAGAGCTGGAAGGACCAGACATCCTTCCTGCTCCTCAGTGGGCCAGGGAGCAGTGTGTGCTATCAGAGAGCCATCTCTGTGCCAGGGTGCAGAGCATATGGAGGAGCAGTCGAGTGCGCTCCAGCAGCAGAGGCAGAGGAAATTAAAAACATGACATGCTGTCAGGGAGCAGTGGCTCTGGCATGGGGCACAGCCAGGCTTGTGCTGCTGAAGCCCCATGCCAGCCCCACTGCCCTGCCCTGCTGGTACCCCTCTGCCATGGGACACGGAGAGGTGACACCGAGGGATGTCACTCTGGCACCCTGGCTACCCCTCACACGTGGCAGGCAGCGATGCTGAGCGTTGCTTTGGGTATGTGCCGGGGTTTGGCCCTGTCTGAGGGTAAGGCGAGCTCGCCCCTCGAGTCACCCAAGCATCCAGCCTGCTGCTGCTCGCTGGTGAGGTGCCCAAAACTCCTGTCATGCAGGAAGACAGGCAGCCTGTCCACATCCTTCTGAGCTGCTTGATCAGTGGTGCTGGGAGCAGCACCTCGGATCAGGGGGGGAGTGGATGTCTGCATTTCCCCAGCACCTTTTATTTTAATGCTTTCTTTTTTTAACCCAGCTCTAAGGTGCACGTTGAACTCCCACGCTTTAGGGTAGACCATTGGCAGACCCCATTGTGATGGAGTAATTTTAAACAGGGAATAATTTCCTTGTCTGGAATGTTCCTTTTGCAAGCAGCGTACAGAAAGTTCCTGCACAGAAGCGTGGTTTGATTGATGCTGAACAGGAATCAACCTTTGCTCCTGAGTTTGTGCATCTTGTTCTGCCTGCAACGGGAAGTAGAGGCAGGCTGCCTGAGCAGCCGGTCCAGGTTCAATGCAGGAGGTGACTTTGGATGCAAGTGGTGTGTTTGTAAGAAGAGGGGTGGCCTTAAAAAAGCCTCAGAGACAGAAGAGGTCTGCTCATCTGTAGCATTTGAGTCCCTAAAATCTGTACCCCTTAAACAGAAAGGAAGAGGTAATTGCCAGGCAGCTCCCTAGTTTAAAACTTGATTAGCCCTAAAATGAAATGTATCTCCTGGAGAAAGCCAGGAGTTCTCCCCTGTTCCCCTCCACGTTTATTTATAGTTAATAATACTGTGTGCTGGTCTTCAGATCCATCCCAGGCTGAAGCCAGGCTATAGATTTTGCAGTACTTTGTAATGGGAAGCCTCAAATGAAATTAGGTGTATTTATTTCAGGCATCTATGTAGACAGGCTACCCAGCAGCAGAGGTGGAACAGGACATGCCGTTTATTTTTTGCTTTTAAAAAGGGGTAATAAAGAGACTTTAGGTGATGTTACCCAGGTGGTAACCACAGACAGTTCTCTGCTAACCCAATGACTTGGTGGCATATATATTGTGTACGTACGACTTCTTTTGCCGTAGTTCTGTGCGTCTGTTCCCTGCGTTAGGTCTTCCCTTGGATGCCAGGGATGGATTGACAGTGCCTGAGCTCTTTCAGAGATGCTGTTCATCCCCACACAGGGAGCACATGCTTGGCATTACCCAAGTCCCCCTTGAGCCCTGGGGACACGCCTGGCGTGTTGGCTTCTCCAGGCAGAGCAGGGTACAGGTGAGGACCAGGTGCTGCTTGCATGTGGGAAGCCTCAGCTGCACCATAGGTAGGGCCTGTTTCCCCTGAGACCTTGTCCTCTGTCGGATGGCTGAGCTCACTGGGCTCCTTGGAGAAGTCATGGGTGTAAATTCACCACCTTCCTGCCCCCTCCCTCAGTCTCTGCTTTCCAGACTTGTTTGTGATGGAAGCCAAGGTGGCATTTGACAGTGATAGAAACAGTGGTGTCAACAGTAGATGTGAGGGCAAGGGCAGCATTAATCCTCAAGCAACAGCACCTCCAGCCAGGTTTAGTCCCATGTCAGTCTTAACATGTCCATAAGCCTGACACCACTCCCCTGGTAAAGTCCTGGGGTCCGTACCTTGGCTGGTTGGGATTCGGAGGTGGAGATCTGGTCCACATCAAGTACAGAGCGGTGTCTCTAATTCCACCTACAAGGAAAAGTATTTTCCTTTTGTCATTGTTGGGCTAATTACATGTGTCAGCTGTAGTCCTGCTCCAAAAATCGATACAGAGAAGAGCTGTGTTTGGGCTGTGCTTTAGAGGAGGTGCATTTCTACAGAGTCTTCCCTTGGCCCCGCAGCAAATAATAGTAATAACAAATCTATACTTCTGCTCGTCGTGTTTTCTATTATCTGGATCTCTTTAGTGAGATAACAGGGGGAGCAAGAGATGGCGTGTTCTCTCTTTTGTGTTTGTTTTTTTCTTCAGTCTGTGTTTCAGTATTTTTGAATTAGCCTTATCGACTCAAGCATCACGAGCATCACTCTGCTGGCTCCTGGGCACCGGGCTGTGTCGCATGTGAATGCTGGGGGGATCAGGGATCACCCTGTGCCATCCCCTGTGCCCAGGAATTGCCTCTGAGCTTCCCGGGACCAGGAGAACTCTTCCTTCTGTTGCTGGCACCAGCGTAGGTCTGATTTTTACCTGTCCTTGCTGGAGACCTGACACTGTGCTGGAGCTTTGTAGGGTGTGCAGTTCTTCCCCCCCGCTCCCCTCCTTTAAGCAATATATATTCAAGACTAAAATTAAAGATATGCAGGAAATGAAATTGCTAACATTGCTTCCGCTTGATGGGGAAGCTATTTCTGTCCCTGCTAATGGAGGGAAGGGGTCCGGGACGGGGACTCAGGGTTAGCAGCAGCCGCAAAAATGAGAGGGGAGGAGAGAGGATAATTAAACTTGGCCAGGGAAAGCCTTGAGGTGTGTACACACTGACTGTGTTCAGGCTGTGCCCCAGCCCCCAGGGCTTTCCTAATGTCCAGGACAGCTGAACACGGCGCCCAGCCCTGGATGTAGGATTACCAGCAGGAAAACTGCCCACTGCCCTGACAAGGGCTCAGCCTGGCTGATGGATTAACCGTTGCAAGGTGCAAACCTCCCTGGAAGCCTTCCAGAGGAGTGGCTGATGCCCCTGTACAGCCACATAAGCTCCTAACAGAGCTGGATGTTCTTGCTGCTCCCCTGATGCGGTTCAGCTGACAGAAGGGGCCAGAGCACCAAGGAAGGAGGTGAAATCCTGAGCAGGCTGAGTCCCTCAGCCTCTCTGCAGGAGAGCAGTGGGTTTTACCGGCTTTCCCTGTGGACAGGCTGCTGGGGCGCTGGCAGATCTGTGCTGGAGCTGTGCAAATACCTGACTTTGCCTCCTGGGGTGGAAGGAATTAAGAACATCAGGTTAAATAAGCTTTTTTTGGAAAGGCAAATCCTAGGAGTGAACGAGCTCAGTAACTTAAAGGCAGGGATTCAAGTTTTCTATTGCTGTCGGTTAATTTAATGTGAAATACAGAGCCTGGGAAGGGGGGGGGAGTTCTGGAGTGATTGCAGGGTTGTCTCTACAGAAGGCCCACCACCATTGCCTGAAGGCGACACGGAGATGAGCAAGCGCTGCGAGGCCTGCGTGCGTGGAAAACTGGCAGCTTCCTGCCAGCTACTGAGAAAACACCTTGGGCAGCTGGTACCATGAGGAAGGAGAAATGGGGAAGGGCCCTGAAACACCTGTCTCAGGGAAGAGTTGAGTTGGTGCTTCAGAGCCTGCCTCCACTCAGCTTCCACACACCCTCATCCCGGCTGTGCCATGACAGAGCCAGGCCCAGGGACACCCACCGCATCCCACAGCAGGACCCCAAGACTCTGCAGAAACCCCTGAGCCCCCCGGGAAAGCCAGGGGTTGCCTGCAGGTGAGTCGACCTCATGGACGGCGGATGAAGCCCTGTCAGCATCTGGGAAGGATGCTTTGTTGGTGCAGGCCATCAGGGCTCAGAGCTGGGACATGTAGAAGAGCTTTATGGGGTTTTTTTTCTTGAAAGCTATGTTAATGTGACAGTTTTAAAGAAAATAACGAAATAGGGCCAGAGGTGAGAAAAAACACATATATAATTTCTCAGTTACTGCTCCCATAGCTTTCTGGATTTGACTGTTTCCCCTCTGATGTGTGAAATCTGAATCCAGACCTGGGCTTTCTCCTCTCCCTCCCCATTGACCTCGTCAGCAACACCGAACACAGGAGAAAAAAAGAACAATAAATTGCTTTATGTAACTCCAGACAGGAAAACCCTGCACTTACCCTCACAGGCAGTCTTTCCCATCTGTTACCTCGCTGCGCTGCCTCTGGGTTACCTCAATAAGAAAACTTAATTGAGGCAATGTCATGTCAGGAGAGAATGATACATCCATTTTCACCAGCTCGCTTTTGTAACCTGTTTCTCTCTTCCCGGGGCTACATTGGGCTTCACATCTCACAAGATTTTCCCCATCTCCTTTGTAGTAATAAGCTCCTTTCATAGTATTTTCCTTCGTACACAGGCAAACATTTTGGTGCTGTTGCTTCTTTTGCTTTTAATAGCTGTGGTTTAGTAACTGCCCTGCACATAACCACATGTGTTTAATGCACAGATGCATAATGAGGGAAACTCGGCCCCATCTAGTTAAAGGTGTCCCTGCTTACTGGGGGGGGGGGGAATGTGGGGTTGCACTAGATCCCTTCCAACTTAACACATTCCCTGATTCTCTAATATCCCCCTGCTTTTTCAGACTGGGAGTTGACATGAGGAGACTAATAGGAGGTTTTAAAAAGTAGTTAGAGAATTAACGGGCTGTGAGCATTCCCTTCCTGTCCTTACAACCCGAGGTAGGGAGCTGGTGTGCGTTCAGAAGTTATAGCCCAGCCTGTCTGGTGTGCAGTCTGCTCACTTGATGGCTGGGGTTGCACCTCCATCATTTTTAAGCACCTTTGCAGCAATGCTAGTTAATTTACCTGCCGTAGAGACTCCTGGTCACTCACGCCCTTTTCAGGGGCTGCATCATCTAGGGAAGAGCAGTACAGACAGGCAGCTGGGGGCTCGGCGCTCTGCTGCCTTGTCAAAACACTGGATTTTTAAAACTAGTCACCTTGCCTGAAGAAGAGATCAGAGGCAAGGGTGGCATGTGGGTTAAATGCTCCTCAGTGTTTCCAGGCTCATGCCAAGGAACAGAAGATGGGAGGGCTTGGGGCTAGGGTTTTGGCCAGGGTTCCCTCTGTACCTTGCTGCTGCAGAGAGCCCTGGGATGTCCCTTTGCAGCTGGGAGGGTGGCAGGGGATGGGGAGCCAGTCCTCCCCAGGTCATCTTGTGCTGAGAGGTTCCTTAAACTGCTTTTCAGTGAGAAGTCCATTCATGTCACTCATCCCAGTATTAATAAATGGCAGTTGAGCGAGTGGGGGAGCTGTGTTTATCCCATGGATGCCAGGCAGACAATGAACCTCGTCTTGCCCAGATGGCACAGGCTCTCCTCCAAGCAGATAAACGGGGCTGGTGCCATTGAAACAGGCCCAAACACGCAGAGTTACAGTGATAGTGTGGTAATTACCGCGCCTCCAGTGACCATCTGGACACACAAACGGATTTCCTATTTGGATAATAGAAACCTCTCCTATGTCTCCAATATTAGCCATGTATAGGGACGCTAATTGATTTAATTGAAGCTCTCAATGTTGAGCCGTGGGTATTGCCAACCTTTTATGTAGAGGTACGTGGTGGATTTTCAATGTCTGTTTGAGGGAAGGAAATGGGGAAGTGGGGGGGGGAATGCTCTGGCTGCAAGGTGGTTGCAAAAGGAAGGTCTGTTGGGGGTCCCAGATGGGGAGGGGGGAGATGGGGATGCTGCTTCTGGGCTCCTCGGAGCCACGGGACAGAACTTTGCTGCTCCTAGTAGGCTCGGACTGTCATTACCTCAGTGGTTGGTTTTAAAAAGAAGTTGTGTGTCTGTGGTTTATTTAAACGTATGTGCTTGCACACGCCTGAGATTTTGGTGGTATGAAAAAATCAAGGCATGGCAAAGTGATTAATGTCCTTTAATTCGTACTGCAGGAGCCATCTCCCAACTCTGGTCACGAGCCACATTACGAGGTCCTGCACAAATACTGAAGCAGGAAAGAAAATGTGTTTAGAGGCTTCCAGTGCACTGAGCCCCTTCTCTGTGCCCATGGAAAAAACTGTTTGCTGGGCTTGTTTTCACCATAAATTTCAATCTTTCTCATGGTTTGAAAATCACCGGTTTTGGCCTAGAAGACACTGTTCATCAGGGGTTCTCATGCCAAAAAATTATCCGAGTCTGTGTCTGGTTTGTTTGAGGGGGAATGTTTTGGTGACCTTTTTTTAGTAAACAAAGAAAAAGCCTAACCTTGAGGCCAGGTTACCCACCTAAAGCAATATCAGAACGTGACCTCTTGCAGACGGGATGTAGTCAGAACCAGTTGCTTTAGAAACTATTCCCAGATGACCTCAGGCTCTTACTCAGCACTGGGTGATATTCCTGATCGTTAATATGCTTCACTGTGTTAAGGATACATAATAGTGTACTATCTGTGGGTTGTGTGTCCAGGATAAGTGGTGTCTGTGGCACTTTACCTCTTCCCCTGTAGCTTTTTTGATGCTCTTCCTGAGGGAAATGTTGTGGATTTCCCCCCCTCCATTGTTTAAAGAGATGTAATGGGTTGCATTGCCTTAATTTCCTCTTGATTTTGGTCTGTCCAGATTCCTCATTAACTGTTTAATCAGGAACACAGGAAACGCAGCCAAATGTGTTTGTTGAGTTTGGAGGGAGTAAAACAGCTCAGAGGAGGCACCTACAAACAGCCACATTATTGGCCTGAGAACTCTTTCTCCCAGTAAGCAGCTGGTTGGGAAAGAGGAGATGCTCAGGGTGCTGCAGAAGCAGGGGTGGGACTTTGGCAGAAGACAGGAGTGTGTAGCTGCTTCTTCCATGGGAAACTGATGGGCTCCTTTTGGCCAGTGGATCAGCAGGACCTGGGGAAAACTGAAGGACAGAGGGAGCGTCCTGCTTTTGAGGTTTGGTGGCCTGGGGTGTGAGCAGAGCTCAGCCTCACTGGTGCAGCTGGGGTTAGACCCTCAGGGTCTGCCAGCAGCGCCTGCTGCCCTTGGGGAGCACGGGATGAAGCAGCAGTGTAAAGCCAAGAGCTGACCAGCACAGGAGCAAGGGCCACTGCTTACGTGGAAAAGAGTTATCCTACCCATTGCAGAGGCCTGGGGTGCTGTGCAGCTCACTCCCATTAAGCCCTGTTTGAAGAGATGCAGTGAGGCACAGATGTCACGTTGACCTCTCTGCACAGGGCTTAAAGCAGAACAAAGCTGCTGGGCACTGTGGGACATCTTGCTGCTTCCACACCCAGTAACCCTCAAGATTGCTGACAGGGCAAAACTTTCACCAGTCAGATTGCAAAACTGGCAAGTGCCTAGTCAATATACCTCAGAGATCCTCAGCTCCTTGGATTGAAAAGCAGTCACAGGCAGATCTTCTGTGTTGCTACCAACAGCAAATGTTGCAGGATGCACGTTGTGCACTCTGGGGCTCCCCGGGGAGCACTGTGTGAAGAGTGATGCCAATCTGCCAGGAGTTTGCTCGTACTTCTCAAGGGTGGAGGCTCCCATCAACTGGCTCTCATGGGAGACTTCAGAAATGATCTTCCCTGATGTCAGTGCGCGTGTTAATTGGACTTGACAGATGATAATGAAGGAGAGGCTGTAACTGAGAAAGGGTAGAGAGGATGTCATAACTCCTGAGGGAGGAGGAGAAAACAGAAAAGTCCAGATGTCCAGAAGTTACACGAGGTAACTCAAGGCATTAATCTTTGCTCTCTCTGGTCCCAGAGGTGGTAGATGCAGGGGAAAATTGGTAACTCTAACATGGGTAGCCTGAGAAGGTTGTTGTCTCTCTCTCCAGATCGCATTCATGGCTTAGTTTTGCTGTTAACATGTTTACAGCAACAATTATTTCAGTGAGGGACTGTCAGCTGGTGAGAATGTTGTGGCTTAGGTAGCCACACACGGTATGGGGGCACCACTCACCCAAGGGAATGAGATACCAGGTGTGCTGGGCAGATGGGGATGGGGAAAGCTGCAGCATCCGGATGCCACTGCAGAGTTGGGCTTTGGCTGTTCTCTGCCTCTGCTCCCCATAAGGAGTGGGGGTGACGCTTCTCCCCTTAGTGCTGAGGGGCAGAGGGCTTGCCTTGCAGGGTGATGTGCGCCGCAGGAAGGGGCACAGGCTCTTTCAAAGTCCCATGCAAACACTTGATGGTTGCAGGCTCAGGTGCCCCGTGTTTGTGTAATGAAAAGAACAGCCTTGTTTATCGTCGTCAAATCAGATCAAAGTGGCATCTGGCAGTTTCATTTCTAGTGTGCTCCAAAGAGGATGCTGTGAGCCAGAGGCCATGTTTTCCCTGTGCTAAGAGCCTGCACAAGGACCCAGCTCTGCTGAGGCAACTGTCACCCTGGGATTAGTTTAGAATAACCTCTTCAGCAAAGAGTCACCCTGTGATCCTTACTGCAAGGTTTCAGGGAGGACAGAAGCCCTCCCCATCACAGCTCCTTCGGATGTGTGTTTCCTGATTGCGGGGTCTCATGTATTTTTCTTGTCATTACCCACAGACTGCCTGAACGAGAGCTGAAATGCTTCTCCCTGACTTGCAGTAGCTCATCACCCACCCATGAGTCTGGGGGGGAAGAGCTCCTACCTTGTGGGCAAGGGTATTGGGGGAAAGGGAGGGGAGAAAGGAGGGAGGAATAGCTGCCAGAGTTGTAGAATAAATGACGTTTGTTTAAAGACACATTCAAAGATTAACGATGGGCGTTAAAGTATGAAAGCAACAGGGCCCAAGTGTAGTATTAATGGAACCCATTTTCTTTGCCATCTCCTGCAGGAACTCTTTGGGAGTACAGAAGGGGGAAAATCACTTTACAGTAATAACTGTTATTTATATAAGAGAACAACATTGGATGTATCAAAATGTGAGGTTTCGAGGTAATAACTGGACCCTTGCAATCATTGTTATCCATTTAAAAGGCAATTTCTGTGATGGTGAATAGATGGAGGAAATAGCCCCAATCCTGCAACTGATCGTAAATGAGGTTTATTTTATTATTATTGTTATTAGTCAGTTCCCAATCTGCTAAGATTGTGTTAAGAAAAAGGGAAAAGACTGGGAGAGATGAAGAAGCTGATAATCATCCCCCTAGAATTTGTTGGGAGAACATTGGATGGGCTCATTAGTGGCTTAGGGCCTCATCTTAGCTCCCTCCAGAGTTGATGTCAAATGTCCCATTGTGGCATCCTTGATTCACACGCTATAAAAGAGCAGCAGGCAAACAGATGGCACGGTCTTGTAGCCTCAGAGGACTGCTCCTGTGGCCCACCTGTAATTCACACTGGTGGAAGGTGGCTGCGGTGTCATCGCAAGTACAGGGCGAATGAAGAGTGTGGGCCAGGAGGGTAATGTTGGCTCTACTCAGTGTCTGTCACTGCACGTATCATATCCCCACATCCCCTACGTTCCCATCCCAGTGTTTCCAAGCAGCTGTTGTCAGGAGTAGCCATGCACCTCCACTTGAGAGGACAACGGGCCTTGTACCATGCTGTTGTCCTAGCAGGGCCGCTCAAGCCAAGGTGCTGTTTCTGCACCTAGGTACAGCTCAGGTGGACGGGCTGTGGCTGTGCTCCATGGGCAGGAGATCAGTTCCTCATGACTCCCGAGCCCAGCCCTTTTGCAAGCATTGGAACAGAGCCACGAGGAGGGCTCTGGGGTAGCAGGGAAGAATGTTAGTGTTGTTCTTGTATTGCAGTATGACGATAATTTGAGCAGCTCTTCATTTTTCATCACCACTGGGTTTGTGAGCGGATGTGACAGATGACCTCCCAGGCTGGCTTTTCACCTCAGTGCACCTAGGCCACTCTCTGAAACAACAGAGCTGTGTGAAGCCTCTCAGGCTCTGGGAGGAAGGGGTAGAAAGCCAGGGGAGGAAGAGTCTGTCTTGTGTTCCTTTTTCCATAAGATTCTGATTGGAGTAAGTGTTAGACATGAGCCTCAATTCACCCCGGTTCAGAGCAGTGCTTGAATAAGAATTTTATCCTTAGACCTTGAAGCTCATGCTGTGAATTCTTTAATAAGGAGTGGGGTTTTTTTCCCTTTAATTCTGCGTACGTGGCCTTAGCTTGAGCCTGGAGTCTTGGGTGGCGATGCACGATGTAAGAGGGGTGACAGGGAGCAGATGCTGGGGATGGGTGGTCTGGTATTTGCTGATGAGCTAGTAGTTTGCTGTCCTGTGGTGGTCCTGGACGTCTCTCCTGTGGGAAGAGGCTGGGGAGGATGACAAAGCAGCCCTGTTTCTCCAGGAACAAGTTCTGCTAGCTGGGATAATGAAAAGGAATCGAATCTGTGAGGGCAGCTGGCAGAGCTCACTGTCTCAAAGGTGTTTTCAGGGGTGTGTTAAGATGCCTTTTACAGGCTTTGAGAACTCGAGGGATGTGGTGCTGCCTGCAGCTAGCAACCCTTGACCCCTCATGTGACAGGAACAGGAGCAAACCCCCACTGGAGAAGCCTGGCCCACACGGTGAAATGCAAGCTGGTCCCAGCCTCTCACAGTGGGGTGGGATGGGGGGGTGCCTTGGCAAGATCCCCTCTCCTCCTGCACTCCCCTCAGGCATGTGTTCAAGCTCGCGAGTGTCTGTGGCTGGATTCAGCCCTTGCAGGTATCCTCGTTAAGGTGGCTGGAAGTAGGAGGATTTAATGATTTGAACCATGACTTTAATTAATCAGCATAAATGTTGCTTATTTACAACATAAACCACAGCCTATGGATAACTGTTGTTTAATTAAGCTTATCGCTGCGAACCTGATATCCGGTTCCTTGCTGCATTAATGTAAATAATTCAGTATCCTCTCTAAGAAGCATCATAACAAGCTACAGGGGATGTAATTCACTCATCCCCCGCTTTACAAGTGTGGCTGGTTCTGGTATGTCTCATTTGTGACCCAGCGTGGGTATGGATCCTGCTCCAATCCCACCAGCCTCTCCTGCATCAGCCTGCTGCTTCTTCCATCACGCCCAGAGCCTGGGAGTCTGGAGAGCTTTTCCTTTGGATTTCTTTCACCTTGTTCACTAAGAATTTTTGTGTCTGATTTAATTTAGCCTACACAGCAGAGCTTTCTCTTCATCCTTGCCTTTTGCTTTCTTTCCTTCCTCTTCACTCACCCCTCCCGTGTCTGTGTAGCCTGTTTAAGACTCTTCCACGTTGTGTAGATGTAGGGGAATCTGTAACGAGCTCCCAAGCTGAAAGCAAAAGATGTTTGCCTAACAGTTGTTTTTTACCTACACTGAAGAACATTGTACTAGGAACCTCAGAGATTCTTTGGGAAAAATTTAAGGATTTGGGGCTTATTTTTTAATGTCCCAAGGATTCACGAGGCAATGTTTGTCACCCCATGTAGCACTGGTCTCCAGAAGATGCAAAGATAAATTGCCTCAAGCAGGGAAGTTGCAGTGCATCACTTCAATCTCTTAGGTGTCTGTAGATCCCTTCCCTCATGAAGTGGTCTAACAGGAAAGTGGGACTAGGGTTTTTGGGGAGGGGTGTCTCCCAACAAGAGCATCCACATGAGATTTTAATGTCTTGTAGTTGGTGCATGTTACCTTCAGATCTTAATTAATTTCAACTTTCATGAGTATCTGCCTGTTTCTTGGCATCTTCAAAATAGACATTTGCTTCATGCAGGTATTGCCAGGACAGATATTTGAGAAACTCCCAGGTTGGGTTAAGAGATGGTGGAGTTTGCAGGAGGTGCCAGAGCACCATCTTTGCTCAAGGCAGAAAGTGGGCTTCTGGGAATATCAGTGGTGTGGCTGAGGTGGTTCAGCTCTGAGTCTCAGAAGTGACTGCTTGGCTTGGGTACAACGTGGAAGTTCTGTGGCCCTGTGTTCAGCTGCAGTGGGGATTCAGTGCAAGGCTGGTACTGATTTCAGGTGGGAAAGGGAGCCCCTATGTACACCAGCAAAGGAAAATAAAAGCAGTTCTTATCTGGTAGCCCATCCTCAATTTCTTAGCAAACACGTATACAAGCTGGGATTAGATGGATTAGCAGTTTGCTGTTGAGATGGATGGAAAAGGAGGGAAAACCATGTCAGAGTCCAAAGAAAAGAAACCAGGGATTTTGCTCCATCCAGAAGCTGGGGCAGAAGTCAGTGGTGGGGGGGGGAAGAAATGCAGTGAGCAGAGCATGCTAAAGGGGAAAGGAAAGGCAGGAAGACATTACAGTAACCTATTAAGTTGCTGAAGGCTGAGTGGCAAAAAATAAATAAATAGAGGCTGTGCAGATTGATGGATATTGGATCTGAAGGACTTCCACATCTGGTGTGGCAGCTCTTTAGCATCTCATTTCAGTGTGACTCAGCAGGAAAAGTTGTTTGTTCTAACAGTAAAACAAAGAGATGAAAACAATTCTGAGGCATGGCAGCGAAGGGCTGAAGTATCATCGTTTACTAATCGGAACAAACTATTTCAGGTAGAAAGAAATATCCACATTCCTGGATCCTCTGTGATAGGGGTGAGGTTTCCAATGTCACCTTGTCCCACCCTTGCTCATCTTCGACTCAGCTTCTCTGTGATTGCCTCCTGCTCTTAGGCCACGCTCTCTTCCATGCACGTCTGGGCTGTATGTGGGTAGGGAGGTGGTGGGAAGGAGGCGGTGAGGTTTCCTACAGAGCAGGTGCATAGGAAGCAGGGACTCTAAAGGCCAGCTTGTTCAGGACAAATATATTACCTGATTTAGGTGTACTGAATTCCCCTGCAGATCCTGACCCTCTCCGTTGACTGTAAAGGCACCAAACGTAGTTTCAATCTTCCATCCATGCTGTGCTCAGCAGTGTGGCATTGGCACAAGTCTTCATTTATCTTCATACACGTTTCTTTTAACATGCTGCTGCTTCTGGAGGTTCCCATCCCCCAGAAGCTCTGTTAATAGTGCTCACTTGGCTTTTGTGATGCTCTTGTGTCAAATTTCAGTGGCAGTAAGTAAAAGGGCTGAGGTGCTAAACAAGGGTTTCTGAAGTCTCTTGGCATATTAACTCTGTTTATTTGCCATGTGGTCTTGCAAAAACCTTGAGGAGTCACTTTATCTCTATGGGCATCTGTTTTTCATCGATCACGAGAGAAAGTAAGTCATTCCCCCTATCATTTGTCTGTCTCGTATCTTTAAAGGGATTGTCATATCTGGTATCTACATCCACTGTGGTGGGTCCTTGTCCTTGGATCCATCTTTTAGAGATTCGTAATAGCAGCAATGGCTAATGATTTGTGACAGCGATAGAGTTCTCCATATCAGTGAAAGCAAAAGTCTGGATCCTGTTCCCACAGCAATTTTTTTTCCTCTTCTCACCTTGACACTGGGGATATGTCCAAGGCTCTTTGCTGTCTCTGCATATGCAATTAATCAGCTGGCTGGGGGAAGCTTGGAACTGGGGCCTGGCACACAGGTGCTCCATCATTCGGTCTAAGCTGTGCATCGCCTGGTGTTTGCCAGCCTGGGAAGGATCAGCGAGTAACGCCAAAGCCTCAACGTTCTTGACGTGCCGAGGTGCTGAAGGAAAAGCCAATGTGCTGTGAATGCTTGGGGTCCCAGGAGGGGCGAGGAGGAGGAGGATGGTCACCCAGTGGAATGGAAATCCACTGGCTTTATCCCGAAGCACGCTGGGGCTTAAAGAAATGGCTCCCCCTGCAAGAGGCAAAGGGTCATTTTTGGCAGTGTTTCCTCGGGTCCCTGTCAGTTGGTAAATCCCAGAGTATGACAGGATCATGCCTGTATTGGAATAGCCCTGGCTGCTGCCAAAATACAGCCACTTCTGGGGATGGAGCTCTGGGCTTTCATGGTGGGCACGGAGCTCATTGCAGGGGTGTGACCAGGAAAGCATCCCACCTCATCTGGGGCTCTGCACGGTTCCTTTCCTGCCTCCCCAGCCTGCGACAGGCTCTTGCCCACACTGCTGCCTGCTGCCCACCCTCAGGCACGGAGCCCCACTGCTGCACTGTGCCCTGCCATCACTCAGAGCTCTGGTTATAACCATAAAGCCCACTGGACTTTCTCCATTTGTTTTTTGGCCTTTTTTTTTTTTTTTGCTTAGAATTTCACACATTGTTTCTTCCTTCCTCATTCTTATTGTTTGCCTGGAAGTGGCACTTGGGGTTTGTGTGGTTATTTTTCTTGTGTTTATACTCTCCACTGACTTAATTAAGTTCTTGTTTGTTTCCTGGTCTTGCCAAGTTTACTGGCCCCACCAGGGCTTCCCAGTGTTCTCCTCCTAGAAACCACAGCTGCTGCTGGTCGCCTGAGACCATGAAAACGTGCAGATAAAAACTTCCTCTTGAAACTCAATTTGACATTATTGAACAAAAGACAGACAGGAAAGCAATGTTCTCATCTTCGGTCAGTGTTTTTAGGCTGGTTTCCTAAGAAAATAAGATTTAGGCACTTAGGCTGACCTTGTGTAGATACAGGTGTGTGTGTTCATCCGGCAGCCTGAATGGTGTGGCAAAGTCTGCAGAGCAGTTTGACAGAGGAGCTTCTCAGAGATGCAGAAAACCTGCACTGTTACATACACCTCCTCCTGTGAGCAAAGCTTGAGGGGAAACAGCAAAGCATCCTGCCACATCATGTAATGCACTCCCAGAAACAGGGTCTTGGTGGCTGGAATTTGCTTGCTGGAGGATTTCTGACACCCCCAGGAGGCTTTTCCCTCCCCATGCCCATTTGCTTCCGAGTGCTTGTGGTAGCAGCATCCCTGGATGGTGTGTGCAGCTCTTGGGATGCTTGCAGTGAAAGGTGTCCTTCCGTGCCTTCGTGTCATTCTGGTTTTAACATTAGGCTTTGACCTCCTTCCCTTTTCTGCCTGCAGACCCCTGCCTGTGTGAAATGGAGAGCCCTTCTTGTTCCTTCTTCCAGCTTTTCCTGCTGGAGGCCTCGAACACCCGCTTCTTCCAGAGCTGTAATCATTTATCCCCAGCCTCAGCCCTGACCTTATGCCTCAGGAAAGTTAAATCAGTCATTCCTTCTTCTCCCTGTGTTTCTCTCTTAGTTTTTTGTGAAGTCTCTTGACAGGTTTTTCAGGGGGTCAGGTTGCAAACCCACTGTCTGAATTCACAGGTCAGGACTTTACCTGCAGTTGTGGCTGTGGCAACCCACAGGACATGAAAGCACCTCCGTTTGCTGCCTTGCTTTCGTACGAGGGGTTGGCTGCAGATTGCGTTAGCCAGCTCTGGACAGAGCATTTCCATTTCAGACCCTTTCCTTATCCCTGCGTGCTCTTTTGTGTCTGCCCTCACGCTCAGGGTGTTTGCTGGCTGCCTTGTAGCGAGATCTGTATTCGGAGGAGCGGGTGATCTTGGTCGGGAGAGCAGGACCTTGTCTCATTAACGCGTTTTCCTCCCTGCGTGTGAAGCGAAGGAGCGAGGGGCGAGATGAGACCTGTCTTGCAGATGCCTGCTTTCAGAATGACATCTGGAGTGTTTTCCAACCCCTTCCTGCCCCTTTTTATTTAGGACAAATAGCCATCTCTCTGTTCACGCAGGTGTGTGCGGAGTGGGGAGGGAAGAGGACTCTGGCGATGCTCTGAACCGGAGGGGCAGCGTTTGCTGGGGCACAAAGATGAACTGCCCCTGCTGAGCCTTTGTGCCCCAGCACTGTGATGAGTCCAGATTGATGGGTCGTCACCTTCTCAGGCTCAGGGACGGCAGCAGAGGAGTGTGATGGCCTTGCCTATCTTCCTGGAAACTCCCGGTCTCGGAGAATGTCGTTCTGATTTTATGTACACAGAGCAATTACTGAAGAAGAGAAAAGAGAGGTGGTGTTTCCAGCAGTGGAAACTAAAGCCCTCAGCTGTTTTTATTGTGTCTCCCCATCTCTCTCCCTCTCCTGAATCCGCTCTCCCTGGATAGCAGAAATGAGAGGGGAGCTCCATTTAAATGCAGATTTCAAATGTTGGCCGAGAGCAATAAATAGCCCTCTGCTACGCTGATCAGACAAACATTATCAAGTCGCTTTGTGAAGGAGAGTTTATGTTTTTAGATTTTCTTTCTCCTTGATGAGATCCTCTTTCCTCTCAGAGTAATAGCATATTGACAACTTTTTATTTTATTTTTAAGCAGCACTTCAGAGATTATAATGGCAACATAATCCCACCTGTTTCTCCACTGGAGCTCTACTTGACAGCCCTGTAATGAGGAAGCCTGCACATCTCTGATCCTTCGCTGTATTGACAGCCTGAAGGGTTGATGCCATACGCAGCAGAGGGGAAATGCGCAAAATAAGGCAATCCTGCAACCATTTTTAATCAGCCGCCCCCTGACAAACGAATCTGTGGGCTCCTGGAGCTGCTCTGGAGTAAACAAAGCTGGGAGCAGCTGCAGGTGGATCTCTGATGGTAAGGGGAGTGCTGCTGGCCAGGGGAGAATGGAGGTCTGGGGTGATTTCCCCGTGCCATCTCCTGAGTCCGGCATTCCTGAGCAGGATGCTGGTGTAGTGCCATGAGCTGAAGGGTTCCTGGTTTTGAGGCTGTGGACTGATGAGCTCCAGCAGTAGGTGTTGGATCTTCCAGGCATCTAAACCTACTTGAACTGAGGTTACAGCTCTTAATTTGAGAGTCCATTCATAACAGCAGCAGGATCTGAGGACTTTGTTTATGGTATAAGTCAGAGGAGATTGCAGGTGGGATCCTAACATGCCGGAGACACCTGACAAATACCACGGGTGGCTTTTATCTCCTTAGCTTGGAGGGATGGGTTAGGAACAGTGGAACATTGTGCTTTCTGAGCCAGCACTTCGCTAAATCTACATCTTCAGGAGATGACTTGAAATGGCACTTGTGTCTCTGAGTACAGCTCTACATCTCAATGGTATGGAAAACATCTGAGAAAACGCAGCAATGCTTAATAAAGTTACCAAGGAAAGGTCAGCTGAACACTACTTCTTGTAGCCATGTATAAACTCCCAGTAACATCTGTTCCCTGCTATTGTTATAAAAATGCTACTTCATTAGGTCCTGGCTGGATGGTGAATTAAGCAGTGATAAGTAGTTGTGAATCTGGTGGGTAGCGCGCTGGGGAGCCACGTGGCTCAGGAGAATGGGGGAACAAACAGAGGCTCCCTGCTTTTTCAGCACAGGATGACACCCAGCTGAGGGTGGAAAGGATTACATCTCAGTGCTGTCTGTAAATGGGCTGGCACGCTTAGTCGGATGAGTTGCTGTGTCTCAGCCCCCAGCTCCAGGAAGACAGCTGTCTCCACTGTTGAAAGCACAGAAACCAACAGGGTGCTGCCTGTCCCCCTGGTTTGTTGTTTTGGTGGAAAGGAATAAGGCTGCGGTGTTCAGGATGAGAAATGAACGTCCTTCCTCCTCCCGGAGAAGCTTCTCCAGGGTAAGAGGAGAAATAGCAGCAGAGCTTGAGCATCTGCCTTCTGTACCACCGTGTCTGTGCTGTGCTGGAGTGGAAATGCAGCAGCCAGATGCCTCCACCTCTGGCTGTCCCTCTGCCTGGGGACAGCCCTGTGTGCACAAGCTGTGGGTGTAGTTTCCAGTTCCTGTCTGGACAGGGCACTCGCAGCTGTCCCAAGTGCTGTATCTTGGTGGGGCAGGGCTTCGGGTGGGTGCTCGCCTGCACGCACGTGCCTCTCATCGCCTCTCATCGGAGAGAGCCGATTCCTGCCTCCCTGTCACCCATCGTGTCATGGAGGACGTGAGGATGGGCTATGGAGGACGTGAGGATGGGCTAGTGGGAAGTTACTAGACTAAGAGGGCTCTGTCATGTCATCTTGTGTGTCCTTGGTGACCAGTGAAACCTTTTGCCCTGATTCTTACTGCTAAACCCAAGCGTAGCATCTGAAACTTGTGCCTGACTGGAATTTACACTTGAAGTCGCTCCTTGCTTGAAGCTTGAGAAGCTGCAGCCCAGCTATTTTCAATGCATAACCAAAGAAATTATAAAATCTTCTGGTTTGTAGCCTCTTGGGTTTTTCTGGGGGCTTGTGTTACATATAAGGAAAATCTGTGCGTATTAAACAAACAAAAAAGAATTATTACAATATTAGGCATGCTTGTCTGGATTGGAACATCCCATGGGAAAAGATGTTTCCAGCCAGATCCTCCTGAAAAAAAGCTCAGCCTCTGCCAGTCCTTGCTGACCTCACTTGAAGCTGCTTGACGAAATCCTCCACAGCCCTGACTGGGGCACAGCAGACTCAGGTGCTCCTTACTCCCTCTGAAGTACTTTCCTCATAATTCATAGAGAAGGCAGTCTAGATTGGAGACATTTGTTATGATGGGGAAGATAGAAATGATTTTTGAGGCTGAAAAAGTTCAAAGACTTTGCTGTAAGTTTTCAGGATTAAAGATTCACTCGCTGAGTCTCCCCGTTTCTAATAGACAGGAAGAGATGAAAGGGAATTTCTCTCAAAATTCCCGTCCATACTTAATGATGCCGTTATTAGATGAGCTTCAGCACTGTGTCCCAAGACATGAAGTTTTAAAACCAACCTCTTTTTTTTTAAACATTAAATGACCTTTTTCATCCACTAGCTTTAATAAATAAAGATCAGTTCAGCCTCGTTACCCAGGCTGTTCTGGGGGGCTGGTTTAATATTTGGTAAAACTAACCGGTCTCCCAAAATGCACATTAATGATTTTTTTTGCTGGTTTTCTCTGGAGATAGGAAGCAGTACTCTAAAACTGGAGTACTTGATTAGTGGCTGGGCTCCAGGAGTCCCACTGCCACCTCCATCCCAGGATTCAGGCTGGCTGGCTGTGGTCCTTTCTTTTCCAGACCTGCCACTTGCAGTGGGCGCTTTCCCCTCCCTGAGGTGTTTGCTCCTAAGGTGGGCTGCAAAGTTCACATTCAATCAGCAGTACTTGGGGAAGAGGCTTTTCTGCTTTTGGTGGGGGTTTATTTTGTTTTGTTTTGTTGTTGGTTTTCCTCAGCTCTAGTGAAGTTTTCAAGAGTTCCAAAAATAAGAACGGAAAATCCCATCCAGAAGAGAGACAGAAGAAGTCTTGGCACAAGCGTTTGTGTCTAGGTGGCCCGAGGAAATGATTTGAAACGCTCTGGCTTTGACTCTTTTATTGTTAAAATGTATTCAGCTGTATATTAGTGGAAGTGAATTATGTTTGAGAACTGACAGTTGAGGAATATACTTGAAAATGTTGTCCGATTTAGTGATTTTGAAGCTTTAAATGAGAAAGTAATGAATCTGAGAATGCTGACACGCACTCGCCCACCACCGCTCTTTAATTGTGCTGTGTCAGCAGCTGGAATGTAAGCAGTGTTTTGTGGTGTTGATGGGATTTGGTAGGTTGTTTTACCCTTTCCTGGAGACAGGGACATAGAGAAAAGTTTACAGACATCGAATAGTTCTGTAGGAAAGTCTGCTCAGGGCTTTCTTCTCTCTCTGCTGCTGCTTCCCTAGAGAAGTGGGGAGTCGAGCAAGATGCTTGCTGGGGTACTTTATTCTCCCAGCTTCTTTGTAATTAGGAGCACTCCTCAGCTATATCGATGTCTTAAAAAAACCCTGTGATCCATGCCCCTGGCCTTAGAGGAAAGCACAACCTTTTTTCTTGCATAATGAGATTAAGATTAACTGCCCTCACTTTGCAGATAATGATGGTGCTTGCGTGTTAGTGGAGCAGAGGAGATGGTGTCGCCTGAAGGACTGGGAATGTTCGCCAAGACATCTGTGCATATCGTAGGAGAAGTGTTGCTGCGTGTTTCTGTGTCCATACATGGCTCAGTTTAGCTCCCTGAAAGCTGGGGAGAAGTCAGGAGCAAGGGAGTGCTTGAGTCGGTGCTGTTGGGATGCAAAGTGCAGCAGGTTGGTGTGGACCACCTTGACCTCACTGGTGGGTTTGGATCTAGCTGCCTTCCCCAGCTGGGGTTGGGGCAGCGCTGGAAAGCAGAGATCCTACTGGGGTGAGTGTAGTGAGGCTGAGAAAAGGGCCCTGGAATGTGATGGGAGTTGGTTGTTGGACTTGGGCTGTGCTTTGGGGGGCTTCGGTTGGTTCGAAGCACATCTCGAGGGCAGGAAAGCTGCAGTAGAAGGATGGGTTTATTCCTTGGGCTGGGTTTATTCCTTGGGCTGTGCTGTGCTGGAGGCTCTGTGTGTTGGTGGCAATGAGGTGTGGTGGGTGCCCATGCGACCAGGGCCTCTGAGGCACAAACTAGCCCTCTGAGGAACATGTTCTCAGTCCCAGCTATAGTGCAACATCACCATGCTTCTCTGCCAGTGGTCCCAGTGAGCTCTGTCTTCAAAATGTACGTATCCTTGGATGCTGCTCCCAGCCCTTGCTCTGAGTGAGGCAGGATACCTTGTGTTTATGACCCAGCTGATTTGCCTCTTTCATTCTGTTTTTCCCTGTCTAAAATACCCAGTAAAATTAAAATAAAACCCCAACAATCACCAAAACCAAACCTGCCACTGCATAGGGACACGTTTCAAAGCTTCAGCTGCTGTGGTTAGTTCCCTGTTTCCCTGATGTGTGAACCAGCGGAGCCGCTTCGCTAACCTACGCAGTGCGGGGCCTGATTCAGCACTGAGCTGTGACTCCCCTCTACACCCGAGAAGTTCTGAATGGCACCGCTCCCTTTGGAATGATTTTTGGGAAGGGAAGATAAGCATTGGTGCCTCACTAATATACACAACAAAAGCCAACGCTGCTTTTCCCCCCGGTACGACTGAACGGCTGCATTCTGCGCGGAGACCTCCTGTTAACACGGCTGAACCCGCCGGGTGCAGCAGTTGTGCCAGCTTAGCAGGCAGCGCTGTGATTAACACTCGACTCCAATTTCTTTCCGCCTTCCATCGAGAAAAATAAAAATAATACCCCACACTATCTCCCTCTGCCTAACGCAGATTTGAGTGGGCAGGCCCAGGAGCTGAGTTCAAGAGTCAAGTGCTTTCTTGTTTGAAAAATATTTGTCCCTTTCCACCCACGGCTGCCCACGTGCTTCCTGAAATATTCCAGCTATCAGCGCCGTACCGACGCTTTCCCAAACAAGCAATCTGGGGCTATCTGGGGACGTTCTTCTTCTGTTAGGATGTGAGGTGGCACCTGGATCCTGGCTGCCTGGGGCTGCGCAGCTGGATGTCCCTCTCTAGAGCCCCCAGGATGAGTGGGACGGGTGCCTGTGCTGAGGTGGGTGCTGGGCACCGCCGGGACCCCAGCAGCGTAGGCGGCCGTGTCGTGCTGCAGCGTGCTGGCAGGTAACGCAGCCGCTGCTGCAGAGATTGTGCCACCCACGTGTCTGGCAGGGCCTGGGGGTGGGCGAAGCGGCGGGAAAGGCCGTGTGTAGGAGGGAGGATGTGCTAACAATAGCAGGAGCAGAGGTGCCAATGTGCTGGATGCTTGCGTGGCACCGGAGGTCCCAGGGGGTATGGGGAGCTGGGCTAGGTCCCTGTCAAGCCTAATTGCTGCCTTTGCCCCCACAGCTGCCATCCTGGATGACCCCATGGAGTGCAGCAGAGGGGAGAGGCTCTCCATCACCCTGGCAAAGAACCGCATCAACCGCGCGCCCGAGCGGGTGGGGAAGGCCAAAGTGGAGGTGGACATTTTTGAGCTGCTGCGAGACAGCGAGTATGAGACGGCAGAAACCAGTAAGTACCCCTCCACGCAGCTGGTTCTTCCCCAGTTCTTCTCTCTGCTGGCCCTCAGGAGCTGTCTAGCACCATGTGCTTGCTGTGAGGGATAGCTGTGTGATAGTCAAGGAGGGGTGTACCCACCGTGGGGGCACAGAGGCACCTAAGGGGAGGTTAGGCTTGAAGGGTGAGTGCTGAGACCGGTTTTCATTTGGGGATTTGGCCTGGTGCTGACATGGGCTGCAAGAGGATGTGGATCCCCAGTAAGTTTTGTCACCATTCCACTCTGTGGCTTGGGAGGGGGGATACCTTCTTTAATCTGTAAACAGAGGTAGCAATACAGGAGGTGATGCTCCTTTGTTAAAGTGCTTAATGTTGTGCAAATAAGAGACTCTGGGCAAGTTCAGTGCAATTAAGCTATTTTTAACACCCCACGCAGTGCTGTGTGTCAGCAAACACGATAGCTCTTTCAGTGCTTTAGATTGGCAGTGGATTTGTTTACACAAAGTGAAGTTTTCAAGCCATGATTGAAATCATGTGGATTAAAAAGAGCTGGTTTTGAAAGAGCAGAATCCTTCCTACATCACTCTGAAGTCCTTTAATGCAAACAGGCCTCTCTTTTAGGTGTTCCTCTAGATGCCCAACGTGGCAACCACATCCCAATGATTAAAAAAAAAGAAACCAGTGCTCAGCATCCCGCAGACCTCCCAGGAGTCTAAGGGAAAGCAATCCAAAAAATCTACAATAGCTTCTTCCTGTAAGAGGGAAAATCCTTTGGAAAAAAGTAGCTTCCCTTTAGAATAATTTTTCAGATGACCTTTAGAGTTCAGGGGAGAACTGTAATTTTTTATTACCTGCTACCTTGAAAAAGCTGGAAAAATCATCTTAAATAATAGGGATTTAGGCTTGTTTCCCTGTGGTTCTCTGTTCCAAGCCTGTGTAATGTGCAGGGTATCCCCAGGAGGTGCAGTAGTGTGTCACAGTCTAGAGCTGGTTGGTTCTTCACACACCTTCAGTCTTTATTCTGAGCATCCCTGTACCCAGGAGTCCCCTGCACAGGAGCAGCTCTCTAGGTAGGTGGCAGAGTGGGCTCGGTAGGCCTCTGGGATCAGCAGATAGCTCCTTCATTTCCTGAATTAGCGTTTGCATTATTTATAGAGGCGTTCAGTTAATAAAGTGCATTTCAGCAAGTACCTGTGGGTCTATTTATAGAGCCTGTCACCCAGGAGGCAGGCTAGATTAAGTTCATCGCGTGCAGCATCACAGAGAGCGTTTGAAATGGCTTTCCGGATCTTTTAACTTTACCTCAGTCTTTCCCATCTGTTCAGGCTCCTGCACATCCTGTTCACCCACATTTGGCACAACGATCCTGTTTTACCTTTGCAGGAGGGTTGGGGCTGCCTGTCATTCCAAGTGCATGCCTGCTTCTCCCTGACAGTGATCTCCCACCCAGCCTCTTTGGGAAGGGAGGATCCTTCTTGCTCGAGCCCCCCGTGTCTCTGAAGGAACCTGTGGTGTTTTTAGGCCCGTTCTCTTTCCTTTCTTGTAAATCTTCCACGTGTAGCAGTGTTTCTGTTATTTAACTTCGCTTGGGAAACAGGCTCGATCGCCGAACTGCCCCGGAGCTGCGGCAAAGATTGGGATGTCCTCCTTGCTCACACCCCTGTACCACTGCTTGTAAGTTCTTCTGTTGCAGGGCTCAAGCAGAGGAATTTGCTGAGAATGCTAATTTGCTGAGACTGAAGCATTATGCAAGAAATTGTTGATTTCAGCAGATGTGGTGTTTAGGGAAAACATGGAAATGGGATGAGTGAGGAAGAGGCAATCTTCCACTTCGAGTTTTCACCTCGGGGTGATTTTTCTTTGTTTTCTTTGCTTTGGCTTATAGAACATGAAAAGTAGAAATCAGAGAAAACCGATTGGATTCTGGTGCAGCGAGTGCTCCCAGAATTTTGCAATGCTATTTGCCTTTTGTTCAGAGGGAAAAATGTCTTGAAGCATTTCTCACCAAGAGAAAAATCTGGATTTTGCACAGCTCCCCTGTTCACGTCACTGGTGATACTCTTGATTTATGCTGGTAGCAGAGGAGAGTCACATCCCTTAACTCACATTTCAAGACTTCCCTGGCTTTCAAACGTCTGACTTCTCAGCTTTAATACAGCACCAGCATTTGTTATCACACATAATATTAATAAAAGCAGTTTAGACGTTTTAACTTAGGACTGCAAAGCTGTTACACGTCTGTTTAATACTGTTCTCAAATTTCACACCCTTTGAATCACCCTTAAATATCACAGCTAGCATGCTTAGCTGACTGATCTAGGAATGCTGTGATTGCACCCCATCCGTGATGTCCCGTGTTCAATGAAGAGCTTCGAGTGAAGAAAGACTTTGAGAGTTAGCTTTTATTTTAGCATTGAGCTGTTTTTTTCTTTTCCTCCTCCTGACTGACTCAGGCATCTTACTGTTAGGGGGCCACAAAATCTCAATTGCTGTAGCAGGTAAAATATGAGTTGGGCTTAGTCACATTCCTACCTGCTTTGCCATTTCAGCTTTATCTGTGAATGAAGACAAACATTGACTGCTCCTGTGTGCAACATCTGGAAGGTCCCGTGTTTTCCAAGGAGCTTGCAGTGAAAGGTTATGGATAGAATTTTTTTCCTCCCTACCATAAGCAAAGCCTGTTTTCTGTTTGTGTTTGATGCTTCAACTCCTTTTATGGCGATCCAAAATGACTTGTTTAATCATGCCTTTGTCTAAGACATCTTATTGCTTTTGATGTCCAGGGAGGGACAGATTTTCTACTTGTCACCCTGTTCCCTGTTGTCTTGTCTTTTTTTAAGCATCTTTCTGTTGTTAATCCAAACATCTCAGGGCAGGTGAGCAGGCAGAGGGAGCAGCAACTGGAGGATCTTTAATGTTTATTTATTCGCATCGATATTTCAGAGTGCCCAATACAGCCATTCAGTGACATCAGCTCAAACGACAGCTCGTTTCAGCACCAGGGTAATGGAGAACTCATTTCAGTACTGGGTGGTGGGCAGCTCCTTTCAGCACTGATATGTAGACAACTATTAGGACCGTTCCCTGGAAATAGAAAGCCCTGAACCCCAGGGTCAGAGGGGCTGCCCGTGGGCTCCATGGGGATCTGTTGACTGTGTCCTGCTGCTCTTAGGGTCCTGTTGGATTTCACCTTTATGCCCACCCTGGCTGGGGGTCCCTCCGTGGAAGCATTACGAATGTGGGACGGGCTCGTGCTAACACCTCCGTGTATGTTTTCTGTCCAGAATCCCATCCTGACCAGCTGAGCGAGGCTTTTCTCCCTGTGGAGACCAAGAGCATCAGGTAATGCTCTGAAATAGGAAGCGTGCTTGGATTACAAGAGAAGCAGCTTTCCAAATGTGGTCAAAACCTTTGCCTCGGGCACCTCTGCTTTGTTCCCATTAATTTTCCTTAATTTTACTGGATGTTTCACCCTTGGAGTGATAAGCCAGGTCTTTTTCTTCTGACAGTTGTTGCAACTCTGTTGCTATGACTACTTAACCCACTTTTTGTTCTCAGTACCAGAGATGAGAAGAAAAGCACTTGCCCAACTTTCCCCTGCATGCACAACAAAACTGCCCCCAGGGCTTTAGCCCCAGTGACCTGTGGATAAAGGGGACCTTGGAGCAGCTTCTTCCTCCTGGAATCGGAATTGCAGAGCACCCAAAGGGTCTGCTGCAGCTCAGAGGGACTGCTGAGTGCCACTGGCATAGCGTGCCCAGGGGGTTCAAATTGCAGGTGCTCTTGTTTAAAGGGATCTTCTGAAATGGTGTGAGTGCCTGTGAATTTTGAAGCACAGAGGAAAAGCAAGAGCTGGATCCCTTTGAAGATGCTGCAGAAAAAATACCACTCGATCTGTAGTGAATTGAGATGGCAGAGGGTGAGAGAGCATGGAAGGAAGGAGAACCCAAGGGAAGATGTTTGTGTGCCATTGGCACTTTCTGTAGGAGGTCGGAGCAATCAGTCTGTGTGGGGACATATGGGGACCTACTCCTGTATGGAGCTTTTCCTGCAGGTAGCGTTTGGCTAGAACAAAATACAGCTCCCCAGAGTGGCAAACTTAAGTCCTTGGCTTTTGGCCTCGTAGTGCAATCATGAGGCTGTGGAGAGTTACAAAGGCCAGAGATGACCATCTTGACTATTAGCCTGTCTTAGCTTCTGCAGAAAACAGACTGAAGACATTCACTTGCTGAACACTGGCTCTCGGCCCTGTAATTCGGTGCTCTGAACCTCCCCCCCCAAGCACAGTACAGGCTCTTATTTCACATCCAGTCTTTAAATCAAGCCTTGAAGTTGGTAGAAAACCTGCCCTGATACGTAGTACACCAGTTTTGATGATGAATTCCCTTCAGTACAAAAAAAAATGTCCGGGTTTGACATTTCCTAGCTCTCTTTTTCCAGCTGCTGAATCTAGATCACTTTCTACCAGCATCACAAAAGCTTGCCTGGGATGTGAGCCGGGGACCTGCAGTGAGGCTGGTGCTCTGAAACACCAGCCGTTTGATACCGAAGAGGCACTGGCTTCAAAACCACAGCTTTGTGATCAGCTGGTTTGCTTTTTACATATGAATATCCAAGCTTCCTCTTGCCAGAACCGATAAGTAGTTCCTTCCCCTGGTATCCTCTTTCTTCAGCAAGCTGCCCCTTGACGCCATCTGAGCAAACATGGCTTTGTCTGTCTGGGGAAAAAGGAGCCAACGCAGAGGCAGGTCTGATATTCCAGAGCCAAGCCATGGCCAGCAAGTCTTGGGATGAGCCTTTTGGAGGCCAGGGAGCCAGGCACGGGGAGCTCTCGCCTTGGGCTCACCAGGCTTTGGCTGCATAAGGTGTTGCGGCTGATGGGGATGGCAGCGGGGAGGTGGCAGCAGCTCCAGCAGTCCTTGGAGTGCTGTTTGGCTAAATTTGTGCTGCAAATTAAAAGGACAAAAGGTTGCAGTTTAACTCGGGTCACTTGAAGGAAGAGATTTAACTTCTTCATTTCGTCAGGGCCTTTTTTATTGTTCTGCTAACCTTAGTGGCACAGAGCCAGAAGATTAACTACTGCCTGAGGGGAAAAAAAACCCACAAACCACCCAAAAAGCCAAATGAAAAACGGTAATACAATCCTTATTATTACCACTGAGCTCTGCAGAGGACAAGGGAAGAAATTTGTTTGCTGCTAGATCATGCTTGGAAGCTAGGTCACTGCTGTGTGTTCAGCATCTTCAGTAAACCTTGGTTAATGTTTGATCTCAGAGCAAAGCAAATGGGGCCAAGAGGGAAAGTTATAAAAGAAAGAGACCCCAGATCTGAGTCAGGGATGAGGGTACCAGGGCTGTGGGGTGAGTTAAGGTGGGATTTGGAAAGGGGGCCATCACAGGCAGGCTGTGACAGTGCTTCTGAGGAAATAGAGCAATTTGGGGGTGAGATAGACATCAGGAAGCATGCTGTGTGGAGGAGACGGTCCTGTGTCTTCAGCAAGATGCAGCAGGTAAGGTAAGCATTACTGCCAGATGGAAGTGATGGATGAAGTCTAATGCGTGTTTCCTCTCTCTGGTGCCCACAGTGTGTCAGATTCTCCCCAAAGGGGTGGTAGGCGTCCTGGGACCTTCCTCAAGCCCAGCCTCGAGCTCCATTATCAGCAATATCTGTGGGGAGAAAGAGGTAAGTGAGAGTGTCCTGTGTTGGAGAACATCTGTGCCCTCGTGCCGACTGACTTGGCCCCGGTGCCAGGCAGCTGCCCAGGGCTGGGCGGGTAATGTGGGGGCCCTGGCTTCTTCCCTGGGGTGAGAGCAGAGGTGCCAGCCAGGGGTCAAGGGGCACTGCAGAGATCCTGACCCAGTCCCTAGCCCCCACCTTCTGCATGTTTTCCTTCAAGTGAAGATGCTCTCGGAGGGGTCTGGTCGCAGCAGTGCTTCCTGATGGCTGCTGCCTGGTGCCCGGGCTCCCTGGGAACACGGCGTTTTGCTGGTGACTTCATTAAGTACAGATCAGGTTTTTAATTTGCCACTATGCAGGCAGCAATGCCTCCTGTGCAGGTTCCATGTGGAAGGGCTTTCTGTGCTCTCCTTGAAGGGTTTTGCATGAGACTGTCCTGTCTGTGCCAAGCCCTGGCCATGGCCACACAGCTCAGCGCTGCCATCTTCCTCGCCTGGGTCTGCCTCTTGCAGCTCTCCAGCTGATGTCCCTGTGCTGTTCCATCCTCAGGTCCCAGCCCCGAGGCAGAACAGGGATGTCACCTCCCTTACCCAGGGGCAGCTGAGAAGTTCCCACACCTGGCATGACGTGGGGCATGGAGTTGAGAAGCTGCACACCTTTCTGTTAGCTGATCTCCCATCAGTGCTGGGCATCTTTATCTGCATCCAGGCTGTGTGCCCCATTCAATGTTTTATAAGCCTTCAACCATCTTATGCTGACCTGGCTCTGCTCTTGCAGAAGGAAATTGAGTTATCTTCCCACAGTCCATCCCTGTAAAGCCAAGATAACACCTGCCAGCCTTTTAGCAGACTCTTTCTGGAGCCCAGCCTCCAAGGAGGGCAGCCTGGAGCTGAGCACTGTGAATAACTTGCATTCCCAAGTGGCTGTGGGTCTCTGTTCCCTGAAAATCAGAAGAAGTGTTTAGGAGATTTTTAGACCCAGTGCTCTGGGCTACAGCAGGATGGGTCTCTTAGTGCTCTCTTCAGGTAAATGTCCCAGACATGTGCTCCATCCCAGGCAAAGGCAACTCTGCAGTAAGATTGCAAGGGTTTTTCCCCTGAAATTCATATTCAGTCTGAGTCTCTGATCTAAGTCTCCTCATTTATTTTTCCTAGAGGTGGCAGGTGAGCATTAGTGCACTCCTAAGGTGCTTGAGCCTCAAGCTTGGTCTTGGCTGCCCTCCCAGTGATGTAAACTTGCAGTGACTCTGTGTGATTTATATCACAGTAGCATCAGTTGGTCTCACTGTGTTAAATGTGCTACAGCAACCTGGCCACAGCTGTTGTACTTAGAGCCATCCATCAAGTAGAGAAGAGTGCCTGATGTTCATCTGGGGTGAAACTGGGGGGTGAACCTGTGCCTCCCACTCTACCCCTCTAGTGCCTTTGGCCTGAAGATTTCCTTCCCTCCCATCTGGGGAGGGGTGTTGCCTGGGGGCAGAGCTCTTGGAAAGCAGAGGAGGGCTCTGGGACCAAACATGAGCTCTGAACTGGGGCTCTGATCAGCTCTGGGCACCTGCAGGGGCTGCCAAGGTGGCAGCTGCCTTCACCTCTGTTTGCAGCTCTCTCTTCTCTGGGAGCAGTTGTGGCTGCAAGCCTCAGACTCCCTCTGTCCCCCGGAGAGCTCTGTATTATGTCCCTGAGAGCCATCAGAACGTTGTATTGGTGCTGCCCTGTCTGCTCTGGTTAAAGGCATTTGCCTTTCGCTTACAGCCTGCCTCTGTCCTTGTTAGCAGAGCCCATGGTGAGGGCTGCAGGGTGAAATCAAGGCAGATAGCAGCTTATTGCTCTTTAACTTTGCGTTGCTAACCAAGCAGCTTATGCTGTCAATAAAACCCCCATCGTGCCCTACTAATAGCCTTTCCCAAAGGAGGGAGATGGGAGGCATGGGATGATGGCTCCTGGAAGGACTAATAATGGAGGAAAAGAGGACCTGACACTCCTCTAATGAAACCAAAGCAGATGCTTCCCTTCCTCTGCCTTCTATTTCTTCCAAGTAATCCACTTGGCAAAAGGAAAACAACATTCCTCCTCCTTATTCAGCTGAACCCCAGTGCCTGAGCTCAATGCGTCTGCCCACCCCTTCCCTCCAGGCTAGGCAGAGCTGCCTCCCAGGGAGCCCTCGGGCTGTCCCCCTGCTCCCTCTCCTCCCAGTTCCCTGGGAGACTGCACCCCACTCCTGCCCCGCAGCGTTATTAGGGCTCGCTGTTACAGTCCCGTTGCAGCTTGCCCACCGTATGGTCACCTGTTACCTCTCTGTTGATCAAAAAAAGCCCAAAGCTTCTGGCTGCTGCATCTGTTCCTCTCTCTCCCGAGCCTCGCCAGTGCAGGGTCATCTTGTTCTTCCCTTCATCTCTTCTAATTACCTGACAACACATCTGTAAGGCAGGCAGAGGTGGATTTGCAGCTCTTCGGCCATCCAGCACACCGTGGAGGTCTGGGGGTCTCCAGCATGAGCAGCGCAGCTCCCCGCCTGCCTGCAGAGCATCTCCTGTATTTAGCCAGGCAGCAAGCCTGAAATGAAGTGTGGGCCCAGTCACAATTAGTGCCCAAGCTAATTAGGTTGAACTCATCCGGAATGGTTTCCTGTGCTGTAATCACAGCCCCCGTTGCCTTTCTCTGAGTGGCTCAGCAAGACTTTTCCTGATCCACTCCTCCCCGTGGCTTCTTGCTGCTGCAGTAATTATTTTCCTCTGCTCTTGCACAAATCCCACCCTCCTCTCCTCACTCTGGTGATGCTTCTGCAGTTTTATTGGGATATTTCACTTTCTGCCTGCTGTGTGTTTCACACCAAAGGTCCTTTATGGTAGATTTACTTGTTTTTATTTCTTTTTCCTCTTTAATCATGTTTTCTTTCCCCTCCTCCCCACTTAGGTTCCTCACTTCAAAGTGGCGCCAGAGGAGTTCCTGAAGCTGCAGCTCCAGCGGTTCACCACCCTCAACCTCCACCCCAGCAACACCGACATCAGCGTGGCCGTGGCAGGAATCCTGAATTTCTTTAACTGCACCACTGCCTGCCTCATCTGTGCCAAAGCCGAATGTAAGTTATCCCCAGGCTGGGTTCGGCTGCCCCTCTGCTCCCAGCGTCTGGCGCGTTCCCGGGTTGTGGTGGCAAGGTCTCTTCCCATGGCAACAGGGGGGCACTCAGTCAGAGCACCCCGAAGTAGCGGAGACCCACGGGGCAGGTATCCCCCCCCTCCCTTGCCCCGTGGAGGTGTTTGCAGTGTTTGTGAGAGGAGGAAAGGGGATAGGGAGAGACTTGCCTGCCTTCTGTTTGACAATCTGAAGAGCGCTTTGCTTGCACAGATGGGGTTTTGAAGTGACAAAAAGGCTTAGGCTTGTTTCTGGAGATTATTTTAGGCAAGTAAAGCTTTTTGAAATATGTCTTTCCCAAACCCACGTGCAGTTTGTGGCCTAAAAGTAGGACTTGATTAATAGTCAATGCACCGCACACCCTCTTGGACTCTGTAGCCATATGTCTGCTGGTAGTTGTGCATCTGGATGCTGGAGCCTTCACCTCAGCAGGACTGTATTCACCTCTGGATAACGCTCCTGACATGGCAGGGGCAGGCTCTGCACCTCAGCGATTAGAGGGAGTAAAATGTGCCCTGTGTGTTCGAGGTCAGTGTGTAGGTGGGCAGCTGGTATGGAGTGCCCTCGTCTGTTTTCCCTTTTAGTATCCAGTAGCCAGATTCATTAGCACTAGAGACTGTTGTACCAGGGAGCCAGGGAGCGGGGCTTTGGAGAGGATGGGTAGCTTTGGGGATACTGGCAGGAGTTGAGCAATCTCTGACTGTGGGGCCAGGTCCAAAGGAAAAGCAGCATCCTTCCCAGCTAGCCCTGGGCAAGCTTTGCACCAGCATCTCTGCCATGCAGTGTTGTGGCAGACACCTGCACAGGGGCAGAAAGGACAAGAGTGCCTTTGCCTCTCCTTTGGGCTTTGTGCACCCCGAGGAGACCACAGCACTCAGCTGATGTCAGTCACCTTCAGTAGGCAGGCTCAGGCTCACCCCAGCAGAGGACCCAACCCTAAACGATGCGATTGAAGTCATGCAAATGATCTCTTGCATCCCTTCTAGTGATGGAATCTTTCATTGTCTAACCTCCAGCAACCAGGAAAAGAACAACAAGAACAGAAAACCACAGAAGAGAAGATAATTAGGTTTTTCTCCCCTGCCGTGCAGCGTGCTTGCAGCTCTGTCCTTACCCTGCTGCCAGGCACGGAGCACACAGACCCAGCAGCGTGCTGCTGTACGCCCCTGCCCTTCTCCACGGTTACTACCAGGACGTGCAGGCACTTCCCATTCAGTGCAGCCTGGTATCTTCATTTCACTGGGTCAAAACCTTGTGAACCCAGCAGCTCATGTTAAAGCATCTCCCTCTTAACTGAATGGATCCAGTTTATTTCGCTCTGGTGTTTCTGGATAGCTCAGTATTGAGGACGTGCTGTGCAGAGCCAGGAGGGCAGTGGGACGGGTGCCTTCTGTGCATCCTGCTCTTTGTGCTCAGCAAGGACCTTATCTGAGTCAGGCTTCAAGCACCATGTGCTCTCACAGAGAAGGCATAATTCAGCTTCATGTGGAAGCCCAGTGCTTCATTTTCCCTTAGGACAAGCAGTGCTCCTTACCATAGTCCTTAAACAACTAACTGGAGGCACTCTGGGCTTTCAGCAGGTTCCCTGGAGGCAAATAAGGGGAGGATATGAGCTGTCTGCTCATCAGTGAGGAAATGCTGTTTTGAGGGATGTTATTATTTAGATCCCAGGAGGGAAAGCCGTAGCTGTTTCGGTTTAAATACAAGGCGGCGTGATGGGACTCCTGGGTCCTATCCCGCCACGCTCCCGCTGTCGCTGTAAGGAGTCACATCCTTCCTCTGGGGACTGATGGTAATTTCTTCTGGCAGAAGCTGAAAATGACCCTCAAAGTCAATGAGCTTAGGCCAGCCTAGGTGTAATGCGGTGGTGGATAGAGTAAGATGACGTGACTCAGTTTCTCTGCAGTGTGGAATAATTATTCCTAGCTTGTGAAGTGCTCCCAGGTCCTGATGTGGAAGGCTTTGTGTGGTGCCATTGAAACCTTCGCTGGAAAAGGGAACCAGAGACAAATATGGGGTGCACAGACTTCATAGGAACTTACTCTGTAAGTTCTCATTGTCAGAGGGGAGGAAATAACAGCTGGTGTTTAGGAAGGGAGACCAGGGCAATGATGCAAAACTGGTGCCAGGAAGGAGACCTTGTCTGCAGAGAGCCTGGGGCTGGGCTGCTCCTGCCAGCCCCAAATGTTTGCATAAGAAAAGGGGAAAATAAAATCACCAAGGTCAGGACTTCCCCCTGTCCTGCTGAAACCACGGGACCTGCCCCCATGTACCTGTGGTCCCCGAAGGACTGTTCAGACAGCAAGTGCCTGGTGCAGCCTCTGCTCACGGTGGTCCTCACTTTGGTTCTTCAAAGTTGCCGGGAGGGGTCTACAAGCCCTTGCTCGTGTTCAGCCTGCGGAGCAGCTGTCTGAAGCACCAGTCTGTCAGCAGCAGCATCTTGCATCCTCTCATCATCAAACAAAGGGGAATCTCTTCAGATAATTCTGACTTCCCTCCACACAGCAAGAGGAGCTGCAAGCAGGAGGCCTGATGGGGCTACAGGTGGGATCTAACGTGCTGGAAATGATAATTTTCTTGAGCCAGAGGAGGAGATCAAACACTGCCTTTTTTCCCCAGTCTCACCTCCTCCTCTCTGTGCCTGGTGTGCTTTAGAAACTTCACAGCTGGGCTCTGCCTTCCTGGCCATGGAGGTCGGGGTGGCCCTTACCTGTGCTCCTGCCCTGGTGAACTGTGGGCTGAAGGAGACGGCAGCAGCAGGGATGCAGAAGTGGATGGCAAAGAGACAAATGATGAGGAAGCCGAGGGTCTGATATGAATCACAAACTCATAGCAGTTGGCAGAGGGATGCTCTCCAGTTTGTGAGATTAACTTACAGCTGAGATATACAGCCTGTGGCGTTCGGGAGCAGGATCGGATTTTATTTCTGCAGGATATGACATGGAAGAGGTGTGTTTCCAAAGGGGATGGCTGAAGATTTCTCTCCACACACCCACCCCTTTCTGTGAATTTCTGTCCCCTTGAAAGCCACGTTAGGGTGTAAATCTGGGCTTCTCCCACCAGCTGCCTCCCTTCCTGCCTTAGAGTACAGTGTTAAATGCCAGGGAATCGAAATCATTGGGGGACAAAAAGTGTTAAGTTACCATGGTTTTGAGTTTTGGGGTTTTTTTTCAATGCAGGACTTTTATAAAGTTAATACAATGCTTTACAAACCTTCCTCAGGTTTGCAGCAGCAGGTTTTGCTTGGATAAGCTGTGAGAAAATGTGGTATTCTCAGGGCCATCACTTGCAGCAACCTGTCCAGTGTCTTGCAGATGTGGAATGTAGTGAAAATAAACCTCACAAGGATCGAGTGAAGGGCTTAGGTAGAACTTGCTGTTGTTCACTGGAGCTAGCCAGAGTATTCAGGTGAGGTCTAGCCCCTGTGTCCTGTACACAGAGTGAGTTCACTGGCTAGTAAAGAAGAAAAGGAAACCGGTGTGATGCAGAGAAGTCCTGGCTGCTGCTGGTTTTGTAGTCCCTTGCTGAGTTCCTCCTACCTGTACTCAGAGAAAAGGTAAGAGGCAGATGCGTTGTGAAGAGCTCAGCACAAACCCGACTTGCTGGAAAACTCTCCCTGTGAATGAGAGGCCCCTGTCTTGGATGTATCCCTTTTAACACCCTGCTTTATTACCTTCGTGAAGTGCCAGGAGTTCTTGAAAGCAGCGTGCTGTAACGCTGATCACATCACATTGTGCCTCTTCCCCAGCCCCTGACCTGGGGAGCAAGCAGTTTCACGCAGCAAAAAGTAGAGCAAGGTTAAGAGGAGAGCATCCTGAAGGGATGGGCTTTGCCCCTCCACCACCTGGGATGTGATTCTGCTGCTAGTTCTGCTCTTTCCAGTTCCCTTCAGTTCAACTTTCCCCCTTCTTTTTTGTATTGCCTTTCTGTAGGGACAGGACGTGTGGCCATGCTAGCTGTCTGTGCCTGGCTAATGATTCCATCTGGTCAATCAGACCTGACGGGAGGTTATTTCCTCGTGAATCTCAGCAGCTGGATAGAAGAGACAGACCCTATCAAATATGCTTTCTTGACTAGGGAAAGCTGCCGTGGGAACTTTGACGTGTTATTAGACATCAAGGAAGCTGTGTTGGAAGGAGCCCTTGCAATGACCTAGCTGCAGGAGGAAACTTCAATCAGAAGTGCTGAAGGCAATAGGGCACGAGTCCAGGGAAGCCAGGGCTCATCTACGTGGGTGCTCACTAATTATTACTACTTTGCTTCTGGTCCTGTCTGAAGAGAGAGCCCTGTTCAGACTGCATGGGGGGTGCCCAGGTAGCCAGGGTCCCAGCTCGTTCCCGAGGCTGATCATGTCCAGGCACTGCGGAGGGCTCTGCTGTGCTGGGGGGCTCCAAGGGCACAGCGGAGGCGTGGGAGGCAGGAATGCAGGCTGCAGGGCAGAACTAGGGAGGAGGGCGTTGATGGGGAGGTGAGAGGTGGGTCCCCAGGGGCCTTGCACAGGGATGGAGCCTCTCAACTGCAAACATTGCCCTACTTCACTCTGTAATTTTATCCATAAAGCACCAGATATAAGAAGGCTGGGAAAGAGCTGCTCCCGAGGGCACGGAGCAGCAGGATGAGGGGCGATGGTTTTAAACTCAGAGAGGGGAGATTTAGGTTGAATATCAGGAAAAACTTCTTCACTCTGAGGATGGTAGATCACTGGCACAGATTGCCCAGAGAAGTGGTGGAGGCCTCATCCCTGGAGATCAGGCTTGAGAGGGCTCTGAGCAACCTGATCCAGTGAAGATGTCCCTGCTCACTGCAGGGTGGGACTAGGTGGGCTCTGAAGGTCCTTTCCAACCTTACACACTCTATGATCCCATGAAATACGCTGGTTGGTTTGCTTTCTTGTTGCTTTCTGTGCCAATCCACAAATAACACTGTACTGTGCTAGGACCATACTTACACAATTTTTAGTGTAGACCTCATGTCATGTTCTTGGAATGAGCTCTGCTTTGTCTGAGCCTGAGCAGAGCCTTCCATCCCCAGGGACATGTGCCTTTGAAAGATAGCAGCTCTGCATCAGCATGCTCCAAGAGCTCAGAAGCGTATCGAGTCGTGGCTTGCAGGGCACTTAGCCTAGGAGCTGGTAATGCAAAGGCTTAGAAGGAGGAATCACCTTCCAGCAACCAGCGATAACCAGAACAACCCTGCAAGCAGGAAGCTAATGGGTGACTTGTCTGGACTCTGGCATCCTGAGTGAATTTGTATCAGCGACCTTATCTCTTCCCAAGAGGCCTTTGGGGCCAGTTTTTGCCTGGAGAATGGCTGGGGTGGCTCCATCGTTTCCTGTTCCCTGCTAGCCCAAGCAGCCAGCCTGCACTGCAGGCCCAAATCCTTCCCTTTGCAGTGCATAAACACAGGACTGCTTCCTCCCGGGGGTGACTGTGGGCCACAGGAGAAGAGTGTTTGGAACCAAACGTAACATTTAAAGGTATCTGTTGTTTTTTTTCCTCTCCTTTCTATTTGAAGGCCTTTTAAACCTGGAGAAGTTGCTTCGGCAGTTCCTCATTTCCAAGGACACTCTCTCAGTTCGCATGCTAGATGACAGCCGGGATCCTACCCCTCTCCTAAAAGAGATCCGAGATGACAAAACAGCCACCATCATTGTACATGCCAACGCCTCCATGTCCCACACCATTCTGCAGAAGGTAAGTGTCCAACAAGTGCCACAGTTCTAAACGCCGCCGCTTCCAGCAGGCGAGATACCGCGTGCGGTACACGAGCGTGTGCGTGTTGTATGATAATGGAGTGGAACAATCCCTGCAGCAGCACAGGGAACGGCCTCTGCTGAGAGGGGAATTGCCACTGACGGACTTTCTGGGGAAAATAATTTGCTCTCTCTCTCCAGGACTGTGTCGGGAGAAGCGGTGGTTTAATTGCTCTGAGCTGATGTGCTTGCTTTCTAGAAGTGGTGCGTGCTCGTGGCTGCTGTTGCCATCAAACAGCCATGGAGAGCTGCTTCGCACTCTGGAATTAGTCAATCAGTGCAATAGTTTTTTTTCTTTTTCTTCTTTTTTTTTTCCCCCCCTCCGAGTACATCTCTTACTTTCTGCTTCCTTTTTTTAATTGTCTTATTAACCGAGATGTTATTTTAATCCTGTTTATTTTTAAGCGGTCTCTCGCTGCAGTTTTTAGCGTCTGTTTTGATAGTCTGTGGTGGCTCCAGATGGAGTCTGAAGTTGTGGAGAGTTTCCCACATCCCGGAAGGAAAGAGAAGTACTTTCCCTGAGCGGGGGCAGGATCCAAGCAGTGGGATCCCCCTTAGCTGCTGGGGTGTGGGCATTACACACCGTGCCCTGGCCAAGGTATCAGGGAGTCGCTCATTCAGGGGCCTCAACTGTGTCAGATTAATCCCCAATAACAGCCAGCAGAAACCAATAGCCCTGTTTTGATTATCCCCACCCCCTTGCACCCCCAAGATTGTTATTCCACTGCTTGCAGTTTTGCATTTCTAAGCAGGCAGGTTTTGGGGGTGGGGTGGGGGTCCCCTCTATGCAGGGAGGGGTTCTAGCGGGGAGTATTTTAATTTTTATTTTCCTTTTCACCCTGCTACGGAGGTCTGTCCCCCTTCTCTGTTGCTATAGTGACTTCCCACAGGCACGCAGCAGTGCTCCTCAGGCACCCGCAGTCTCCCTTCCCGGCTCCGAGCATCCTTCTGCCGCGGCTGATAAAGATGTCAGAGATTGCCACGATTTTTCAGCAGTTGGGTAAAACCCACTGTAGTCTTCCCAGAGAGAGTATTGTAGGAATTGGGGAGGTGATAAATAATGAGCTTCTGATCTGGTAACTTCTTGCACCTTGGGAGCCTGCAAAGTATTTCCTGTATAGACATGCAACTGGAGCAGGGAGGGAGGTTGTGGGGAGCAAGTAGCTGTGTCCTGAGCCCCTGCCCACAGGTCACCAGAAGTGCTGGTGGGTTTGAACGTGCCTCGTGTCAGACCTGTCCCGGGAGACCCATCCCAGCCTCAGACAGTGAGAGAGGTTGCAATTTCTCATCTCTTCCCCTCCACATATGGTCTGGAGACACATGGTTGCTTCCTCGATTACCAGCCTGTCCCGGCCGCCCACCTGCCGGCGGGCACGTTAAATGGCTGGGAGCAATGCTCACAGGAAGTGCTTTGTTCCTTGCTTTGATTTTCTGCCCTTGAAATCAAATGCACTAACTTCAAAGTGGGTCAGAGGGAGAGCTGACATTATCGCTGTCCCTGGGAAGGGAGAAGGGAGGGAAATGGGTGCCAGGTTTTATTGTGTAGAGGCTTAAAAATGAGGCAGCTGTCTGGAAAGCTAGCTGAAAGGCAGGTCAGCAGCCTCCTCTGGCTTCGTGCTGTTCAAATGACTTTGCTGTGTCCGTTTTGCCACCTGTGCAAGGGATGGGGTGACAGTGTGCAACTGAAGGGCTGGACACAGCCAGACCTAAGCCACCCTCTGTCCTCTGTGGGCCAGAGTGTTCCCTGCTGTCCGTGTCCGCTTCCACTGCGATGGAGGTGGACTCAGTTTTGTGCAGCAATAGGTGGCGAACAGGCAGGAACAGAGACAGGGGCCATCGAAGCTGCCTCTTCTCCCTGTCTTTCCTTTGTTTTTCTGTTGTCACCATCCTCCAGCTTCTGGGGGAGACAGAAAGGGACAAAAACCAAGCAAGAAAGTTCTGCTTTTGGTCCTTCCCTCCCTGCCTTGGGTTCCTCTGTGTGGTCTGGGGTGATGGGAAGAGCTCTTTGCCAAGGTCCGGAAGCAGGTTTTGAGACCAGCTGTGCTTGGCAGTGAAGCATAGGCTTTCAGGAGGATCTGCAGATTAATCCCCCACTCTCCTGAGCATCTGTTCCCAAAACCAGCTCCTTGTTTTGCTGTGAATTCTGAATTTTGGAAAAGAACTTTGGTGATCTTGTCCCTGATCTCTAGAACAGATCATCCCATTATCTGCGTGTGTCTCTCACCATTGGGACGACTGGCCTTTTTCTGCAATTCCAGAAGAGCTTTTTCTGCCTTGCCCTCTGTGTCACAGCATTTGTAGCAAAAGGAGACAAGCCCTGAGCACTCTGGACCACTACTTTCCCTCATTCCACCCAGAGAGATGTTGATACCTGAACAGGAGAGCAGCAGCATTTATTTACAAAGCTGCAAACCTCAGCTGACCTCGCTTTCCTCCAAGCACACACCCACCCTTAGAAGCCCTGCATCCCAAGGGGCTGTGGAGCGTGTGGGCTGGGGTTGCAGGACCCCCCTCCCCTTGCCGGGCTCCATACAGGACTGTTGCTGTTGGGGGTGCAAAAGCTTTTACTTCCAAAGGGCGTCTTCCTTCCAGGTTGTCCTTGGCTGGATACACCCATGGAATGGGGCCTCATGCAGAGATCCCCAACTGTCATCTGTCATCCCTCGCAGAGGGATGAAGATGCTCATAAGGGTCCAGAGCTGTGGTTCCTGCGGTGATGGGTGGTTTCTTTGTGCCAGGCAGCCCCTGAGCAGCTGCTTTGTCAGTGCCGTTGTGGAGAGCAGACCTCAGAGCTATGCTCAGTCCTGCTGAAAAATTGGTTCCCCAGACTTTAATTTCACAGGTCAAATTGTGTTGCTGTGTCCTCCCCTTCCCCACCTGCAGGAAGACAGCGGCGCTTGTGTGGAGTGATAAGGATGAAAGAGCAAATGTGACCCAGTCTCTGCCTTGGCGGAGTGGAGATTGAAGACTGTCAGGCTCTGGTCTAATCTCCTTTCCTCTCCTTCACAGGCAGCTGAACTGGGAATGGCGTCTGCCTATTACACGTATATCTTCACTAATCTGGTAAGACGTTGTTCTCGGCTGTTCTCACGTGTGCGTGTAGAGTCATGTTAATGGGAGCTGATCTCCCCGGCCCGCGGGAGCATTGGGAAGAGCCACGTGCTTGCGATGCTAAGGATTCGTGGCAGAGGGGGAAGAAGGCAGGGAAGGGTGTCCCCCTGCAAGCCTGAGCATCAGTCAGGAAGAGTCTTGCCAGGAAGAGTCTTGCCCAGGCCTTCAGGAGCTGTGAGCCGACGAGCACCCGGCAGCACCGATCCATCCCGCTGCCAAAGGCAGGACACGGTGCTGTGAGATGTGTGGGTCCTTGGGAAGCACCAGCAGACAGCTGGTTCCTGACTGCAAGGGTTCAGGAGGGTGACACTGAAGGTGTTGGCCCCTGAGCCCATTCCCTGTGCCAGGAGAAGGGCAAGCTACGCTGGGGCGTGCATGCAGAGGGCACCGCAGCCCTGTCCTTTTCTGCTGCGCCTCTGAGAGCAGCTTTGTGAGACAAAGGAAGGATGATACCATAAATGTTGAGAGGCCTAGTGGGGTGCATCTTCATTGTGGCCCCCAGTGATTTGGCTTTATAGCTGCTAATAACATTAATGGGGGGATTGTGCAGTTAAATCCCCGAGTACCCTGCTAAACAAGGAGTAATGGGCTTAGGCAGCAGCAGGGGGAAACCCAAAATAAACACCGGAGAAACTTCTCTTGCTGCCGTAGCTGCGCGTCTCTTGAACAGGCTGCCAAGATGTGGAGGAAATGCTACCGCTGGGGAGATGAGATACCTGCCTATTAATGCTGGTGTGGGGATGATGGAAACCTGAGCATGGCAGGATGGGCTGGATGATTAAGTGGAGGAGCCTTCCAACCCCAAATGATACTCATATTCTCTAATTTCTATTAATATTTATGCCAGGGGGTGTGTGTGCCAGGAAAGCCGAGAGCTGAATCACGCTTTGTGTTTGGGTGGGAGACAGACGGGAACGGATGGAGCCAAACGTGTAGGCAGGAGAGCTGGAGTGGAGAGGAGGAGGAGGAGGGAGGAGTGAAATGCAGGGGTTGAAAGCCAAGAGAGCAACTGGGACAGAGAATATAAAAGGGATAGAGAAAGGAGATGTCAGAAAAAAAGAAAAACGTATAAAAAAGAAGAGCCGGAAGCTTCCTACCTGAACTGTGATAGCATTGTGCTTCCTGCTTCGCGTGGGTCCTAACCTCGCTCGCTCACTCGCAGTCTGGCAAGAACGAGCTTCACTGCTCCTGTTTATCTGCAACCGGCAGCAAAGCACAAGGAAGGGGGGTGTACTTGGAGAGGGTCAGCCCATGAGAGGTGCTGAGGGGAGAGCTGCACCCTGGGGAGGTGAAGGTCACTTGTTTTAAGGCAGTGGATGCTGCTTTGTGATTTCACACCCCAGTGCCAGCCCAAGCCCGAGTGCTGCTCCTGGCAGAGCTGGTAAGGGGCAGTGGCCAGCCCCACCAGATGCTTCTCACAACACCAAACCGCTCCAGTCATTTCCTAGTCTCGGCCAGTCATTTTCCTATTGCCCTCCAGTCCCAACAGCTCTTTCTTGTACCACTCACCCTCCCCAGCCCCAGCAGTCAATGTGCACCCCACGGACCGGGACTACGCACGTAGTGTGCTCTGCTCGTGCATCGCCGGCGCAGTCTGTGCCTGGAGGATGCTCAGACGACAGAAATAACTATGAAATATAAGCTCCCCGCTGCCACCACCGGACTGGTTTTGAGCACGGGTGCGATTAAGCGTTTGCTCAAGGTCCAGAGGTGAGATTTGTCTTTGAAACCCACACAGCCAGTGTAACATGGTTGAGAAGGAAAGGTGAGAAAGGAATGAATTCAGTCACCATTTGCTCTTGCAGGATATTAATCTGTTTACCCAGGCTGTTCAACACGCTGTCCAAAAGACCAGCCCTCAGCAGAGCTAACTGGGTTTTTGGCAGGGACTGTCAAAGAAAGGTGACATCGGGCAAAACCTGGGCAGATGGAAGAGATGTTTAAGGAAATTAGTAATATTTAAATGGGGATGAGAGATGGGAGTGAGCAATTTAGACTAATAAATCTGGAGGGATTATCAGGCTCCTAATGAACCCTCTGAGGTTTCACAATCAGTGCCTAATAGAAAAGATAAAATCATAGTGAGCTGCTGTCAAGGGGAGCAAGCAAAAAGATGGCTTTAAATGGAAGCAGAAACCATCAGAAGGGGAATAGACAGTCTGTACAACATTAAGCTGCTCGGAGATGGAAAAACAGTTCAGGCAAAAGAAGAAGAGGAAAGGGGATAAAATGCTGAATTAAACACCTGCCCTGCGGCACTAGAGGGGAATTCTGTTTCTGTCTCCTAGCATTAATTTTATTTAATAAGCACGTCCCAGCCGACAGCCAGTTGTGCGTGGCAGCTCTTCTCTCCACAGAGGGTTAGATGAAGGCAAGTTGCTGCAACTCCCCTGGCAGTGCTCCATGGGGAGGATGGCTGGGGGGTGCCGGCTCCTCCGTAGCTGTCCTGATGACTGCAGAGAGCGTCAGCGTTGCTCTCCCCGCCGTGCAGCGGGGAGGCAGAGCGGTGCATGAAAGCAGATGCCAGCCTTTGGCAGGAGATTGCGGGAGCAAATGAGGAGGAAGTCCTCAGCCCCCAATACATTTCCATCGGAGCCGAGACGAGCAGCCTGATGTAAAAATATCTACAGGCTAATTTACCGCGTGCGGATTCATTATCAGCCTCCTTCAGCCAGCTCAAGGGACCCTTTTTGTCAGCAGCAGAAGCTCAACAAATTTTCCAGGAGTCCTAATGAAACTCTCAGTCAGAGCGGGTCTGTGGAGTTTTCCTTCCCCACATCCATCGCTTGTGGTGTGGGGTCCTTGTGGCAACCAAGCACCCTTCTGACCTGGCAGAAAAATCTCATGTTGACCCAAGTTTCTTCATGGCATCTCCATATGGTGGTGAACTCCCTTGCTCTGGGGCTTACCCCTCCAAGAGGGCTGAAACTTTAATGGCAAACACTGAGCCCATGGGTGGCTGCTCCCCACACCTTGGTTTGTGCAGTGCCAAAATGAGCTTGGAGCTCCTCATCCTTGTCCCTTCCCTGCTTCCCAGCAGGGCACAGGGTTCCTGGGTGTCCACACAGTTTAGGATTGCGTGAGGGGGTGATGGTGTGCTCCATAACAATAATAGTAGTAGTGCTGATAATGCCAGTGTATGATTACAGCATTGGAAACAGGCTGTTGTGCACAGGAAAAATGTTCCTACCCATGCTGGAAGTCCTTGAAATCTGCAGTGCAAGGCAGGAGGGCTGTTGGATGCCTCCAAAAGTCCTGTGCTACAATTAATTCTTGTAGCTTGTTAATTCTGTGTAGCTTGTTGTTGTTTATGTCTTTTTTTTTTCTTTCTTCCTCTCTCTCTCTTTTTATTTTTAAAACGTAACAGACGGACCTCAGGCTGGGTTTAAATTTGAAAACATTTATCAAGGAGATTAGATGGAAATAATTGAAACAATTAAAATTATTACTGTAAGAAGGAAGGTGTAAAGGAGTTTTACTAGTGCCTTGAGTCAGATGCTCTGTTGGTTGGATGCAGTTCTGTTCCCTGACAATATTGTGCGGAGGTGTTGGTGCTGATAAAACAGCTGCCGTATTCAATTTCCAGAGACCAGATAAATCAGTTTGGGTTTGGTTTTCTTTGCTTCCTGTTTTTTTCTTCTTTGTTGGTAATTTATAAAGAGGTTGGTCTTCCTACAGGATGAGATCTGTTTTTTTAAAGCTGAATGGTCACTCTGGATGCCCCGTTGGAACTGGAGGGGAAACCAGTGATCGTATCAGCCAGACAACATCACATGTTTCAGCGGTAGCATGTCCTTCGTAAGGTAACATCTCTTGGAAAGAGGGAATGATGTACAGTAAAGCTGAGAGTGGGTTAGCTCTTGGCTGGGACTGTGGAGCTTAGGTTTTTAGCCCTGCTTTGTGAAACTGCCTTCTCCTGGTGAATCGAGCTTCTTTTTCTGGGGCTGGTGTTCGGCCCCACTGTGCCAGGGAAGAGCGTGGGCTCCCTCCTTGGGCTTTGACAAATGTTACCTCACAGTCCAGCCAGCCTTCCCGATTCCCAGTAGCCGATGCAAACCTTTTTGTAGAGCCTCGATCATTCCCTGGATTTATGGTCCGTATTTCCAGTGGCGTGTGGTAGCAGGGCAAACAAATCAGGTTTTTGCAAGGATGCCAGAGCAATTTCTCCTCATTCTAGTTAGCAGGAGAAAAGGAGCTTTCAGACAAAGCAGTGATCTGTTCCTGTCTGCCTTTTGCTGCCTATGCTACCTTACCCTGCCTTGGATCTTCTTTATGTGGTGTTCAGGGTCCATCCTGTGCTTCATTTCTAGATGTTGAGTGAATCACTCTCTCAGGTAGGGCCCAGGCCCTCTGCTGCGAGAGGAAATCTCTCTCCTTTTCTCTGTCCTCACAGTGCCTCTTCCCACTTGTCTTCCAGACTTTCTACCCCTTGTTTTCTGAGAGCTGTGCTGTTCAGGTCCTGACACTAGCACTTGACCCTTTGCTCTTTGGGGATTGGACGTTCCTCAAACCTCAGGCTCCCTGCAGAGAAGTTGAAGTAATTGCCTTTGCTAAGGATATGGGCAATGTATTTTCCTAAATTGCTCTCGTCTGAAGAACAGCCTCCAAAATTTAATAGCTCTCCTTGCATGAGGAGGTAAAAGACCCATCCTTACTAGCATATGGCACACTGATGCTTTTGTGATACATCAACTTTGTAAAAGCAAACGGATAATATATGGATAGTTCCCCATAATTGTCCCTGAGTTCATTGAGATGGCAGTTCCTCTTTAACTGCATGACTAGCTGAAGAGCAATGCCTTGGGTACATCTCCCACATCCACTTACCTCCTCAAAAGGCCACAATTTGTTGCTTGCAAGGACTTTTTTTTTCCTTCCAGAGAAATTGATTTTTACATGTGGCCCATTATAAACTTATTGACTCTGTCAATAGTTTATAAATAAACTGAGCCTTTCAAGGAAACCATAAAGCACTTAACATAATATCGTCCACTTGAGTAAATAAATAAATGTGTTCTTAGAGGAGCTTAGGAATGATTAACAGACTCACAGATCAGCCCAGAGGGCAGCAGCAGGATCCGGAGAGGCAAAGGCAGGTGTTTTCCCCACTGCCACATCTAACAGAGGTGGCTCAATGGTCTCAGGGGTCAAAACTGGTGCCAGGTGGTGCCAAAGTGACTGCTACAGGAGCCAAATGCTCGCTCACGTAATGATGGTTAGGCTGGTGGGGATGCTTGGGGGGCACAGTCCCTGGCATGCCTCTGATATGGAGGAGGGGAACCCTGGGGAAGTCTTTATCTTCGATCTGTGCTTTGTGTCCCTTGTTGACTTGCATGGTTCTCTTCCTTCTTGTACTTGCTGCAGCCAATGATCTCCGTGAGCCCAAGAGATCTGTAGGGAACCTCAGTGACATGGGAGGGATCCCTGTTTGTCTGGGTGTCCCTGGAGGAGGAGGAGTCCTTCTGCTCTCTCTTCTCTGTCTTGCTCAGGGCTCAACACGTTGTTCATGCCTGGACTGTGAAAGCCTGGAGTAACTGCAAAGAAGTTACACCAGTTCCATTCTGTGTAAACAGGACCAGGGTGGTACCTTCTACCTGTTTGGACTAAGCATCCTAGTCCTGACACCCACAGTCTGGGGAGGGACTCCCTGGAGAGAGTTTTGTTTGCCCAAAGAGCCAAGAGCCAAGATGCTCGATCCCCTCTGGCTAACCTGAAAATGGTGAGCAATGATGCTCATTGTTAGCATCCAGTGATGTCAGCAGTGAAGTCACTGCAGCTGTGCTGACTTTGCGCTACCTGAAGGTTTGGTGCTGCCAGGCAATCTCAGAATGGGAATTGAAAGTCTGCGTGAGGAGGGTGGCAGCTTTTGGAAGCACCAAACACTTGGGAAGCAGAAAGTTTTGCCAGAGTGAGGGCTTAATAGAGAAATGGAAGCCTTGGCCTGGGGTTCTTCTTCCCATCCCACGTAAAAATAGAGAAGGAACAGTTAGGTACAGTGTGTTCTGGACCCACAGCAAGCCTGTGCCTGGTGTAAATCAGCCTTTGCTGCCATCAAAGGGCCGAATCCTTGGCTGGGTCCGAGGGGAAGGAGGTCAGTGCAGACTGCTGAGCTCGCAGGACCAGGAGGTTTTCCTGCTGAGCACTGGGCAGTGACAGCATCAGAGGGTGTTTCAGAGGCTGCTAATCAGCACATCCAAAAATCCAATAAAGTCCTTGCAGTAAATTAGGAGAGGAAGATAACCACGTGTGTATGTGAGCAAGAGAGGAGGGGAGGGATGGGGACATCTCGTTGTCGGTGAGGGTTGAATTGACAAAGCCTGTTCCTTTCTGCAGGCTGGGATGGGGCGAGGTCAATCCCAGGGTGCCAGAAGGTCCTGGGGTCGCTTTAGACTTGTTTTCAGCGTGCAGGTAGCGGCTGCTGCCTCCCTGCCTCCCGGGCGATCTCGGTTATTAAAACTGTGATAAGAATCGAGCTGGGGAGGGAGGTTTTGCGCACACAAATGGGATGCGGAACAATATCCCCAGCTGAATCGATACAGCTGGAAGAGGCTCAATAGCTGATGTGGGGCTCTGAATAGCAAACCGGCCGTCTCGCTGCTGCGGGGCCGAGCAATTACCAGGAGCCACTTGCTGAGGTGAGACCGCAGCGTGGCAGAGCAGGGGAGTCTTGAGGGCTCCCAGCTGCACCGCTTAAAAAACATTTGCTTATCAGACAGCCTGTTACATGCTAATAATCCCCTGCTCGCCTGGCCCTTTCCATGCAGAAGTCTCCAGCCTCTTCCCAGACTTGGGAGGGGCTGGTAGCAAGGGAAGACCTGGACATCATTTGTCTGCTTTAGTCCGGGAGTGGATTACTTGGGGTGTAGATTTGGGAGGATATTTCGGCAGTGACATGCTTAAATACAAATCCCGGCTTTGATGCTTTGCATAGTAAGGCACCTTGTTAATCCATGTCTCTCTGAGGCTGAATCGTGCTGCTGGGCTGTGAGTTGCTTGCTGTTTTTTGCTCCATGCCTCAGTTTCCTCTTCTATATTGTGGGCATAATAATTTCCTGGCAAGGGAATTGTTCCCGCATGGCAAAGCAGCAGTGATTTTGTACATGGAACTGGCTGTGTGCTGTGTGTTACAGAGCCAAATGGACAGGGCAGGAGTAGGGTTTCCATCAGGAACCTGCCAGCACATTGCAGGAGCCCCATCACTGCTGCGAGCTGAGGTGGGAGGGGGCTTATGGGGGCCAAGTCCTGCTTGGGATCAACTGGCATGCAATCCAAAGGTGTTGGAGTCTCACACCGAGTGATATGTCCACACCTTTGCGGGTTCATGTTCCTAATGGAATGGAGACTGTGGCCTGTAAATCTGCCCCATCGTAACTCATAGCCAGCGATGCCAGGAAATCCGAGCTCGTGACTTCAGCACGGTGAGTTACAGAGCTCGGCTGCGGGGCTTTTATCAGGCAGGTTCTCCAGATGATCTAAACGTTCAGGTCACTCCGTAGGTTTTGTCTGCTGCCGCAAAGTGGGAATGCGGGTCGAGTGCCGCATGAAGCACACAAACCCAAGAGTGACTTCATCCTCTAATAACTCCTCCAGCGCTGTCTCCCAGGGAACCCCTTTGTATTCAATTAGCTAATGTGTGCCTTAGCACTTTGGAAATATGGAGTGCCATAGAATTGCTAAGTGTTGTTATTTAACAGCACATGTAGTGTGGTGGTTGCAGCCCTGTAGTAGAAGTCAGAAAACCTACACTGTAATTGCCTGGTGCTGCTGCCGAGTTCGCTGTGATTCGAGCAAAGCCTGGGGATTTTTCTTCTGTAAAAGTTCATTAATTTTGGCTGCAGACCTTCAGGGCCTACTGTTTTTCTGAGATCTCATGAAACTGGATATTGACTTTCAGTGGACGCTTCAAAAAACAGACCAAAAGAGGGGGAAGAATTCAGACAGCTGGGATTGGGGTACCTGAAATTAGCCTTGGCATGGTCTTTGGTCTTCTCTGTACCCCAGGTTGCACTGCTTTGTGGTGAATGCCTGCACAGGAAAGGGGAAAAAACAAACAGGGACAACAGAAGCTGAGCTGGCAGCTACTAGAGTGTCTGGATGCTCTCGCCCCTTGCCCTCTGTAGCAAGCCTGACCTTACCAAATCTCTCTTATCCCATCGCAAATGGAGTGTGTCCCCAAGGACATCTCCATCTCATTGCGTAGGCAGCTCCTGGCTCATCTGCTTGTTTCTGTCCTGGGTGTGCTAAATGCTCTTATGCATATCTGATGGGAAAACATTTAAAGGCAGAGTGCTGGAGCAGAGGGGAGGGACAGGGAGCAGCGCAGGGAATTCATGTACTGGCTACTTAATCCCTGTGAGTTAGAGGTGGATGCTTTGCGAGTGTGACAGCCACAGAAATGGGGTTTCCTGCAGCTGGAGGCTTGCCTAGGAGAAGGTGGGTATGGAGAGCATTGACTGTAGAGACAGAGCGATCTTGCAGTGAGCTGCCACCGCTAACGGGGCTGGGAAGAAGCTGCTGTTAACATTTGAACTGGAGCAAATTACTGGCTTCAGCAGGAGCTTGTGGCAGTCGCTTTCTCAGGCAGTGAGCCCGGCAGGTGCTTCCATCCTTGGTGGGGCATGGTGGTTATCCCAGGAAATTGGGCTGACGTGGGTGGGTGTCTGTCCCAAAAGCTGCACAGGGATCTGAGCCCAGGCCTGGGACTGACCCTGTCCCCCAGCCAGCGCAAGCAGACTGTGTTCCTGGGTTCAGCCCCACAACTGCTGTGTGACCAGGGCAAATCACAACCCTGCCTCAGTTTCCCCATGTGACTGGAAACCAGCGGGGCTCATCCCCTCACCCAGGTATTGGTTGTTTAAGGAGCAGAGTGTAACAAACCTGCCAGGGCCTGAGCAACCCCAAAACCTTAGAGGGAGAGAAGGCAAAATAAAGGCAGGCACTAGTCTCAGCTGCCTGGAGATCGTGGCGGTCTGGCCTGAGGCGGGACCCTCGGACTCTGTGTTTGGTACGTAACATCTCATTTTCCTTCTGCAAAGAAGCCAAGAGGGCAGCAGGGCAGCTGCACGAATTGTGTACCGTGCCGTCTGCCTCCCAGCTCTGGCTGGGGGCAAGGTAGTGTTTTACAGGGGCTCGACATATCTCCTGCTGCTCTGCTTGCATCCAGGATCTCCTCAGGCCCAGGTCCTCATTAGCCATCTGCCTTCGTCGTGCAGGTTGACAGGATGCTGTGGGTAAATGGATAACCTGTCAGGAAGGCAGGAGGATAATATCATTCAAATGAATCGATAGTTCACAGGCAATTTCATGTTACCTAACGTTAATGTGGTTGTGTCCAAAATGCACTTAATCCTGTGTCTGATCGCATTCTCGTGGGAGTTTGCTGTGCTGGAATAGTCTTGTTAACTCCATGTTTCAGAGATTTACAGGCATTGTTCCTACGTGTACAGAGGAGAGATAAAAAATGACTTGACTTGCTGAGATCTCATAGTCCACCGAGCCAAAAGACATTCATATGGGTGGTGGAAGGGAATGGGTATCCAGCAGCTTCTGGAACTATTACTCCCACCTTCTTGCTCCGTTTTAGCAATTAGCAAAAGAGGAATTAGTGAGGGAGGCATCGTTATTTCCTGCTAATAGGACAAGGAGGGCTGGACACTTCTGCAGGGGCTGGCTCCGTCGTGTAACAGCTTCTTCCACTGATGTGAGTTCCAAAAGAGAGCTGTCCCTTTCAGCTTTGGGGGTTTTTTTATATATGTATAGTCATTTTTATGCACCTTAGTGTTTTGCTCTTAAGATCTGCAAGAGGATGAGCCCCACACCAAAGCTTGTGGTCAAAGCACCTTCCCACCCTCCACAGGGGCATTAGGATGTCCTGTGGTTGGTGTCTCCTCCTGATACCCCATGGCACAAAGGGGGAGGGTGGGATTGCCCTGCAGAGAGGAACTGATTGAATTTAACAGTTTAAGCTTTGTGTCACTGAGTCTGACACGGTGGTGGTAGGGCAGCTGCACTCAGTGGGTGATGCTTGCTGCCCAGGCAAGGGGCAACCAGTTCAGGGTGCTCCAAGGAAACTAAAAACAGTAAAGAAGGGGCATTAATTCCTCTCCAGAAACGGGTGTCCACAGTCCAGTGGTCTTGGCTTGGGGATCCCTCCTGCCCCAGGTTTGGATGGGCAACCATTGCCCGCATACTCCTGCTGTCTGGGGCTCTCAGCCCTGGTGATACCCATACACAGCAGTGTGTTCAGGGTGACCCCAGCAGGGATGCTTCTCTTGGACCATCTTGGAAAGGGCATTTTTGGGAAGTATAAATCTACTCTGGACCTCTCTTGACACAGCTGACCTTCTCCAGCCAATAATGGCAGGTTACCCACTTCATCTGAAAAGCATCCCTCACCTCCCTGTCGCCACTGTAACCTCTGTGGTACAGGGAACTCCTGGTGGTTTGTGGGCTGCAAAGGATACACACGTGTGGTTGGCAGGAACCACAGCTCAGGAATGGAAAATTCCCAGAAGCCACTTTGGAGGGGTTTGGGTCTTTTCATGGAACTTGGCTGATAAAGCATTGGACTGGCTGGCATCTTCATTAAAAGCCTGAGATGGGCAGCCTGCTGAGTCAAGTCCTGCTTAGCCCCAGCTGGGAGGTGGTAGGTTCCATGTGCAGGTTCCCATCTTTACTTCAGGGGTATTGAGTGGTTCTGAAAGTTTTGCCACCTGTTTTCTTCCCTAATCCCATTTTCTGTTTTGGGCTGCTGTAGGAGTTTTCCCTCCAGCGCCTGGACAGCCTGCTGGATGACCGAGTCAACATCCTGGGATTTTCCATTTTCAACCAGTCTCATGCTTTCTTCCAAGAGTTTGTCCAGAGCCTCAACCAGTCCTGGCAGGAGAACTGCGATCACGCTCCTTTCACCGGGCCAGCAGTAAGTAACTCCACCTGAACATGTTCTTGTGCAATTTAATCTAGGTGATCCTGCTCTGGGGCATGGGGGGTGGACTGGGTGATCTTTCAAGGTCCCTTCCAACTCCTGATGTTCTGTGGTGATTCTGTGCAACCCTGCTGTAGAGTCTTCATCAAAAGGTGATTTCTTTCTGATGGTGTGAAGGTTCACTCTGTGTTCGTAGCAAGGCTCCATCACCAATATAGTACACCATGTCCAAGAGATGGAGAAAGTGCCCTGCCCTGGCTGGTGAAGATACAGAGCAGAGGTGGAGCGAAATATTCCCAGGCAGGGTGTGTGCTTCCTCTTCTGTGGCTGCAAGGGAAATCCAGCAGCGTTTTGCCACGCATTGTCTCTGCCGTTGGAAGTCTGGCAGGTCTCATCTTCCAGAAAGCATCTGTCTGAGTAAGAACTTCCCCTTTTAGTCCTGGGAAGCAGATATCTCGTGGGATAGCTCATTCTAAAAAGGGAAAAGGAAGCTTAACAGCTGGAAGTGACAGGAGGGAGGTTTCCTGTGAGCTGCAAAATCCCAGGGCTTTCTTGCTGGAGCTGAGAGAGTGTCTGAGGAAGGAGGAGGGAGCTGCTTGCTCTAATGCCATTCTCATTAATCACATTGCAAAGAAAGGAAATCAGAGAAAATCATTCAAATTACAGATGGCTAGATTAGGTAATTAGAATTTAGGCTAAAACAGATGTTTGTAATTAAGTGTTTATGTCATTGAATAAAATCCAGATTGTAAAGACTATTTCACAGGATTTTAATGGTTTTAATTCTCTGTGTTATGTTTGGGGGCAAAGATAGAGATGATAATATTTTAGGAAGAAAAGAAAAGTTAAAAACCCCACGTGACAAAACCCACACTAGCCACCAAACCTGCTCCTATCTCCCTGGAGATCAGCATACCCTTAAACATGGCCTTTACCTGGGAAACTTCCCTAAATCAAAACTCAAGTGGGACCTTCTGCTCAACTACGCCTGTGCTTCACCTGCTGTTAGTGTGGAGTGGAGTGGCTCTGGCGGTGTGAGGAAGGTACGCTGTGTCCAGCAAGGAGCTGTAGCGTGCTGAGTTTGAGCTGGGACACCAGCCCTGCTCCCAAGGCACAGAGCATCAGACACCATGAGCTGTCATACCGACATGGGCGGGGATGGTCCTGCTGGCTGATGCGCATCAGGGCTGGAGATGCTCATTTCTGGACCCTTTCTAGTTGGTGAGCTGCTCCCAGGGCTTTGTGCCACAGTTGTACCCTCTTAGTTCTTGGGTACAGCAGCTGACCGTGCTGAGGGGAATGCAGCAGCGAGCCCGTCTGCCCAGCCCACCATCTGCTCCCTTTCCTGGAGCCTTGCTCTGATGGGGCATCCATCAAGTGCTGATTTTCATGGGTAAAGATTTCATCGTCAAGAACCAGGCTTCAGAGGCAGTGAGAGGGAACAGTCCCCTGCGACCCCTGAACCTGTGAGCAGAGGGCGGCTGCTGAGCTCGCCGTGTCGCTCACGTGCAGCCGGTCACGGAGCTCGTGCATTGCAGAGGTGGCACGAAACCAACAGGGATCCTGCACGGCTCAGGCAGCATGCACAAGGGAGAGAATCAATTTGTTAACAGGCAAATTGGCTCTTTGTGACAGAGTGACAAAGCTGTGGTGTAAAACGAGAACATAAACGCAGTGAGAGGTTTTATAGGCGACGCGAGGAAAGCTGGGGCGGCGTACGCAGCAGCACTGACAGGTCCCCCTCTCTGAAGCTGCCTGGAGGAAGGCAGAAAGGTGCTGCCTCCAGCTCTCTCTGCTCCTCTGCTGAAGGTGATGGCCCTGAGGTACGAGAGCCCGTGTGCTGCTCTGCGTCTGTCCCACCATGAGCCGCAGGGAAGTAGACTGGATGTACCGAGAGGACCCAGTCTGAATTTCTGGGGCTGCAAGAAGCAGCTGGAAGTGGTGTTAACCCCTCTCTTAACCCTGCAAGAGGACACTTGCCTGCCTGCAAAAGCCAGAGAGAGCAAAGAACCCAGAGGAGCTGCTGCATTGGGTAGGGATTGATCCTGTGTATCACAGCCCCCTCCACAGACCCAAAATTGCTCAAAATCCTAAGGGAGCTTGCCAGAGATCCAAACAAATCATTCGAGGCTACAGAATAAAATATTCCAGTCGATAATGTCAAATGCTTCACTGAGATCTACAAGTCTCTTGCTCAGCAGCTAATAAGAGATCATTAATTGCTCAGGGAAGATGGAAATGAAAATCCACCAGGAGACAATTAAAAATGCTGGGCTGATTTGGTGTGAGATGGTGAAACTTTGGGGTTACAGGGGTTAAGTTTGCTCTTGTCATGTATTTTCATTTGGCCAACTGATATTTATATGTTTCCTGGTTCAGGAAAGCAATTGCTCAGTATGCATGGTGTCCTGTAACCTCAGTGTGGTTTGGTCCACAGTGGAAATTAAGCAAAAGAGCTTCATGGAACAGGGACAGAGGACAGGACAGGCTGGAGGGGGGCCCTACTGGGAAAGGAACTTGTATTGGAGGGGAAAAAGGAAGGTAAGGAGAAGAATATATCAGCTCCTTTAAGAAGCTCCTGAAAATGCTTCCTGGGAAGGGAATGTTTAAATCAAATACTAAGCAAAAAATAACAATGTACTGACCTGCAAAGGGAGGGGAAGAAGTGCTGGAGGGAGGCGTGCTGTGGTCACAAAGGGACCTGAGAGATCTCATCCAAACAGGATACCCAATTTCTGTTCCCACTCACCCATCAATTCCATGTGTGTCCTCAGGCTGCTCAGCAACTCTGGTGTTACAGTTTATGACCTGCAGAATAGCTGTAATAAAGCTTCACAGCTCCGGAGCCAGCCAGTCCTTAGGACCAGCAGAGAGCCCTCAACATCTATGACCAAAGGTGCTGCCTGTTGCTTGAGAGAAGAGTCAGATGCCAGTCCGAGGGGTGCCAGCCCAGCTGGTAATGCTCCCTGGAAAGTCCCCAGATACTGTATGTGCAAGATGGATTAAACACGTGCACACAGAAGTGTGATAGTGGAATATGTGTGTGTACGGGCAGAGGGGAGCTGGGAAAGTGAGAGGTGCCCTTAGAACTGGCTTCTGCTGGCATGGGGCTGGAATCGTGCCTTTGAACTTGTGCTGCCTTCTGCGTTTTAAGGCTCTGTGCTGCTTGTTAACTGCCTAACCCCAGGCCCGTGTGGTCAATGAGGCCTCATCACTGATCTGAGCAAGATCAAGCAGGGTTAAGTCCAGCTTGCTCTGTTCCAATTAGTAACACCATTGAAGCCCAGGGTTCGTTGGGATGATTGAACTGGGCAAGATAATCCCTTGCAGGAGCGCTGGCAGGAGGGAATAAACGTGATCAGGCTGTGGGAGGAACAGTGGATGCAGATATGGCTGAAGTGCTCTAAGTCACAAACAGGGTAAGGTGAGGAACGGAGCCCCGGAACCATACCCACTGTCAGGAGCTGGGAGGGTAAGAGGATGCTCTTGGAAATAGCCACAAGGAAAATGAAGCCTTGATAGTAATGAGCTGCAACAGCTTCATTCCAGCAGAGTCAGGAGGTGACAGTAATTAAAAGTGAAATCTTAGTCACAACAGTGAACACGAGAGCGCAAATGGCTGATTATTAACTGCACCAGAAACCCAAAATGGTTGTGCCTGGGAAAAACCCAGGCTCTGTGAGGCTTGATGGGTAAAGAGTCTGATGAAAGGCAAGCAAAGAAAAGAGGAGGAGAGGGATGAGCTCTGTGTGTCCGGACACTGCTGCAGCAGTAACATCCAGCAGAAAACTGGTCTGGAAGGTGAGACTCAGTTGTTTGAGAAGCAGGTCAGATTCTCATGTCTCTGCCCTTCAGAGCAGTGATTGAAGGAGGACTCTGGTGGCCCAATGAAGGCTGAAGCAGCACAGTCACCCTTCCTGTGGGTGCAGGCACAGGATCTGGATTCTGCCCAGCCATCTATAAATCTCATGCTCTCAGGAGTGTTCCCCTTGGCCAAGAGATTAATCAGGGGGTCAACAAAGCACCAAGCAACCTGCAGCTTGCTTAGAAGGGGTTAGAGACCCTGAGGAACAAGCAAGCAGAGACATAAAGGCTAAGGAAGCAAGCAAGAAGGGAAGGAGAATCAGAACAGACTGGTGTTGGTATAAGGACTACGGTTGCACCGGTGATGCCTGCGCAGGCACAGCGAGCGGTTCAGGGATGCTACTGCTTTTGTTTCCTGCCCTCGGCTGGGTGCAGACGAGGTGTGGGGGGCTGCTGGGCCAAACAGCAGGCAGGCAGGGCTTGCTGTCTGCACAGAGGCAGCCCAGGGTTTTGCTCCTTCCTGATCCCTGCCGAGGCTGTGAACTGAGCACTCTCCCGCCGGCCGCAATGTCCTGAAGGTACAGCGGGAAGCTTGGATTTCGCCTTCCCATCTCAATCTTGCTCTCCCTTTGCCCCGCAGCTCTCCTCTGCCCTGCTGTTCGATGCTGTGTACGCTGTGGTGACTGCCGTGCAGGAGCTGAACCGGAGCCAGGAGATCGGTGTGAAGCCCCTGTCCTGTGGGTCTGCCCAGATCTGGCAGCACGGCACCAGCCTGATGAACTACTTGCGAATGGTGAGAAGTGACTGAAGCTTTGCTGCTGCGTTCGCTGCTCGCCGGCAGCAAAAGGCGTGTATGTACATGCTGGTACTGGCACAGAGCATCGGGCTGTTTGAAGGTAGCACCGGGAATGAAAAGAGAGGAGATCTGAGGGCTGGTTTGTCACTGGCCTTGGAATGACATGAAACTCTCTGGTTTTCGGGTTTTGCTGCAGAAAAACTGGAATTCGGTGATTTATTTTTTTTTAAGTATGAGTGTTTCTAAGTGATTCGAGGTCTGTTTTGAGTGAACTTGAGTTGATACAAGGTCATGCAATACAATCGCTGAGAGCTCAGCGGCAAGAGGTGAGCTTCCCTGTGAAGGGCTTTGGGCTCCTTTGAACCCCAAAGTGTGATAAAGGCCAGTTCTGGCATGAGAACAGGCCCTGAAGTTTCAGCCTTGTGAAGCAGTTGAAGTTTGTCAGTGTGATTTCTCAGAGCTGAGCCTGACCATACTGAAGGAGCTCATCGGGGTGCAGCTGAAGCATTGTGAGACAATCTTTTCTTCACCCAAAGGAAGGCTCAGCCAAAACTGAGCCTTCTATCACTTTGGTTGATATATGTGAACCCTGCCTTGCACTGCTGATTCTGCTGCTGCCCTCCACACCTCTCCGTGCTACCCTAGCCAGCCTCTGAGAGCAGTTAGGATCGAGACATGAGGGTTGCGTTGCTGCTGGGAGGGTGGGTGGCTGGTGTGCGGGCAGTGGGGTGAGCCACCTCGATGGGCGCTGTAACTCATTCTCTCTTGGACAGGTAGAATTGGAAGGTCTCACCGGCCACATCGAATTCAACAGCAAAGGCCAGCGATCCAACTATGCCCTGAAAATCCTGCAGCACACGCGCGGCGGCTTCCGGCAGGTAAGAGCAGCCACACTGCCTGGGCACCCTGCCTGGGCACAGCCTGGTGTAATCTGCTGAGAGCTTGGCTCGGGCCCCTTCTCTGGGACCGAGGGGGTTTTGAACACCCAAAACCCAGGGTGTTTGCAAGATGAGGTGTTCAGCGAGTGAGAAGTGCAGTGTGGGTGTAGCAGGAGCGCTCTCTGGGCCTCGGTTGGCAAACACGCTGTGTTTCACTTCATCAGGAACCTGTCTCAAGATAATTGAGCTTTGCCTTCACGTACTGGGCCCCTGAGGTGGTGATGTTAGAGCTAGTGTCTGTCCTGTCACAGTAACCCTCCTGTGCAGGCCATAATTCAGGCCTCAAAGTGTGTGCTGGCTGCAAGCTCACACACAAACCGCTTTTGTTCTTAAGTTTGTGGAGACACAGGTACTCAAAATTATTTATATGGAGAAAAAAGTGAGGATTGCCCATGAAATGGGCATAAAAGGGTGCTACAGCACCTTCTGGGCACCTGCTCCTGGGAGGGAAAGCAAAGGGAGCAATCCTGCATCCCCATTGTCCCTCTCCAGCCTGGCACACAGGAGGAGCACAAGGTAATTTACCTCTCGGTTTATGGTGTGTGTTCCTCTGTAATGGGTTTGTTCAGCTCAGGGGCTCATTGGCTTCCTCACAGTGTTGGGCCTTTTTCTTCTTGTCACCTTCTTTTCTGTCCAAGGGTTATTTCCTGACTTCAGCTAAGGTTAAGCGTAGCTGTGCGGGGCTGTGGATATCAAAGCACTGAAATTATGTGACATGGGAATTGGAGTTCTAGTGGTAAATCCTCACACAGGGAAAAAAAAGATGGAAGCTTCAGAAAGAGGAGTTTTGTCTGTCTTATTTCCCTGCTGACAGCTCTACACCTGCCCTTTTCTCGGAGATTGCCACTTCTCCTAGACAGTGGCAGGAACAAAAGCAATTGTATCCTGCCCCACACCGACGGAGCATTTCGGCATCAGGAAATCTCTCCCGGTCTGGCAGCAGTGAATTTCAGCCTTGGCAAGGACGGTGCCTGCCAGTTCTTACCTGTCAAGTGACAAGCTCGGCTTTGATGCCGCCTTCAGCCGTGGGAGCGGGGGATCGGGATGGCATTTTCCCCACAGCACGCTCTCCCAGAGCACCAATGCCCTTTTAATCGTTTCCCCAGCCCGTCGTACTCTGAGCAAAAGTGACGTGTCCGAGCCCATCTGCATTCATGAGAGCCTGTGTTCACCTGGAGCAAAAGCAGTGAGTGCTGCAACCCTCGCTACCACAGCTTGATGTGCTTAAATGTGGCAGGGAGCTCAGGTCCTTTTGGAGCAGGGCTTCTCCCACAGCTCCACAGAGCCCTTCCCTATAAACCCAGTCTGACAGGAGAAAACCTTTTTATGGACCTGTTGCATGTGATGGCTCAGTAAATAAGCAGCTCCATCTTCTAGAGGTACCTGGGAAACCTGGGCTGAGGAGTAAGCTTTTTGGCTGTCCTGACAGTGATATATCTCTTCTCATTGCAGTAACAAGGCACTGGAAGGCTTAGCAGTCCCTTGGCCCATGCAGCTGCCTGCTGAGAGCCAGTGGTGGCTGCAAGCCCTCTCCTGCCAGAAACCCACCAGGGAGGCGTTAGTCTTGGTAAAACTGCTCCAAGCTGCTCAGCGTGCCTGCAGCAGCCTTTCTGCTGTCTGCTTTCCCCTTCTTGGGGGTCCTGCCTGACTGACAGCAACACTCCAAGGGTGCTGGGGTCCCTCAAAGGCTGCGTGAGTTTGTTGTGATGGGCCGGGCCGGGCAGGGCATCCCCAGATGGAGCTGTGAAATTTGGGCAGAGCCCTGCCCCTCTCTCCATCACTGCAGACCAAACCCAAAGGCCACTCTGCTGTGCCATGGGTGGTTATTTCCTTCTCACCAACCTGGCTTCTCCTAATCAAAATGACTAAATAAATCGTTAGAAATCATTTAACTAAACCCACTGTGAGGGGATGGGGTTAGGAACAGGCTTTTGCATCCTGGAGGCAATCTTGTTCCCAAGGCTTATATTAACTAATTTGCTCAGGCTCTTGTTTGAAACATTTCTATTCCCTCCTTAGTTTTAATCAAGCTCACGCTCTCTGCCTCTTTCTCTCTCCCTCTCCCCTTCTCTCCTTCCATCTATCGAAGCCACAGGGACTTCCAGCTCATCGGCTTTGATAGAGAATTCACCAAATCTTGAAGCTGATCCAGCCAGCAAACACATTAGAGACACTTAGCTTTTCTAACTCGCTGTTGCTTTTGGGCAAGGAGAGGCAGGGCTTTTTGACATCCAATTTTTAATACATTTATGTAACGCATCAAACGTGGCTTTTCCTGATTTAGCCTAACTAGTGGAAATTTTTTCCCCAGCCATATGAGAGCTGCTCTCTGCTCACAGGATGCATGAGGAAGCCCAGACTCATTAATGTGCCGGTGATCCATAGATCTGACAAGGACTGAGTTTGTAAATGTCATCTTTTTATTTTTTCCCCTTTCTTTGCCCCTTTAAAAAGACACTGTGGCACACCCCTCCACTTACAGCACGGCGATTTGCAGTAAACCAAGAGCTGAGCTTTGGCAGCTTAACAGGAGAAGGGAATGAAGAGGGGCTGTAATTGATACAGCCCTGGGAAGGCTGGTGTGCAGCAGAGAGGAGGGGTGGGTAGGGGAAGCTGCTGTCGGGGCTGGAGTCCTGCTGTGGGCACATTGTGCCCTGCTTGGCCTGTCACCCCTCACCCAGCCCTGGGTGCAGCTGATTAGGTGCCATTTAGCTAAAGGCTCTGCTGGCATCCTGAGGCAGAGCAGTGGAAGTGACGGGGTGGGTGGTCTAATTGGGATGTCGGTGGGACACAGATGAGTTACCAGTCGATAGCTCCGAGCGAGACTCTCCACAGTCCCCACCACATTAAGCCTTTTTAACTTGGGAGCCACTCCTCGGTCTGGGTGGGACTTGTTCCTCTTTAGCTGGTACCCCCAGCAGGAGTTGAGGGACAGAGCCTGCCAAGAGCTGGATGTCTGCTGCCCCCCAGGATTTGGCGAGGGGGCTGGCAGTGGGGCCGCGCAGTGTGAAGACATGGAGGGAACATTCTCCATCCAGGCTGTCACCTCCCACGAGGTCATACAAATCCCTCTTGGAAAGGTATCAAGCTCCAGCTTGCAGCCGGGTGGTTGCGATGCCCTCGCTGCCCTTCTGGGAAAGGTATGCCATTGCTTCAGCTCCTCTGATCATTAGAAACCTTCTTCTAATTTTCAGCTTCTTTATTTCTGGCTGGTTTGTGTCTTGTTTATTTTTGTGCCAGCGCTGTCATTTTAGCTTCAAAAGCTGTTCTACCTCTTTGCTGCGGACCTCCTCCACCTGGTGTATTTATACAGACCAATCGTATCCTCTACTAAAAACTCCCGAGTCCTAAAAACTCATAAGTCCTAGTCCAGAGCCTTAACAACAGCATCATCTTCTCCAAGTCCTTGTAGAGCATGTGATTGTTTTCTGACACATTTTGCAGATGAATATGTTTTCTGCTTTTCAGAGGCTCTTTATACGTAGGTAGCACTGATTAAAATCACCTTGACATCCATCTTGCAAGAGAGGGAGAGATCTGAGGATCCCAGCCACCTTCTGACACACAGCCCTTCAGAAACGGGCGAGCAGCGGGAGGAGTCAATTAGTGGCTTAATCATGCCGCGATGGGGACAGTGGTGAGCTGGAACCAGCCAGGATGGGGTGGAAGTACCCCAGAGCATGGGAGTGTTTGGCTCTGGTGCTGTGTTAAAAGCAAGGTCAAACCCACTGCGTTGTCAGAGGAGGAGGCAGTCAATTAGTCTCAGTGTGCCAGCAGGGGAGGGACAAATTTGAGAGCAGCGAGGGCTGTTAAAATTAAAGTTAATCTGTCACTAATCTCTGGTTGTGAAATCCGGGAGGAGAAAAAAAATTAGGCAACGTTTCTGGCTGATGGCTCCCTGGGAGAGGCAAGAGCTGCAGCCAGTCTGCTGCTGTTCAGCAGTCACAGCAAGAGGTGAGCACCTTCGTGTGGGGCTGGGGAACGCAGCCGGGGTGAATCTGTCCCATCACACCAGCGCAGACCCTGTGCTGGACAAAGCTGCACTCCAAGGACTCCCTGTCCATGAGGTAGATGGTAAATCTCACAGTTTGGGACTGTTGTTCCAGGAGATGAGTCCTGCACTTTGCAGGGTCACCGTGATGCAATGAGCTTGATGGCAGCTAAGACACAGCAAGCTGTCAAGAGAATGGGATGCCCAAGAGCTGCTCCCAGCCTACTCTGACTCTCCCTTACTGTCAGGGGAGGCTAATAACCCCCAGCGTTGGTGGGGAGCCTCTGAGAGTTACTGCTTCCAGCACATCCAGAGGTCCATGCTGTGCCCTTCTTGCTGTTGGTGAAGGGGCTGGGCTGACAGCTCGGAGGAATCATCTGTGGTACCCACAGAGCAAAAAAGTTCCCCAGGTGCTCAGAGGGCTCTGCCTGCACTGCTGCATCCTGGAGCCTCAACTCCAGCTGGGGAGGACAGCAGGAAACATGCATGACATTGCTTTGCTCCCCATGCCTGCTTTCCCTGTGCAGAGCCATTGAGTGTTAGCTGTCCTGCTTGCACTTCCACCGCTCCTCGTGCCCAGTGAAGAGGAGATGGGATTTAGGAGACTGAGATGGGACCCCTCGCAGACAGCCACTTTTCTAATGGCTGGATTTGAACCAGCAGCCAGGAGGAGGACAGACTCAGCCCTTTCCTCAACATCCAGAGCAATTCAGCCTGCCGACAGTGTAGCAGCATGGCTGCAGTTTCAGGTTACATTTGGCTCAGATGCACGAGCTGGGAAGTGACTCTCAAGTCCTGGAGCCATCAGTCATGCCAGAGGCAAAGCACTGCCAAGAAAAGCAACTGAGTGTGCGGACTCAGTCCTGGGGCGGTGTAAATCAGCGCGCCTCCTGTTCGTTTTGGTGGCGGTGCACCCGCCTAGCCCAGCGCCCCGCCTCGCCTGCCGCCCACCTCTTTGAAGGTAATAAGATTGCTCCTTGACAGAAGAGAAATCGATTTGTTCCCACCACCCTGACAGCCGTGGCACAGCGAAAAGATGACCTGCCTCAGACCCAGATCGCCCGTGACAGCTTGTGTCAGCGCACAGGAACCAGGACCGGATTTGCTCTGGCTGTGGAGGAGCCATGAAGATGCCTCTACATGTTGGGGTCTCCCACTCCCTCCTAGAGCCACAGCAGCTCACTTGAGCGATGTCAGAAGGCAGTTGGGACCTGATGGGGGTAGAAAGATCTCGCAGGAGAAACGGGGTCTCAGGTTGCTGACCTCCCTCAGCCATCCATGGGAGAAAACCTGAGGCTCTTTTAGGGAGCATAGGTGAGCAGGAGCCTAATCTGTGTGCTCTGAACAAGCTGCTTGAGGTGCTGGTACCCCTGCCCAGAGCTCTGAGGGAGGGAGATAAAGCTCCTGAAGTTAAAATTAGGTTTTGTTGTATATTCCTCCCCCCTGGCTGAAGGCAGCGGCCGCTTCCATTGCGTCACAGCTGAGTCACGATGTCCTCCCAAGCATTGGGGATTGGTCCCCACCACTGGCAGTGAGAATTAGGTTTTGCTGATGCTTGGATGGGTGAATTAAGCTGCCCATGGAGCTGTTGGGTGTGATCAGCCTGAATCAAAGGGGTTTGGAGGTACTTAATCATAATAGTTGGCATCCTTTATAGCAGAAAGAGGAGATGAGTCACGGTGCAGTGCTGCTGAGAACGTGGTTTGGTTTCACCACCTGCCACCAAGGTGGAGCTGCTGGTCAGGGCTGGAAAGCGTCTGCCCCGCGTCAGCACTGCTGCTCTGGGATCACAGTGTGACCTGTGATGCTGTCATACTCCCTGTGAAGTGGCTTTTTCCTCCGAGGAGCTCACAATGCCTGTGCCAGCCTTTAATGCCGGTGACGCTCACAGGACAGCGGGAGGTTTGGCTTGCTGTCAGGCAGGTGAAACCTTTGTTTGAAGTTTCAGAGGCAGAAACTCCATCTCCCCATGTCACATCGTGAGACTTCAGTGCTCTCTGAAGCTGGCAGTAGTGTGGCCTGGCCATCAGCCTCCTGTCTAGCACCCATGTGCCTCGTCCCCTTTAGGAGGTGACCTCCAGAGAACTGAGGAGGTGAACAGGGTGGCCAAAATGCCCCGGGTTGGGAGCGACGATCGAGTCTTCACCGCGCAGCCACGAGGTAGCTGCTGTGCCGTAGTGTGAGGGACAGCAGAGGTGCCCAGCTGCACCACGCTGGGAGGGACGAGTTTGGAGGTTTGGCTGGATAGGGACTGGTGGGTAAGATGGACCCGTCTTGGTGTCATTTGGGGACAGTGCCTGCTTGGGTGCTGTGAGCCCCAGGGAAAGGGGTGGGGGGCTTTCTCCTGGTGTGGGTCTTTGCTGAGGATGTGCGGGAAGGCGCAGGACGCGTGAGCAGGGACAGGACTTTGGCGTTGTGATGCAGGTGGAGGTGTGCCGGCGCTGCGCACCAGCAGGTTAATCTCTCTGCTGGCCCGTTGTGGGGGTGCATTGTAAAGGTAATGGAGCGTTCCTAAACATCTCTTCCAGGGCCAGCTCGATGGTTGTCAGTCACCGGAGCCATATGGCGGGTGTGTAGAGTGCTTTGCCCTGTGAATTACCTCACTGTGCTGTTTATCTCTCCAGATCGGGCACTGGCACGTTTCTGAAGGACTCAGCATGGACAACAGGATCTTCTCCTCCAACATATCAGACAGTCTGTTCAACACCACGCTCATTGTCACCACCATCCTGGTAAGTGAGGGGGTCACCTACGTTTCCTGTTAGCTCTTTGCCAACCCAATGCTTAGGGGTGTCAATCAGCTAGAATATTATTCCCTCTTCCTGCCCCCCTTGGCCCCCAGCATGCAGCGTTGCACACTGATTTCATAAAGAACAGACGATCAAATCTCTAATTACAGCACTGAGGACAATTCGTGACAGTGTAATTAAACTCAAGTTGATGTTTCATATGGAAATGATATTTGATGAGTTCAGAAGCAGCTGGGGAGAGGGCTGGGCTGGGGATAAGTTGCCATTTTACATTTATCTCTGAATGATGCTCTTGTTTTGTGTACAGCTGGTAAGTTGGAAGAGACTCTTGTCCCTTCTACCCATAAAATTACTGAATTGGGCCAAGATGGGTACAACTTGGGTTGTTCCCAAGATGGGTAAACCAAGACTTTACATCTGCAGGCACCACTGTCCCTATCCAACTAATTCTCCTTCCCAGGTGCTGCCTGTCCCATGTTTCCTAGTACCTCTGCTCCTTTCTTAGAGGCACTCAAAATCTTGAAGAGCTCTGGGCACTCCTTCCTCATGTCCCACAGAGCTTGTCAAAGAGGGGGACAAGCTGGAGAGGTGGCTGTAGAGGCTGGTGTCTGCCACAACTTGGAGCAGCTGCTGGCTCTGCTAGCTTTGCACCAAGGGGTTCCCAAGCTAGCTTTCCATACCCCTCAAACCTTGGTTGTGAGGGATACATGGAGGTGGGAGGTTGGCCTAGGTGCACCTTACACAAGCCAGTGCTGCAGAGAGCCTGCTGCCCTCCCTGCCCCATGCTCAGCGCCGTGCTGGTGGGATGCCTCGGCTAAGATGGGAATGACAGCTGCCCAGTTTCAATGCAGGAAAACCCTTACTTAATGCTGAAGTGGAACCATCAGGAGCTGGAGGGCAACGACCGCTACGAGGGCTTCTGTGTGGACATGCTGAAGGAGCTGGCAGAGATCCTGCGTTTCAACTATAAGATCCACCTGGTCGGGGACGGTGTGTACGGAGTCCCTGAGGCAAACGGCACGTGGACAGGGATGGTCGGGGAGCTGATTGCTCGGGTAAGTGAATTAGCTGCTCTCTTTAACTCAGCTCTGGTGGGACTTGGCAAAGAGAAGCCCTGATGCTTTATTAAGTGCTCCAGGATGATAAGGATGGATGGGGCTTTTAGTCCATTGGTGAGACTTTGATCAGAAGATCTCTCTTTAATGTGTTCTTCCGATGGTAGGTGTGTGTGTTGGGTCGATGTGACAGCGTGCCAAGTACTCGGAGCAGGACTCAGGACCCCTGGGTGCTTTCAGGGGTGCTCTCTCTGCTGAAGGGAAGCCTGAACCCTGGGATCCCTGCATAAGAGCTCAATCTGAATGGATTATTATTATTTCCCAGTGGAAAAATTAATGAAAACTTGAAACAGGAAAATATGCAGGCTCTGGCAGGGGTTGGTGGAAGCTGCAAAGAACTTAGAGAGCCACACTGTTTGGGAAGAAAGCAAGAGTCACATCACAAACCCAGAGAAGTTGTGGCAGGTTCATTCCAGCTCCTGAACTTCCAGTGTTGTTTTTGGAGAGGAACACACTTTGTTCACTTGAAGCGTGTGGATTGAGGTAGGTTTTTTTCATGGCTCTGTTGCACTGCGTTGCAGCACAGCAGCTAGACTGAAAGCTGAACGTTTTGCTGGGTTTGATGCCACTTTTGTGTATCCATGTGCTCAGTGAGCCCACACCTCCCTCCCTGCTCTTTGTTTTCCTCCAGCTAAAGGTAGTCCTTCCCCAAGGATCCTGAAGCTTAAAATACAGTTCATGAAACGCTCAGAGATCCTTAGTAAAATATGCTCAGCCAAAGCTAACATTAAGATTGATGCTGTTTAAACCAATGCTTCCTTGCTCTCTGAGTTTTGCCCTGCCTGTGAGAACCCAGGGACAGTTTCTCAGCTGGTGGGAGGTCTGTGGTGAGATGTATTTATGATAATCCACACTGCTGAGATAGAGGAGCCCCTGAGCCACCCCATCATTATACTCACAACAGCAGCGCATCTTCCTGCAAAGCAGAGGAACGAGGGGCTGGATCTGTCCCCTGGGGCTCCAGGTGGGGATCTGGGGCTCCTGAGCCAGCATCTCCAGAAGATTCCCACCGGCATCTGTCTGCTTCTTCCCTGGACAGCAAAGGCTGATACTTGCACTACCTTAGGAGCTTCAGCTGAGTGTGTGAAAGCAGGTGGGACAAGGCTAGGGCTAAAAGCCATGCTGGGGGTCAGGGATGGAGCTGTGGTATGGATTGAAGATCCCTCCTGAACCTGGACCGTGTCTCCTGGGTCACCCTTCCCCAGTGGAGCGACAGCTCTCAACGCCAGCTGAGATCCCACCTCCGTCTGCTTCTTCTAAAGAGCCTTCTGTATGGTTGTTTGCAAATGCTCTGGGCTATTGGCATAGCTTTGATACATCTGTGTGTGTGTATATATACACACACACGCACACAATTACAGTTCTGCAGCGTTCCTTTCAGGAGGCAAGAAGGGAAGGCACAGGGAGCAGCCTGTGATCTGTGCACACAAAGGAAGGGAGCAGCCATCAGATTTTTGGCCTGCTAACTGTGGCACTGCTGCTCGGTTAAAGGGGAGCTTCTGGAGGGTTGTTTTTCTGTAGCAGTAAGTGTTTTTAACTTTGTATCCCCATAGAAGTCGTTTGTTTCTTCAGCAGCTCCAGCCTTATTTAGGAGGATTTGTTCCTCTGCTTCAGCAGGGCAGAGCTGGCAGAACCTGGGTGAGGCTGAATCAAAATTTGGAGGAAAGAGCTTTCTCTGCTTGGCTCTCTCTGGCCCCTCTGGAGTCTTTATAATGGTCTCAGTGAGCTTTTGATCAGTCCCAGGGACTGGTGCTTCAGATTGGGGTGGATTTTCCCCGTGGCATCCTGTTGTGTTGACTCACAGCTGCTTTCTAAGTCTGTCCTTACTGAGGAGTGATAACCCCACCGTCTGAGGGGTTCCTCTTCTGCTGTGACAGACAGCCCCCAGGGAAGGGTGCTCTTAATGTGAGAAGGTGAGATAGTTATCCAGCTCCATGCAATACCTTTCTGGAATCCTTTTTGTCTCTATAATCCCCACGTGGTGGTGAATCTCCTCAGAACAACTCCAGGGCTGTATGGGAAAAGTGTTTCATGTTATTGCTTCTAAATTAACCAGCTATTGATTTATTCTTAAGTGCTGAAAATTCTATTACGGCTAATTGTGCACTATGATATGATTGAGAAGGATGCTATATAAACATAAATTTGTTGTTGACCCAAATTTATCAGTACATTCTTATCGACCTGCTCACAAAACTAATTAAGCAGTAAGGAAGAGAGGGCTGGGATGACTTGGGGGATTAGTGGGGGGGGCTGTAGAGACTCCTGCAGCTTGGGCAGTGGTCTGACTGCCCACCTGATCAGGAAACCCCTAAACTTCGTGATCCCCTGATGGGTGATTTGGCTTGGGAGGACTCACTCGGGAGGACTCGAGCCCATTTTTCAGTGAATGATGTCACACACTTAGGAAATGTGGAGCTAATCAGCCCCTCAGTGCATGTGGGGCAGGGAGGCTGAACACCCTGCTCCTTCCTTCAGCCAGCCGCTCTCCAGCCAGGGCAGACTTCCCTCGATAGCCTCGCTGGTTCTGGCCCAGACAACTGCAGTCACCAGCAGTTCAGCTGACATTGTACACATGTGTTATCCCTAACGAGCAAACAAGGGGGAACAGCAAATCTTCCCATCTCCTGGTTTTTGGTGTCAGAGCCTTGGGGGACAATAGGGCTGGAAGAGTTACATCTCCTGCCTTCCCGCAGCAGTGCAGTCTCTGGCACACAGTCCCTGATGGCGGTCTGGGCTTCCTTTTCTCTCTGTCTCCTTGAGCTAAATTCTCTAGTCTGACACAAGCCAACGAAAACATTTTCAAGGCAACATGACAGCCACCTTCTCCTCGTTCTGCCATGCCTGTATTTGCTGTTCTGGTAGTGTGGTGCCATGGTGGCTGTGCTCCGTGCCTATACCTCCGCTCCAGCTGTTGGTGCTCAGCTCCTCTGCTCCTCCCTGAGGAGATGAGCTCATGTCCAAGAGATCCCTCAGAGAGCATTCCTGGATTTACCCGTCTCAGGAATGACCCCAGAGAACAAAGCTGAGCGAAGGAGTGGGGGCAAGGAGGGAGAAGACAATTCCAATTCGGCAGAGGGTGTTGGTGTTCAGCAGGAGAAGCTGTGCGTGGGTGGGGAGTCTCTTCGTACCCTGTCATGCTGGCAGGCATGATGTGCAGGTGGTGGGGGTTGAGATGGTGGAGAGCAAGGGGGAACAGTGGGGAGCAGGGAGGTGAGGGAATGTGGGTTGTTGAGCAGGCATGGTGAGGGTATGGGCAGCGATGTTTGTGCCGTGCTGCTGATTTTGCCAAACTCATGCAGAGGATGGCTGGCCACAGCGTGAGCTTGTTAGGGTCTCACACTGTCCCCTGCATGCTCAGGATCCCTTTTCCTGGTGCATCACCTTCACTGGGTTTCACCACGGGCACGGAGAACGCCTGGCAGAGCCTTCTTCCTCCCACCTCTATAGGTAGTCTGGGTAAATAAACAGGAGTGAAGTCAGAGTTGAGGCTGACATCTGCACTGATTGCTGGCCAGCCCATCGCTGGCTGTGGCTGAAATGGAGGGCTGCAGCTCCCGGGGCTTCCAGGCTGTCACTGTTCATGTGACAGAATTCACGCATGTCCTTAAACCTGCCCCCAGTATGGAGTGACCCTCGTCTGGCCCTGCTTTTCAATGCAAGAATATGCATCCAAGCGCACAACCTGGCCAGCGCCAGCTCCAGAGGGAGGAGCTGCACAACCTGAAATAGCTCCTGTCAGATCAGCCGGGCAGCTGGAGCAGAAGCAATCAGCACATCGATCCAGCAGCCAAGCCGTACCCATCGTGCCACGGGACAGACCTGCAGATGCAGAGAGTCTGCTCTGTCATTGCCACAGCAGTTCCAGAGCTGCCACCCCGGTGAGCAGGCTGCATCCGAAGGGCTGTTATTTTGTGGAGGTTGGAGGGAAACTCTGGAGATCACCCAGTTCAAGCCCCTTCACCAAGCAGCGTCACCCCCAGCTGGGTGCTCAGTACCTCAGCCGGATGGGTTTTCAGCAGGCCAGCACCTGGCAGCGCTGACACCAATGGCTCTGCAAGGGGTAATGGTGGGTGGTCAGGTGTGTCCTGAAGGTTGAACACCTGAGTTTGGTGTCCTAGAAGGTCCTCCAAGCATGGAGGCAATGAAAGAAATAGCTTTCCCTGGCCTTGGCCATGCTGTCAGTGCTCTGTGGGCAGCGCTGAGGAGAAGGGTGGTCTCATACGCACCCAGGGGATGTAGCGTCCAAGGTGCTGTTCAAGGCAGGGGCTCCTGCTCCTGGAAGAAATCCCAGCCTTGTGCTCCCAGAGGTGTCCTTCAGGCCTGTGTTCCCTGTGCCTGACACGGAGACAGTGCCGAGCCTTACACTGCTCAGGCTTTCACACCATGGGCTGTCTCAGTGTTCCGACAGGAGGCTGCGAACCGCTGCGGGGCTGGGCTCCCGGCCGGTGCCCAGTGCCGGGGGAGGCTTTGGCAGGATCCTCTGCCCGGGCTGAGGGCTGACGTCAGGCCCCATTCATCACCATTAGCGCCGAGATGAGCCTTGTCAGCATCCGCAGCGAGGAGGCGGCCGCCTCCTCCGGACTGGCAGTCCCTGCAATTTGCTTCTTAAGGCTGCTTAATTGTTGTTCCTCTTCAGGAGCCCAGCTCAGCCCCCGTGTTTAACATCCTCTCTGGTGGCAGCGTGAGCCTGTCTGCTAATGCCGGCAGATCCCACAGTTAATGCCAGGTACGGTGGTGGCAGCTCGTGCTTTTATCTCCAGACACCAGCCCACCTGGGCCTCCTATCGCCTAGCAGGAGTTTGGCCTTCTTTAAGCAGTGTTTTATTAAAGAGGCGTCTGTCTCTACTCCCAAAATGCTCTGGGTCTTTTCCTAAGCCTGTTTCATGCTGACATTTATAGCTGCAACTGTGCTGGAAGGATGAAAATCGAGCTGTGTTTGCCCCCTCTTCCTCCCATCCTTTGCCTCCTGTTTTCCCTTTCCCCAGGGCCTGGTTGCAGAGTGCGGAAGCACAAAGCAAACCCCGTTTCTTCCCCCAGTGCATCGTTTAGCACATCAAGTGCCACCACCTACCCGTGCTCGGGTAAGGAGGGCTGGAGAGCGCTTGGGTTGGCAGAGCTCCTCTGTCACTAAGATGTGCTGACCCCAGTGAATCAAAAGAACTTCTGTGAACATCAGGAAGCAAGGTCGAAGGCACGAAATGGATGGTAGTCAACCAGAGAATACATCGCATGCCATTCCCAGATCAAAGTTTATTGCTGTCAGAGATCAGCTCTCAACTCGCATGGCTTCAGAGCCTGCAGAGAGAGAGTTCCACAGATGAACCCATCCCATCTGAGTAATCTGCTGGTGTTTACATAGGGCTGGACTGCTCACCGACCACACTGTGATTATCAGTGTTTTTTAAGAACCCTGTGGGTAAATATCTGGGTAGGCAGAAATTCTCTCCAGCTTGTAATTCATTCCAGCCTGAACCTCCTAGTAATCCATAATAGCTGCTTCGGAAGAACTGCAAAAATCTGGCACTGGCCTTGTCCAGGAAAGTCCTGCCTGGGCTGTGAAACCTTCCTTCTCTGTGACCCCCCCTTACCATACAGACCTGCAGAGCACCTCGCCTTTCTTTTCCCTTTCCTTCTTCCAGCACTGCTGCTCTTCCCTCTTACAACTCCAGCCTTTCCCTGGCCCTTCCTCCCTGTGTGCCCTGTGAGGCTGTTGGGCTGGAGGTGTGGAAAGCCCCCCCTGGCAAAGCTGTGCCGGAGGTGGCTGGTCCTCTTTCTCCTACGGGAAGCAATGCAGGGACAGAGAGCATGGTGAGAGTGATGCAGGTTTTACTGGCGGCCTGATGGGCTCCCACATAAAAATCGGGGACAAGGAGTGCAAATAGCTTCCTCCCCACACCCCCTTCTCTTTTTCCACTTGCATAATCCTCACCCTGCAAATCAGGCAAACAAGTGTATAAGGGAACGGAGACGGTTTCATTTTTACAGAAAGCAATTACAGACATTAAAAGAGCTATAGTAATAAAAATAATATTTAAAATTCAAATCCCTTATCTGTGTTACAAGGGTATTAGCACTGAAAGGGCTTATTTTTTTTTCCCCTAATCTCATTTGCTTTGGAAGTCAATCTGGAAATTTTTACGCCAGTCCTCTGAATTTCATGGAGACCGAGCTGCCATTTTGGAGGCCTGGGCTTGGCAGGCTTGTGAACTTCATGACTCGGGGCACGGGGTAACGATGCTGCTTTAGTGTGCTTTCTGACCCGTGGGGCTCGCAAGTGAGTGAGGGGACAGCTGTGCTCCACGGGGGCTTTGGAAGAGGGAGGTTGGACCATCTTTTGGTTGGGACAGTATTTATGTCTTGATGGCTCCTGTTTTGCTGGGTCTTAAGTTGTCAGTGAGTAGGAAACAGCCATCAGGCCATGAGCACTCAGGGCAGGGGCTAACACAGCTCCTAGTACAGCTCCTAGCACGGGGAGCTTTCTGCTTCTCCAGCGTGTTATAGAGATAGGACAGAATAAGGACAGAATAATGCGGAGAAATGGGCTGGAGTACAAGGTGGAGTAAAGCTTGGAGCGTGTTTGACCAGGACTTGTGAAATCCACCTGGGGAAGAGGAGTGCAGGAGCATAGTGGACATCACCAGCAACATTCCCACAGCTTCCACAGAGGCTGGGCTCTGCCCTGCAGCAAATGCCTCTTCCAGAAAATGGGCCCCCCATCCTCCAGGAGTGGGTGTCTTGAACAGCTTGGACATGGCCCTGATGCTTTCCCTGCCCCATGCCTTTCCCAGGCTGAGGATCCTGATCTCTGCTCTCCTTTTCTCTCCAGAAAGCTGATTTGGCCGTTGCAGGACTGACGATTACGGCGGAGCGGGAGAAGGTGATTGATTTCTCTAAGCCGTTCATGACTTTGGGAATTAGCATTCTCTACCGAGTTCATATGGTAAGAGTTTATAACCGTTTATGTCCCTCCATCATTTGCATGTGAACGTGCCTGGTTATAGAAGAAGAATGAATGACTCACAGAAATATTTTGGTTTCTTATTTAAACGTAAATGTGCTCGACCTTTATCATCTTCTTTTCACCGTCTCTCTGCCTTGTGTCAGCTTGGGGAAATGATTCCCATTGTTCAAGCCCCCCAGCCCTCTTGGCTCCCCCTCCTCATCTTCCCCAGGCATGGTGGGGTGCTGTGATCAGGGCCCTGCCAGATGGGTGCTACCAGAGGAAGTGTGGGCAGGTGTCAGCTTGTCTGGTTCTGCTCCAGGCACAGCGACAGCCGTGGGACGGCTTCAGCGTGGCTTTGAGACTGCTGAGGTGGGGCAGCGCCACGACTGCCGCAAACCTGGCTTGGAGTCCCTGTCCGTTGGCTCTTATGGTGAGGAGACCGAGCTGGGATGCTCATGGGTGCACCTCGGTGGTGATCATGGAGGCAAGCACCCTGATCCCAGCTTCTGCGGTGCACAGCCCACGCCTGAGAATAAGAGCAGGCTAGGAAGGCAACTGGGATCACTTTCTGTGCTGTGACCTCCTGTAAAAGCTGTATGTGCAGATCAGTTCTCTGCTTTCTGAACCACAGGCAGGAAAAGGGCAGAACAGCACCCCTGGAGTGGCCCAGGCAAGCGTCCTGCTCCTGGGGTGCTCTTGGAGCCAGGACCCTTCTCTGGGCTACTCTCCACTGTGCACAGCATTGTCCAGGGAGGGGCAAGAAGGGGTGCTGTTGTTTAGCAACTGGGTCTGCTTCTTGCTCGGCTGCATTCAATAATCTGTTGTAACTCCGGCAGCGGGGTGGTTATACACTGTCATCCCCAAAGGCAGCTCAGGCATTATGGGGTGGCTCTTCAACAACATGCAGGCTCAGGACAGAGTAGCTGGGAATCCTTCAAGAGCATCCACGTGTTCAGCCATGTAGGTGGTCTTGGGTGATGTTTTGCTTAGACCACAGTTGTCTTAAATACGTAGAGATTCTCTTGCATTCCTGTTGTTCTAGCTTTTTCCTGCAGCTCAGGAGAGGACAGATTTTCCCCAGCTACACCCATATGGACCAGGCAAAGCCCCCAGTTCCGTCCCTGGTGTCACAGGAGGCAAGCTCTGGCATCCAGGTCCTGTTGCAACAGGATGTCATGTTATTCCCAGACTGTGTTTGGGAAATGTGCTCTGTACAGTGCCGAGTGCAATGCGAATTACAGTGTTGTCTTCCCATCAGCTAAACAATAGCAGCCAAAAAGGATGGAACAATTCAAGCTGCCTCTCCCAGCCCCCCTCTCCATTCGTGAGGCTGTTAAGGATGCAGCTTTTGGTAGGAACACAAACAAACTTGTGCATACATCTCTCTGTGCTGAGCGGCTCCTGCCAAGAACAAGCAGTGATTAAAATCTAGTTGAAATTCTGTTTCCCTTGGTACGTGCAGAATTCAGCAGCAACGAGTTAACTGATCAAAAAGGGTCAGGCTGTCCAAGCTCCTGGAAATCCAATGTAACTGTCCCTTCCCTGCTACGCTTGGGGTTTCACAGCACCAGCCTCCCATGGATCCAGGAGGTGTTTCTACCAGCATCGGCTGTCTGGGGTTATAATCGAGCTCCTTGCTTCCTTGCATGCATTTTTAAAGTTTGGGGACTGAGCACCATGCGTGCTCTGCCTCTGATTTACACCATAACCTTCAGCGAGTCCCTTAATTGAGGCACTGCTCCCTGAACAGCGTGAGGCTGATGTCCCTCCCTCCAGAGGAAGCAGGGGAGTGTCGGTGCGGGGTTTGCATGTGATGGGCTCTATAAGTGCAGGGCGCCTGCCGCTGCCTCTGCGCGAGCTCGATATAAATGTGTCTGACACATCTACTTAGAGTGTAAGTTCTTTAGGGCAGGGACCATCTGCTGCTCGTGCTGGTACCAGAGTAACGCAGCGCAGCCATGCTCCAGCCTGCCCTTCAGGCATTTACCAAACAGAACAGGATTAATAATTACAGTCTTAAGAAGTGTTTGGCAAATTGTCCCCTGACATCAGTTTAGGGCTTGGTCTTCAGCTGCCTGACAAAGGAGCCAGGTAGGAGCTGGAGCAGGGGAGCTTGCAAGGGAGATGCCAGGCATCTCCAAGCCAGGTCACCCTGCAGCTAGACCTGCTTTGCTGCAGCAATGGCAGGGCCAACAGGGACTCATTTCCTCTCCAGGAGCAGGGAGGGATCCCACCAGGGAAGCTCAGAGCTCCCCTCTTTTCTCTACAGAATTTGGCTCCTCTTTGTCCAAGACCATTCCTGCTTAGCTTGAAGGGGGTGTCTGGGCACTGCGTGGAAATGAACTAATTAAACTAGTAAATATTTATGTAGCAAGGAAAGGCAAGATAGCTCATCGCCCCATTTTTCCTTTAAGGATGTGCTTTGTGGAAGGCAGCCCCACAGCCCCATAAGCTCCTGTCCCTTCCCTTCCTCACTCCAACAGACATCTCTGCGATGTCACAAATTGCAGCTGACGTCTGTTAATCGTGGTGCAGATCAGACGTTGCCTACTAAATAACCACAAATCAAACTTGCCAAGGACTCGCCTCCATGCCCCGTTCCTCCTGATGTGGTGACATTTTATTTTCATTTCCATGTAACTCCAGTGGCAAATGATTTGTCCCCTCTTTCTCCTCCCCTCCCCACCCTGCCAACCCAGCCGTTATGTGTCTCTTATCACACATAACGAAATATGGCAGCTTTAAATGGGGCTGTCATTTTTCTCAATTTCACTTGTTGTGATATAATCAGGTATGGATTTCTGACACGGGACTCTAATAGGCCTTCTGACTTGCAGGCTGCTAAAAGAAAAGGTGTGCTTTGTTCTATTCTGTTCCCGTACTGACCATCTGGTGGGACTTGTGGAAGGCAGGAGATAGATGATGAGTCCCGAGTGGTCACTCTGCTTGGCAGAGGGCTGAAATCAAGTGCCCAGCACTGTTTCTGCACAGAGGCATGTTGAAAGTCAGGTTTATTTGTAGTACACACGTGGTTTTGCTCCTTTACCCACCTGGGTGGCAGGGAGCAAGGGAGTAGCTAGCACGTGATTCTGGCTCATCAGCCCTGAGAGTCCTTACGGTGCTCTGCATTAAGATGAGATGATGTAGATGTGGTGAGTATGCTGGAGCAGCTGAGTTTAGGCCAAGTGAACTGAGGCTTGAAGTGTTTCTACTCGATTGCTGCAGAAGACCAGCAAAATGAGAAGGGTGGAATGAACAGCTCCTTCGTTCCAGCTGGTGGAGGCTCAGCAGCCGAGGTGCTGAGCACCCTTTCCCCCCAATAGCCATGCTGCTCTGCCAGCAAGGCTCACTGGGGTGGGAGTGACCATTGGCCCCAGGCGTGCCTGGGACTGTGGTATGCATTGGCCTGTTTGTTGGTGACCCCAAATTAAGCTTGGGATTCACTTGGCTTTCACTTATCTGAGCTGGAGAAAGGACCTTGGAGAGAGAGGGATCCGCACCTGGATCAGATGTGGCCATCCCAGAATATGCATGCTTTGTTTCGGTGAGACCAAATGCACTGTGGTTGTACCTAGGGCACCTCAAGGTTTCTGCCCTTCCAGGCTGTTTCTTTGCTTGCCTTATGCAGACACAAGACACATGCCTGCCTTTTTAGGGGCTGCTGTCTCTGAGAAGTGTCGTAGGGAGGGCTGACCCCTTCTGTGAGAGGGAACCACGAGCGCTGGGGGCCCTTCCAGCTCTGTGTGTGTGTGTGTGTGTGGGCAAGGTAGGCAGGGAGATGTAAGGCATGGACCTGGACACAGACAAGTCCAGGACCATGCCAAATAGCTCCCCTCCTCCTCTTCCCTGCACGTTCAGGCTCTTCTCACACAGGTACCTGCCTAGAACACTGGTTCTCTCTGCTTGAAAAGGAAAACTTCCAAGAACAACTGAGGGGAAACGAATCTCTCGCACTTCCATCTGAGGATTTGCAGGAGGCCTTCATCAATTATTGGGCATTTTGAACATTTCTATTCCAGGAAAAATAGCTCTTCCAATTAACAAAGCTGTATTGGGACTGACTAAAAATAGCTGACAGACTCCAGATATTGTCATTCCCATCTTCAAAACAGACAGATAAGAGAGAGTTTGTGCCCTCCGTGGGAACAGAATATCTTTATTCTTCTCCAGAACTGTGAATGAAAAGAATATGTAGCAGCAGCCTGAAAATGACTGTAGCTGAAAAGAACCAGAACTACTACGATTGTAAAGTCTCAGGAGAGAGTCATTGCCAAGCCTGAGACTTAAAGCTTCCAACACAATTTCCTTAATGAGTGTAATTTATTGACAAACTGCCCCGGAAACATAGAGAGACATCAGGGCCTTAATTACAGAAAGGAACTTTGTTACCAGAGCATCTCCCAAGGGAGTTCCAGCCAAGGCACTGCCAGTGCCCAGGAGTTCCCTGCCAGCTCTGGGACGCTGGGAAGGGATAAGCTGCCCGAAACAATCTTCTGCTCGAGGAACTCTGGTTTGCTCAGCTGAGGACTGATGGTGCCCTTCACACCTTGCAGGTCCTCATTGCTTCATTTCGTTCTTGAGTGTGTTATAAGCACCTTTGGGAGACACGAGGCAACTGAGCCAGCTTAGCTCTTCATGGCCCAGGGAACCAGGGCCCTGTGGGGCACCCTGGAAAGCCATGCAGTTGCTCAAGAGAAGAGCTTTGCCAACAGGAAGACATTGAGAAGCCCGTGATCCTCCGGACGGGATCAGCGAGGAGTGCAGGGGGAGCACACCTCAGAGCCTGTGGACTCATGAGATGGTCTCACGAGGGAAGCTCCAGCAAGGTGAGCAAAGGATCTTGCTGGACATGTCTTGGGCTGGAGTTTCCAGTAGTGTCTGCAACTCTGAAGGCCCTTGGTTTGTGCCCAGATGCCAGCTGTAGCAGTCATTTGTCTCTGGGTTTCTGGGAAAGAAACATAAGGAAAAGCAGAACGCAACAGCAGCTGACCAGAAGATGGGAAAGAGGGGAAGAAGCACGTGGTGTCTTTCACTGTTTGTACCTCACCTGCTTATACCACGGGCAGTATGATAACCTGGTATGGAAGAGACACCTTGGCTCGGAGAGACTCTGGAATCACACCCAGGAGAACCTGAACCATTTCTTGAGAATTTGCTTTAAAGTGTCCTGAAAATGGACCCAGGATGGTCTGAACTGCTGATTCTTAGCTCATCTCTCTGTTAAAAGGCTTAATGAGCCAGAGCCTCTAAAAACGCTAACGTGGCTCTCGAGCTCACCTTGTCCTTCAGGTTATAGGGATAGGATGTTATGGTGTCGTGGTTCTTTATGCAGGGCAGGGTTTGCTCTAGAAGGTGTCTGAGATGTTACAGTCCCAGCTGGTGACTGGAGCTGTGAATATCACAGTATCCTGGTTATTTTTGCTAGAGGAAGATGATTTTTTTTTTGTGCAACAACTATCGCCTTTTCTAGCAACAGCTTAATCTTCAGAAGAACCACTGAGACCTTGTGAAATTCAGGTTATGCATAAGATCAGGAATACTTCAGTAGTAAAACAGTGGGGTTTTTTTTTAAATGGAAATGGAATTTTAATTGCTGCTCTGAGTCTGGGGGAGGGAATAAAAAAAATGTGAAAAAAGCAGCTATGTGTCCTGAGGTGAAAACAGGAAATTATTTGGATTAAGCACAGCTCTAAAATATCAGGACTCTGGCCTTTGGTGGCTCCGGGACTGCTGTGGCAATTGGGGTTAGGTGTTATTTATTACCAGCTATTATTAGTTTATGTCGTGTCACGGATGGGCAGGGTGAAGCCTCAGAGTAGGGAAAAATGAGGCCTCTGTGTATCAGAGATGAGCCCTGGCAGCAGCTCTCGTGTCAAGCGATGGGACTCAGCTGCTGGCGGGAGCCGTGTCGAGCAAAGCGTGACAAACAGAGCACACAACAAGCAGAGAGCAAGGTGCTGGGAAGAAATACGCCAACAGCCTGGCTGAGAAGGGATGAAAGTCTTGTTTCCGCTCTGGCTTTACAGTAAAACCCTTCCCAGGAATTCTTGACTCGTGGGCAGCTTCCTGGTTACAGGTGCTTGAGGTTTTGTGAAGCTAGGACTGGCTTTGGGGTCAGGGTGGAAGATATGTGCTCCTGTGAGCAAAGGGCTCATCTTCCCATGGGCTTAGCCCTTTAACCCCACACTGGGACCCCCATCCTTTTGTTGGGGAGCCTTCAGAAGGGGAAGGTAAGGACAGGAGATGCCTGAAGCAGATGAACGCTGCCTCAACGCTTCAGAGCATTTGGGGTGGGAGAGGTGTGTCTGGGGTGCACAGAGCTGAAACAGAGCCCTTTCTGCTCCGTGGGGGTAACACAAGCTGCACAGGGAGCCAAAAAGAGCACTTCTTCAGTCCTCTGGCTTGTGCCCTATGTTCATCTCTCTGCACAGTGTCATTGAGTGTGCTTGGAGGTGAGTTAGTGGCTGCTTTTCCCACCTTGGAGGAAGCTGTGCTCCAGAGGAGCTGTATATGCAGAGCTGGTGGTGCACTCACCCAAAACAGGAGGTTGGTCAGCTTTTGGGGAGCTTCTCCTAGAAATCAGTCCTCCCTTTGCACAAGTTTTGCTAAATTTGACAAGGTTTCAATGGTGGCAGTGTCCTTGTGCAAAGTAAAGATACTTTGAGAGAAGATCAACTGTGTTTTTCCTAGCAGTGAGGCATTACTTTTCAAGGGAAGGTGGTTTGCTGAGAAAAAACAGGAAATTCTGAAGCATCCTGCAGATAAAAATATCGTGTTCCTTGAGATAAAAGTAATAATTTCATGGAGTTTTGTAGAGAAGAAACATTTCAAGGCTGAAGAAAGAAAACCAGAAATATTCTGAGCATCTCTCTCCCTTTTTTTTTTTTTTTTCCCCTTTTCTTTTTCTGCACAAAAATATTTTTCCCCTGCTCTGCTTCGTGCCCAGGGTCCCCCAACCCACATGTTCTCCTGGGGGAGCCCCCTCCTGCCCAGCCTGCTTGGGATGGGGACTCCCCCCGGATGCTCTGCAGGTGAGGGGTGAAGCACATGGGGAGGGCAGGGTGCTGCAATCACCTCGATTTTCTTCAGTCAATTCACTACTACATTTATTTTTGGCTTGGAGGAGCAGAAGTGGTTAAGGTGAGGAGAGGAATAGCCTGGGGATGCTGCGGGGCTGGGTCACTTCTTGTGTTTATGTGATCTGTTCTCCCTGTGAGGCTTTTCACCAAGCCCTGTTCATTTCCCTTCCGTTGCTCCCAGCCACTGTCAGCATCCAGGCAGGCAGGTTTGTTTCTGTTGCGTTTAGAATTTGCTGTTTAATGTACAGAAATACAAGCAGCTCAAACGCCTTTTTGTTTCCCTTCCAGGGCCGCAAACCTGGCTACTTCTCGTTCCTGGATCCCTTCTCCCCCGGCGTGTGGCTCTTCATGCTGCTCGCCTACCTGGCTGTCAGCTGCGTCCTCTTCTTGGTCGCTCGGTAATGTGACTGGCAGTGCCTTTCCCTTCCTCGCGGTGCCATCTAGCGTCACGCTCCTGGGCCCGTGGAGGGGGGTGCATGGCGAGGGGCCGTGCAGGGGAACACGGGGACATGCCCCAGGACACTAGTGTGGAGGGGACAGGAAGGAGGAGGCAGAACTGCCCCAGCCTCCTGCCTTCCATCTGCTGGGCACTGGGGCTTTGCTGCTGTGTGTCCACTCAGACATCTCACTGATGCATAATGACACCCCAGGATGGCTGTTGGTACATCACTGATGCATAATGATACTGTGGGATGGCCATTGGCATGGTTGTGATAGGGTGGGCAGGAGCAGCATGCCGTGATTCAGGAGTGTGCTTGGCCACAGTGATGGGTGCCGGTGCCGAGAGCTCCGTGGGAAGGGTGGGAGAAGGTTTTTGGGAGCAGGGCTGGTGCTGTAAATGGTGCTGCACCTTGTAGATGTTTGATGTGCAGGAGATAAACCAAGCACTTGTTTTGAGCAGGAGGGTGGAGGCTGGCAGGTACCAGCAAATGCCTTCAGAGGTGCTAATGCAAATTCCAGTAGCGATGCTCGGTGCTCCTGGCCCTGCAAAGCCCAGCGTGTACAGGAAAGGAAAGTTCATTAGCATCTCTCAGCAGCCTTGTGGTTGATGTGCAGAGCCCTGTTTCACAGCTTTCAGTCCTGTTTCCCTATGACTTCATTTAAATGAGCCCCAAAACTTATCGCTGGTGCTCCTCTGCAGTGTGTCTCCTGTTGAGCCCAGGGCCTGTCCTCCACTGCTGCTCACCCTGACCTCCTAATGCACCCTGTTTGGTGGGGGCCTTTCCAGGCACGGTTGAGCTGTGTCCTGGCGCTGCATGCCAGAGACGTGCTGAGGGCTGGAGGGCTCTTTGGGGACACAGTAATACCCAGTTCTCATTACAAAAATGGGAACTGTGCCGTCTCTCGGTCCCTTAGCATGGCTAAAGTTGTGATCCTGACAGGGCTTTAATGGTTTCTTCAAATGCTGCTACAGCCTCAGAAATGTAGTTCTGAAGAAACCATTGAATAATGCAGCCTGACACTCTCTGCAGACTGAGGTTTGGTGCCTCTTTAGCCCCCTCCTCGTGTTTTAAACATGGTCCTCCAAAAAAAAAGGTGCCTTTACACAGCTCCCCACTGGAGAGGAAGGTTTGGACACTGCTCTCTGCCTTGCTCAGCAGGATGGAGCTTTTGACCCTGTGAATTGCAGGAGACTCTCCCAGAGCAGTGGGTGTTTTTTTACTGCTAGGGCTTGATCCAACCATAGAAAGTCTTCAAGAAATAACCTCCCTTTCACTGGCACCACAGTGAGGTAGGAGATGCAAAGAAACACCTCATTTTGGTTAAATGCTGCGTAAGCTGGCAGAGCCCTGCGGCTCTGCTGGCACCATCCCCAAAATGACCCTCCCAGGCACCGGCTTCATTAACCAGTAGCAATGTAATGAACTACGGTGTAGGAATTAGAAGACATTCTTAGCAACCAGGGAACTGAGAGTTGGAAACAGCAAAAAAAATGAGAGCTAGGCTAAGTCACGTTGGTGCTGTGCTGTTGGTTCTTAGATATTAGGGGAAAGTTTTTTACAGAGAGAGTGGTGAGGGGCTGGAACAGGCTACCCAGAGAGGGGGTGTCCAAGGCCAGGTTGGATGGGGCCCTGGGCAACCTTGTGTAGCTCCAGACCTGGAGGTTGGTGGCCCTGCCTGTGGCAGGGGGGTTGGAGCTCTGTGATCCTTGGGGTCCCTTCCAACCCAGACCAGTCTGTGATTCTATGATTCCTACCTCTGTCCTGTCCCTGAAAGGACGTGATGCTTTGGAACACCAGTGCTTGGCTTCAAACTAGACCTGGCACCTAGACCTTGCTGGGGCAATCAAGCCTCCTCAGAGGAACCATTTGGACCCATGCAGTTATTTTTCCTGATGGTGTCATGCAGTCAGGTCTCAGACATTTCTCTTTTGAACTTCCCATTGATGCTCATTCTCCAGCAGAGAACACGGCCAAAGATGTTTGATTTCGGTTTCACGTCGAGTCTGTGCACATCTGGACTTATTGTTGTGGATGTCTGTGGTATGAATTTGCACACAGGGCTCCAGGCCCCCTGCAGCCCATGCCCAGATTTTCAGCGGAGCCTCTCAAAACTTCAGCAAATCTTTACAAGAAAGCCTCTGGCTTATGAGTCACAGAGCAAAGATTTCACACAGCTCTGAGCCCTGGGCATCAATTGACAGCAAAAAGGAGTTTTCTCCTCAGAAAAAATCTGCCTCCAGGAAAGTTAGGACTTCACAGATTTTCTTTTTGTGCTTTTTTCTTTCTTTTTCCCTCTCCAAAGTGTCCCATTTCCCAGCAAATTACCTGAGCTACCTGTTTCTTGTCATTTTAGGTTGACGCCATATGAGTGGTACAGCCCCCACCCCTGCTCACAAGGCAGATGCAATCTCCTCGTCAATCAGTACTCCCTTGGCAACAGCTTGTGGTTCCCAGTGGGGGGATTCATGCAGCAAGGCTCCACCATTGCACCCCAAGCTTTATCCACGCGCTGTGTCAGTGGAGTCTGGTAAGGAGGTCAGCCCTTCACTTAAGGGAGGCTTCTCTGTGGACCTTTATCTGGGCAGAAGGGGATGGAGAGGTGTAGAGGGTGGGGATGGAGAACTGATTCGGTCCCTGGGGAAACCTCAGGTCACCATCCTTGCTTCCCCTTTCCCTAGGTGGGCATTCACCTTGATCATCATCTCCTCCTACACGGCCAATCTGGCAGCCTTCCTCACCGTGCAGCGGATGGACGTCCCCATTGAATCCGTAGATGATCTGGCAGACCAGACAGCCATTGAATATGGCACCATTCACGGCGGCTCCAGCATGACCTTCTTTCAAGTAAACCCCATTCCTTTGCTAACTGGGGCAGGGGGTGCAGAGAACACCCTTTAATCAGATTTGGGTGTTGCCCCATGCCTGTTTAATTCCAGTTTCTGGCACTGAGGGGACCTCTAGAGGGAATCCGGGCTGCTGGGTTGCCCAGGACTGGGCTTAACTCCATGGTGGGTGACGATGGGATGAGTGGTGGGGAAGGCAGGATTTCATAACACAGCAGCTGGCGTGCTCTTGAGGTGCTGGAGGATGAGGGTCAGGACATCCGTGCTGGATGCTGGAGGAGCGGGCTTCCCTGTTAGGAAGCAAATTAACGCTTGGAGTGTTACCAGGTTGGTGGGGACACATCTTGCGTCCCCATGACACAACGACAGCATAACATGGCCTTCAGCAGATGAGCATTTCCATGGGTCTCTACATGCTTTGGATGCAATCTTGGCTTTTACATGAGAGTGTGTCCAGTTGGGCAAGCAAAGAACTGCTTGCAGGCCCCGGGTAGGCTGGTGTAAGAGCCTGCGTGTGCTCAGTGGCACTGAGAACAGCTAAGTCAAGTGTATGCAAACTTAGGCATGCCGTTTAGCCTAGTTTAATTCCTGTCTTCCCAGCTCTAGTCAGAAGGGAAATAAACAAGTGAATCTTTTCTGCCGTGCTCGGAATGCACAAAGAGCTGCTCAGGATTATTTATTTATTACGTGTTGAAATTCCGAGAGGAGAGAAAGCTTTTCTCACTTTCCCCCCCATCTGAGCCTGAACTGGATTGGGAAGCCTAAAACAGCTTTCTAGTGAGCCTGAGCTTCTCAGCCCACCTTCACACCCCCCAGGGGTTTGGCAAAAAGCTACTTTTAAGCACTATGTTACATCTAAAATGAGCTGAACAGAGCCCCAGTGACTAGGGTGGTTGTATCCAAGGCACTCGCTTACTTCTTTCCAGGAAGGCTTTGAAGTTTTAAAACCTGACTGTGGCTCCACGCTGCCTGGCAGGTGCTGGAGCTGTGGGAATCAGGGGAGAAATTAGCACAGAGATGTTCTTGTACCGTTTGCAGCACTTTATGCTAGGGTCCCTTTGCTACTGGTGCGATAATGGTGGGTGAAACACACTGAAGGATTCAGCAGGTATGGCTGAGGCTGTCATTGTCATCACCTGGCTCCTGGCTGCGTCCCTGTCCTGGCAGCAGCTTCCCCTGATGCTAACCAGAATTAACATTGAAAAGTGCAGGGAATCGGGAGCAAACCCTGTCTGTCTGTCTGTCCCTTGCCCGAGCGACTGCATTCAGAGGACAGAGCAGGGCAGATGGGACAGTAACTAGGTCAGCAGCAGATTCCCCATGGCTCTCCAGTGCTGCTCGCCAGGCTGCCAGCTCATGAAAGGGCGATGGCAGGGGTGCCTGGCAGCACATCGCCTTCCTGCTGCAGTGGCTGGGAGGGGATTCCCCTGCTGCAGGAATGCAAGGTTGAGGGGGTAAGGGGCAAATCCCAAAACCAGTGCAGCCCAGTGGGAGTGCTTATCCGCAGTCTTTGCACAAGCAGGTTTCACTCTTCACTCAGTGCAGGCAAGAGAGGTTAACTGCAGTGAGCTCCTCTCCCAGTCCAACCAAGGCAGGTTCAGCCACCAGCAAAGCCTGAGGATCTGGGGCTGGTTGAGATTTAGTTTTCCGCAGTTGATGAAAAGACTCCAGTTCCCTTAAGGAGGTACTTTGGTTGGGGATTGAACCACAACACGGCTTCAGGGACCAGCACGCTCCATGGAGTTTTGGCTCTGCCCCAGCCCTCGGTGCCCTTCATAAGGTGACGGTGTCTGGCTCTGGCGAGCTGTTAAGCACAAGGTTACAGGAACACAACAGGCTCTGAGCCGTGCAGGGAGCATTTGGTGGTTTAAAACAGCCACACCGAGTTGCTGCTTCTGGCTTTTTTTGTGTGCTTTTGGAATACCCTTATGGAAACTTTGTTTTCTTCTAAAATTGAATTAATGCAAAGAGCTTTGCTGGAACCTGTTGGAATTAGGTATTCGTTTCATGCCCAGCTTTGCCAGCAACGTCTCAAATCCGCCAAGATATCTGGGGCTCTAGATCTCATTGGAGTAAATGGCGGTTAGGCATCTAAATCCTTTTTGAATCTGGCACCAAATCTGCTTTGACATCTTTCCCCACTGTGGCCTCTTCATAGTGGCATCTAATTTGGGGTTTATGTTCCAGCAAGGCGCTCCCTCCTTAGCCACGTCTTGCCTCTGCTTTTCTTCCTGCAGAACTCCCGCTACCAGACGTACCAGCGGATGTGGAACTACATGTACTCCAAGCAGCCCAGCGTCTTTGTGAAGAGCACGGAGGAAGGGATCGCACGCGTGCTGAACTCCAATTACGCCTTCCTGCTGGAGTCCACCATGAACGAGTATTACCGTCAGCGCAATTGCAACCTCACGCAGGTCGGGGGCCTTCTGGACACCAAGGGCTACGGGATTGGCATGCCCGTCGGTAGGCAGTGAAGAAAAATTCTAGTCCTTCTCAGCTGTCGGCAGAGGACCGGAGCACTTGAAAGGCTGAACCGGCTCTAAAGCCAATGTCACGTTTCACAGCTCTGCCCAGGGTCGTTTTGTGTCTCGGGAAGAGAATCACATACGTTGCAATCTCCTGAGGTGCACGCTCCGAGCCAGATGTATGAGACCTGCTCTGGTCCAGAGCCATGTGACACGCGACTGCGGCTCTTTAAATAATTCATGTGAAAGATGTTGCAAAATTGCTGCTGATTTTCTGCATATATATGCTCTTTGCTGACTGCTTCCCTTTTGAACCAGTGTTTCTGAATCGTGTTGTGCTCCTTGTTTTATCTCACAAGTGCTGTAAAAGTAATGCTGTTGTAACTCTTGTACTTCTTTGCGCAAGTTTCTTAACAGCTGGTGGTTCCTAAACCTCCAGGACAGAGAACTGGGTAATTTGGTGACCGTCTCAGCTAATAATCAGGTTTAACAAATGCAAAGGGTTTGTCTTTCAAATATGAGAGCTAGCCAGAGAACAGCATCTCCCAGGGCAGCACAGAAAAAGGGATGTAGTAGCTGTTATCCCGATCAATCGACTGATCTTTCGGCCAGCCTTGCGGGCTCTGGAGGCTGTGTTCCTGACCTTTAAACACCCGCATTTAGTGACACAAAGTGAAGGTGAATTACATAAGAACCGTCACACAGACAGTAACTATAGTGTAGAGAACATGCGTAAGCGTGTAAAGGCGCGGTAACCTGATCATGAGTACAAATCCTTACTCTCAGCTCTAAATTTGTTCTGACATTGTCTTGTTAAACAGTGAAACCGTAGGAGATAAGAAGAGCAGAAGCTGCTCACTGGGACAATAGTGCAGAGTTTCCAGGAGAACTGTGGTCTTTCCCACGGCCTTTCCTCAGGAGCCCTGGTAGCAGACATCAGTACTGAGCTGGGTGCTGAGCACGGAAGCCAGCCTCCCCTACCACCAACTTGATGTAGGTGGAACGTGCTGCCGTTGCAGTGCACCAGCGTGAGGGAAAGGAGTCTTTGAGCAAGGGCGAAGTTGGCAGCAGAATGGCAGGAGAGGGATCTCAGTGGCCTGGAGGAGCAGCAGCTCCATATTGAGCTGCCTGTTCAGACCTGCCCCCAAAGCCAGAGCTTGCCCTTGCCATGGACCTCTTGGAATGGCCTGTGTGGGTCAGGGTGGGCAGGCAAAATCACCAGCTGCAAACAACGGTCACTGGCTGACAGTCCCAGCAGGGTGGCTGCAGGTTTTAAGGGCCTATGTGTGGGCTGAAGTCACTCCATGCTGTTCAGAGATGAGCTTCTATAGTTGGGCACAAGCGGCAGGGCACGATGGTGGGAATGAGTGGGGAGGAAGGGAGGCCGAGGCGGTGCCTTACCCACGTACCTCTTGGTGTTTGCAGGCTCTGTGTTTCGGGATGAATTCGACCTGGCCATCCTGCAGTTGCAAGAGAACAACCGCCTGGAAATCCTGAAGCGGAAGTGGTGGGAAGGAGGCAAATGCCCCAAAGAGGAGGACCACAGAGCCAAAGGTAAGGCACACCGCTCCCCGGTAGCATGCTGGAAGCAGTAGAGGCATCCTTGCCAGCAGTGCAAGCATCAGCATCTACCTGCACGTGTGCGCTGCCAGGTTTTCTGCCAAAGAATTACTTTTTCCCCTTCTTCTGACCTGAGATTCCTTCCCTCACAACTGAAGGAGAAAGCCAAACAGCTCTGCTGTGCCTCATGCTGTGTGTTTTTGCCTGGGGCAGAGAGAGCGGGAACAACCAAATGACAAATATTGGAGGCATATGGAGGGTAAATTAGCTTCTAATGAGTGTCTGCAGCATTACATAGGAAAATGGATGGCTAAAGGGATCAGACCAAAATCCTGGGTTCCTTCAAGGGAGATGGATCTCCACCGCAGGCCCGCTGGTTAATGGCTGCAAGTGAAAGCGCCTTCTAAACAGCCAGGGGAAGGGACACAAGGACTTTATTAGTGCATCTGTAAGCCGAGGCGCAATTTCTTTTGGGTAACGCTATGCAGATTGCTATAAAAGCTCCACATTAGGCTGATGTCCCAGCGTGAGAGCTGTTGCCAGCTTAACGCAGTTGCTGCATTTTTTACTTTTGGCAGTCGCCCTTTCCTCAGCAAGTGTTTTTAGGGAGGCCAGCGGGTCCCCCGTTTGAAAGGACACTTGAAAGGACACTTCTCTGGCCTTTTTGAGCATGGAGATGGAGAACCGAGCCGGGTCCATGGTTCACCTTCTCATTTTGGGGGAAAATGAGAACGGGTGTAGCCTGCTGGTATGAGTACATAGAGGGAAGGAGATACCATGCTTGGAGACGAGTGTCGTGGTGGCACCCAGGTAGAATGACAGAAAGGATGTAAACAGGCTCATAGTTCCCCTAAATTCAAATTTGAGAGCTGCTGGGAGGAGGGGATGACCTTTATCTTGGGTCTGAACTGTGATTATGGGCTATGTTTTCTGCCCCGCAATTTGCTGTCTTGGTGGAAACATTTATCTGTGAAAGGCTGATTTACAGAGTCGCCAGATTGCTCTGGAGCCAATGCCAAAAGGATGACGGAGGAGGAGGGAGAAATGTGCCCTCCTAAGTTTTAGAACAAAACAGGTCAGCGATTTACAAGGATTTTGGTGAGATTTTATGTCTAAAAGCCACGCAGAGATTAAGTCAATAAATCATTGATTCTTACACTTTGATTTAATGTTACAGAGGGGAGAGGAAGATTTTTATAGATGTTCTCGTTGAGTAATGGCCTCATAGAGTCACCTCAGTGCAAAGCACTGCATGCTTTTTAGTAATCAATCCAATCAGGACCCAGGCCGCTTGAGACCCGAACCCGAGAAGAGCTGCTTCTTGGACAGCATGTGCTGAGGCCGGCGCTGCTCCCCAGCCTCATGGGGCCTGTTTTGCAGGGCTGAGCAGAGCCATAGGCTGTGGTTTTGAGGATGGGGTTCACACTGGGAAGTGGGGTGACAGCCTTAGCACTCAGGAAGCCCAGGCAGGGTTACTAAGGGTGGACTTCCCTTCCAGCTGGTGAAGTTTCTGGGGTGCGAGCTGCGTAGGATGGGGCTGTGTGTGGGATTCAGTCCCTCCCCAAAGCAAAGCTCGCTGCATGCGCGGCATTTTGGTCCAGGGTGGTTGAATGGCTTCTACCATCAGTAGAGATGGCAGTCGTCCCGTTGTAAGTGAGCTGTCCGAGGGAGGTGAGATATTCACCCCGTGGAAGGGGCTGGTTCCTCCTCACAGGCCAGGGGGTGCTGGGCAGGGAGCACCCAGCCCCCAACTAGTAACTCCTGGGTGCCAGGGACCCCATTTGGTCTCAGTATCATGTCAGATAGTGCTGGGTCCTGGTCTGCTTCTTGCCATTGCACTACAACCAGCTATAATCGTTTTTCACCAGTGCTTTGTAATGCAATCAAAGGAGCTTTTCTTAGTGCCAGCTTCCTTCAAAGCCCTTTCTTGTCTTCTTCATCTCTGCTTCTTTAACAACGTTGCTCATCTGCCTCTGCAAAGTTCAAAGCAACTGGAGCTGGGTGAATAATTTGCAAGGATTACTGTGCCCGATTGATCTCTCATTTCCCTTCCCCCCCCGCCCCCGCGTTTTCAGTTTGTCCACAAATTGCTTTGTACTTCTCTCCAATGTACTTGCTGTTTATCTGCAAAATCATCATTTCTGAGACCGCGCCTTCGATCGTGCAGTTATTGCGAGTCACTCGCTTTGCCATCTGAGTCATGTGGGGAGCTATTAATAGGACAGTGCTGGCTGTGTGGTTTTGGTCCCTGGCTGGGTATTTGCAATGCCAACTAAACAGGAAGGAGTGGGGATGTATGTACAGCAATGCTTGCTATTTAAATTGTCTTTGCCCCTCTGCAACGTTGTCTCTTCTGGTTTATTCTAGGCCTGGGAATGGAGAATATTGGTGGAATCTTCGTGGTTCTCATCTGCGGCTTAATCGTAGCAATTTTCATGGCAATGCTGGAATTTTTGTGGAGCCTTCGGCACTCTGAACAGTCAGAGGTAGGACCCAAAAGTGTCCCGAGCGGGTAGCGTGTGTGTATCTGCAGGGTACTCAGCAGCGCGGTGCTCTGGAGCAAGTAAAACCATGAGCATTCATGGTAACAACACCTCAAAGACATGAGAAGACTAGGTGCATTGGGCAGGGTCTAAAACACACGAGCTTCCGATGAGCTCCTCCTAAGGTTGAGGCTGTTGGGGGTGCTCGGAGGGCTTTTGGAGGGATCAAAGGTGTGTACGCTGTCCAGGTGCCTTCCCTGGAGATGGGATCATCTGAGGATTTCTTACCTGCCATAGGTTTGGGTTTTGTGTTGGTTTGGGGATCCAGGATACAGGATCCCGACCAGAGATAGAATCTGTTGTGCTTAATCAAGCACGAATAGCCAAGCGTTGGTTTCAAAATCCAGTGGCCAGGTTAACCACTGAGTCTATAACACTTTGGCATCAGAATCCAGAGCGGATGCGGCACTGTCAGGCTCACAGCTTGCGTAGGTGAGCAGTGTGTCTCGGGTCTGCCTTCCAGGTGTCGGTGTGCCAGGAAATGGTGACGGAGCTGCGCAACATCATTCTCTGCAAGGACAGTTTCCACCCTCGTCGGAGGCGAGGGGGAATGATACGGACTCGCCCCGTTATCCCGGAGGAACGCCGAGCCCGCAGCACAACCACGCTCAGCAATGGGAAGCTGTGCAGTGGGGGCGAGCCAGATCCCCTGGCACAAAGACTGGCACAAGAAGCCGCCCTGGTCGCCCGAGGGTGCACACACATCCGGGTGTGCCCCGAGTGCCGCAGGTTTCAGGGTCTCCGCGCACGGCCGTCTGCGGGCTCGCCCGCCCAGAGCGAGGAGAGCTTAGAGTGGGAGAAGACCACCAACAGCAGCGAGCCCGAGTAACGCTGGGGCGGGGGGGCATTGGGGTGGGCCGAGAGGGTCCTGTTCCATTTTACAGAACATGGACTTGTACAATGTCAACTTGTTTTTAAATTAAAAGCAGTTACCCAGCTTCTCCAGAGCAAGGCGGACCCTTGGGCTGACGCACCGGCCTGGCCAGAGGGCCAGCTTTGGTTTCGGCGTCCGAGAGGACGAGCGTCTCGCTGAAGCCTGACGTGGCAGGAGCGAGCTCCTCCAGCTCGTCTGTCTCCAGCAGTCCTCTCCGCATCACCCTGCGGCTCCGAGGAGGGAAGGAGGGACGTGTGGTGGGTAACCCGTGAAGCAGATACTGCCTACCCCGTGGGCAAGAGCAGTTCTTGGAACTTCTCCACCCCAGGCCAGGAGAAAGGATGCTGGCACTGTCTCCCCATTGCGTAGACTTACCAGGGGATGTTCTCAAAGGGCAGGGGAGGGGGGAGGGTCTTTTTATTTGACATGGACAAGGGACAGGAAGGGAGGAGTCATTAATTTGTTTTGGGTTATTTTGGGTACGTCGGGACCTAGTCTCCAAGGCACCGGGTTTCAGGTGCTGAACTTTTCTTCCATGTGGTAGGTGGGCTGAGGGAGGGGAGGGATGGGAGAGGGATGGGACACGCTCCCCGTGAGAAGCAGCACTTGCTCAAAATCCATTTGAGGAGTTGTTAGAATGCATATATATAACAATATATATATATACATCCATATATATATATTACAATGCCAAAAAACAACCAACGAACACAGTGAACTCAAAGAGGCCTTGAAACGCCTGGAATTTCAGGGGTTCTGTGTCTTTTGTTTAGTTCTGGGGTTATCTTTTGCTTTATTTTTCCTTTCTGTTTTTTGGGGTGGGGGTGGGTGGGGCGGGGGGAGCCTTTTGAGGAAGGTGAGGTGTGGGAGCAGGCAAGAGAGGGGGGTGCCGGGGAAGGTTTGCCCATCCCCGCCAGCGGAGGAAGGTGTATTTGCTGCCCACTGTCGCTCCCCAAAGCATCCACGGCCCGTGCTCTGCAAGCTCCCGACCCCTGAGCTCTGCCCCAGGCTCGTGAGCTCCCCTTGTCTGCGACCCACGGAGCACCCTTGGCTTTGAGGGTGACTTACAGCCCATGTCTAGCAGCGACGATGCCGCACAGCGTTTGAGAAAACCATTAGCCCGGGAACTGATGTAAGGAAAATATTTACTTCCCTAGCAACAGCAGCAGCAGCTCACCCTCTGCTTGGTACAGACGTGGGTTTTACACTGACGAGTTTAATTTTCTGATTGAAAAACAAATTCTATGCAATTTCTGATTGTAAAAGGAAAGAGACTACAATGGAGAGGGGCAGTGGAGATAAAGCCTTGAGTGAAGGTACATCCTGTTCTTGAATTGTTTTCTTTTCTTTTTGTCTTGAATGTACTGAAATAAAAGATGTCCTTGTATAATCATGCTTTTTTTTTTCCCCCTCTTTCCTTCCCTGTCCACGCTCTCAAAGCCATGAGACAGTTCAAGGCCCATCTGCTCAGGGAGAAACCCAGCAACTCCCCCCATGGAAAGGGAAGAGGTGCTCTGGCTGTGGCAGGTCTCTGCTGCCTGAGCGTGGTGTTGTCACTATCTGTAACTGAATGGAAACGTGAGAGAGAAGGCAAAAAAAAGAGAAAAAGAAAAAGAAAAGCCTGATATACGTGGTGGTAAGGGGGGAAAGAACCCGAAACCATCAATGTCCTGGGGCCCCAGGTTTCTGTGCAAGGAAGACCACAGCAGCTGTGGCCTTCCTGGGCCTGCCTGGCAGAGGGTGGTTGACCCCCCCTGGGGCTCTGAGGGGTTAGGTACAGCGGATCACATCCATCGTGCCGCAGGCAGGAGCTTGTGTCCAGCAGATGTTTCTGAGGAGAACATGCAGGGACCAGGATGTGATGCTGTGGTGATGGGCATGTTAGGGTTGTTCTGTCATTCCAGGTAGCATGTGAAGCGACGCATCTGCCACTCAGCGCCAGGAAAACACACACTCTCAGAGAATGGATTCAGAGCTTGTTACATAGGATATCGTAGGAGATGCTCATTAAGGTACCCCCTGGCCTTCATACATGTAAATCCGTGCGGGACGGTACCCTCTCGCTGGCTAAAGAGAACAGAGAAGGTGGGGGCATGAGGTGAGGTGAGGCAAGGCTTTGCTAGAGCCTGGGAATCCAGTGTCATGGCATCAGAGGGGCAAATCTTCAGCAAATCCACAGCTGAGGTAAGTGAGGAAGACCTCCATCCCTGCGCTCTGCAAGGAGCCAGGCTTGGGCTTTCAAAGTGCTGACAGCAACACCAGAGAGATCTGAGCGTGCCTGTGTTGTGTTTAAAGGCCGACATGTTTTTACGAGCAGCAGAATATATTCATCAAAAAGAAGCTGCTTTTTAAAATTTATTTACAGATTAGCAGCAGAAAAGGCTCCATGAATCATTTATCAGACCTGATGTGGTTTTTTGCCCCTTCACCGCAGTGAATAAAGAGGGATCTTGACAGAGCCAGACATTATTCCTCTGCTGCTCCAAAGATCTTGCAGTCATCTGCTCAGACAGAGGATGTCAGGGAAAAAAATGAAGAGACACCACCTGGCTTTCTGTCTGTCTTTGCTTTTTATCTCCTGCTAGCTTGCTCCACCCCTATGGTTATTTAATATCTGGGTCTGTATTTTAAGGAGACTTTTTCCCCCTGCCCCTCGTGTCCCTCCTGCCTCCTTTTAATGTCTTTTTTCCCCCTTAATGTTTGGGGTGTTTGCACTCGGAGCAGAAATGGACTTCAGAAGAGGAGCGGATGGATAAAAGCTGATGCCATTTGGATGCTGTCTCTCTGGAGGTTCTGTATATTCTGCAGATGCCCACAGGTTTTACACAGGAGGGACCCCGCAGCAGAGAGCATTGTGTGCATGCCTGGCTGCATACACATTTGTGTGCCCAGGTGGGTTTACATCCCATGTGTTCTCCCTCCCCCCAGGTTTCTGCTCTCATCTTTGAAACTATTGTTGGGGGCTCTCTTTGCTCAGCCAGCCCCGATGCTAATGCAGTTTGAGAGCCGGAGCGGTTCGCCGTCCGAAAGGCGCTTTCCCAGTATCTCTGTCTCCTGATAAAAACAGAGTAATTCTAGTAAGATATCTCTGCAAATTCCCCTGGGAGCCAAAGATCAGATCAAATAAAATGTAATACTTTTCTCTGTTGTGTTTGATCCTCCTGCTACCCCCGCTGTGCAGGGGAGCCCAGCAGCGGGGCTGAGGGCTTGTAGCTCTCCCTGCGGTGGCAACCAATTCTCCAACCCCAGCTGGGTCGACAGCAGTCTGGCAGGTTCCTCGCTAAAAGGCCTGGGATCTCTCTCCTCAGGCACTAAACCCCATGTTTGTGGTGTTTTTCCGGGCAGTTCCATTTTCACCTAATGATAAAAAGCTATTTTCTCCTCAGAGGTTGCACTGGTGAAGGTATTAACAAGGCTTGGACTAGCCTGGGGGCGTTTACTGAACCGGGTGGCATCAGTAAAATAGAGCAGGGTTGTCCTGCGAACCGTGAGAGCCCGCAGGACGTCGGGAAGAAAGACGGTGAGCTATAAATTATAAAACAGAGACAGAACCCTTTGGACCTTCGTGGTTCTGAGGCGGGGATTGCTTTAACTGTTTCAGATCCGTAGGAATCTTCCCTGCTTCTGCCTTGCCAAGTCTGTTTCTCTCCTCAAACCTGAGGGGCTTCTCTGGCTAAGTGACCCAAAAGGTGGAGGAAGAGGCAAAGGGAATAGCTGTAGTGTTGTTTTGCCTTGCCTATTTTTTTTTGCAGACATCCTGAGTCCCAGAAAGAGTCTGGAAGGAGTGCTAGCCCCCACAGTCATATGTGAGCTGGTGGAGGTACCTACAGCACTGGTGACTGCAGCTGTGGGCACAGGGTAGCTGGGCTAGACACAGGAAGGCAGGTAACTGGTTTCAGTGGCTTTTGGGTGACAACTGAATGACATGGAAATCCTGTAGGAAAAGGAAGGGACCTGTGGGCCAGGTCTCCTGGGTGGAGGCTGTTTGATGACTGGTTTCTAAATGTCTGAAAGAGCAAAGGACTAAAGGTGGGCTGCTTTGGGGCACCCCAAAACCTATCAGGGTGAAGTGTGACTATGAAAAGGCTGGCAGGAGCAATCAAAGCCCCCTCCGTGGGCTTTCACTGCATTTAGCTGTGAGATGAATCACCCCTGTAGTACATGTTTCTCTCTTCCACTCCACTTGGGTAGCCCATTGAGGTGATGGAGTTTCTCATGGAGCCTTGGACTAGAGGGGGAAAAAGTCTCACTGCCCCTGGGGTGGGGGGAGCCTGATGGAGAGGCACCTCTCCAAAGCCAGGCAGGTAGCAAACTGTCTTTGGAAAAGGGAAGGAGTAACCCTGGGCTCACACTCCCTTCTCTCTGAGCCATGAGAGAAATGGCATGTCTGCCCAGAGTGAGCAGAGCTAGCAGAGCAGCAGCTCAGCATGCCAGAACAGCCGCTGAACAGAGGATATAAAGCACCCACAGTTCCAGAAACCTCATTTAGAGTTTGATGACCACTAACTGATTGAAAACACAGAGCTGAACTCTTCTGGGTACAAAGTAGCACTGATGAATTCAGTATAAATAGGCTCCTCTGGAACTCGATACCACACTGGGAAAATCAGCCCTGTGTCAGCGGGATCGGACAATGGGCAGGTTTATGCATCCTTCAGGGAGAATTTCCACCACCCCCCTCCCAAGGGGGAATCTGCTGCGCTTTGGTTGAGTTTAATAGTCTGATTCGTGGCAGGCCTGCAACATTTCATCCCAGAAAGCTTTCCAGCTGGCAGATGAGGATCGCCCGCTTCACCACTGATATGCCGCTGTCGGGGAGAGGCAGGGGGGGACATGCAGCAGTCCATCACCGGCACAGCAGCGGCACTCTGCTGAGGCCAGATCAGTAAGGAAACGAAGAAAGCCAGCTTAATTAACAAAGGCTTTCTCCTCTGCAGCATTTAGGTCTGCAGTTCTCAAAGACTGAAATGACACTAGTTGGCTGTAAAAGAGATAACTGTCAGATGAGCCGGTACATATCTTCTGCCGGGGTGTTCTGTATCATACCTATCTTAAAGCATCTCTGTGTATCAAAGGGACTGGTTGGCCATTTGCCTTTAAAAAGTACCCTTTCCAGTGTGATAAACAAGGGTCTATTACAATGGAAAGACCTGACATTTCTTGTTTCTTGACTGAGGCTGGTTTGGAATAGTATTTTTTCATGTTCCACCAATTTGTGCCGTTGCGTCCTTTCTGTTGGTTTTATTGTGGTGCTTGTGTTTTTGATGTCTCATGTGTTGAGCTTAGAGTGCAAGGGAAAGAAAATGTCTCTTGGAGTGTAAAGGCAGTGAGAAAGGCTGTTGCCAGCAGACCGGGTTTCTTCTCATAGCCAAGCTGCATCCTCAGCTCCTCTAAGTCATTGGAGAGATGTGTCAGGCTATGCCTGCTGCTGGGGTGCTGGTCCTAAGCGGCTGCTAAAAATCCATGGAGAACAGAGAGGACTTGCTGCCTTGTTGGGGACAAAATGTCGACTGAGGTAAGGGGGGAATTTCAGTGACACTGGTGAGGAGAAGGTGATTTAGACGGTATGGATGAGACCTGCGCTTTTTCAAACCCCTTATCTTCTGACTTTTCTTCTACCTCAGCCTTCCTACCACCTTTCTCTTTCCTATTCATCCCCAAGTGCTCTTCCTCGTGTTGCTCGGTCTCAGAAAAAAAGCTCTCAGACTGGCTTTTGCCTGAACTCCCAGGAAATGTTCATGAATGTAGTCTTTGGGCTTTTCAGGCTTAGCTCTTGCTGAGCTGAGATTTAAAGCAATTTATTTTGAAGCCAAAAGTGAATGCAAATGAGGGGAGCAAACTAGGAGGGGGAAGAGAACAAAAAAGACCTCTTATTCCCAGGTGAGCACTAAGATGTCTGATCTGCCTGCCTAAAACCGATTGTTCTTCCTGAGTCTACAGTAAATACCCCTGCACGTTAGTGAGCGCAGCCGTGGAAGATGCTCTGATTATTGCTTGCTGAACTAAACTGGGGCAAGGAGGTGAACACATACAGCCTCTGGTTTTATTCCTGAGCCACTGATCAGCCACAATGCCGTTAGCCCTCAGACAGCTGAAATGGAGGTCACCACATGGTAGGGAGCCAGACATTAGCAGGAGATGACCGTGTGTCCACGCTCTGAGGTCCAGTGAGCCAGATTGCTCTCTCCTGCAAGGAAGGTTTGTTTGCTGGCTGTTTTACGTGGCCCTGGCACACTGCTGCCCATCTGACCAGGTCAAATGGATGAGTGTTTCTGTTCGAAGCCAGACTTCAAAGGTAAAACCCAAGTGTTGTAAGGGAGCATCTTCATGGGGGAAGCACGCTGGTTTAGCAGACACAATGGTCGCTCTGACTGAGCTGGCTTATTACAGTTCCCCCGTGCAGACACTGTATTTCGAAGGGGCATCATTATTCTGGAGTGAAGCCCCCCCTTTCATTGGTTTAAATTTTAACAAAATCATGTCCACGAGGAGCTGTTAGAAAGCAGCAGCACGGATGGCACAAATGCCTCCCAACTGGCACCACAGGAGATGCTCTCATGGAGCAGGTCGTGCTCTGCCCTGCCTGGGCTTTGCTCACAGCTATTTCTGTCTGTGATGTCCACTGTGTCCCAGCAGCAAGAACAGTCCCTGAGCTACCACCCTGACAGTTTGCTGAGCCAGGCCGGGCTGTGGGCTAAGCCTGCATACCTGCCCTGCTTGGGCTTTCCTGACAGAGAGAAGGATGAAGACCTACCATGCAGAGGAAGGCTGGTGCAGGATTTGAGGTGCCAATGGCAGGGTGGGACACTGCAGCCACTCACCACTGCCACATCCATGGGCAGCAATCACTGGGGCTTTGGAAATGTCTCTTTACAGCCCTGGGCCTCCACTCCGCACTGTGAAACAGAGGTGGCCCCAGTACTTTCCAGCCTCGTTGTGTTTGCTAAATGCCCTGTCAGAGAATGGAAGTGGAGGACATTCTTTGGATTAATGTGTAGGGCTGGAGGGGGTCTGGCAGGGTTTAGTCTGCTCGTGTTTGCAAAGGACTCTGAGAGGTCCGGATGAAAGCGGGTGGAGATTTGCCAAGTGTTTGCTAACATTAATGGTTAATTATTATGAATGCTGGCAGCCTACGTACTCAGCCAGCATCGTTCTCCAAGTGAGATCCAGACCTGTAATGGAGTTGTCACACACACAAGACGGGAAGAGACAGCTTTTCACTTTGTTTTGTCCTGTTCTACCAGCCAAAGTCCCATTCCAAAAAATCAGACAGCAGCAGCAGCACTTCTCTGTCTCATCCTAAAAACCAGTTACGAATCCAGAGCGTTTGGCAGAGGAAGACCTAGCCATTTTCCTGTCTGGACTCATTTCTGCTGAGGGTGAACAGGAGGGAAATTGTGGTCCCAATGAGAAGTGCCGAGCAGGGCAGCACACTGCAGTGCTGCACGGCAGGGATAGAGCCAGAGCCAGCCAGAGATGGGCACTGGGCATAATTCGTGCCCATGTTTGCCCTCCTTGCCACTCAGGCTGAGTCAGTGAACACCTCCCAACATGGGGAAGGCCGTGCCGGATGGGGGCTCAGAGGAGAGAGGATGGGGGATCAGAGGATGGGGGCTGGCAGCAGATTGCACCTGGGGTTGGGAGCTGCAGGTCAGCGAGCCTGATCAGCTGCATCCTGTACCACATGCCCAAGTTCGGGAGGGACGGTGCCTCGTGATGGAAAGGGTGAGACAGCAGCCAGCTCAGGGAGTCTAGCCCGAATGTGCAAGATTAGATTTGCCAGGCACAATTTGATGGCCAGTACCGTTGCAGCGGTACCCGAGAGCTGCCTTTATCTAATAGTAGCCATGCAGGAAATGAAATCAAATGAATGAAAGGCTCAAGGTCCATTTGGTGCTGTGAATGTGACTAGCAATCACCAGATCACGAAAATCCCATAGATCTTCAGGCTGTACCGGTACTGATTTAGGTTTTATTTCCACATTTGAACACGCAGCGTGAATTCCTGGAGCTGACAGCTGGGCTGTCCCTACCTTTCAGCTACCGACAGGATTTGAGAGTTATGACCGTGGAGTAATGTTTGCTCTAAGAGGTAACTTCAAGGTGCATTAGTCTCGGATAATTGACAGAGAGCGAAGCAGTGATTTGGGAAGCGCTTGTGCGGAACCAAGGACCTCAGCGCGTTGTTACCTTAAATTAATGGTGTAGCGAGAAGCTGCTTGGAGTGGATCAGCTGGTGGGAGTGCTAAACGAAGTCGGGCTTTGAAGTTATTAGCAAAATATCTGTGAGCCAGCGCGGCTATGGATTTATACGCTAGCGTTGTGCCCTAAGGGGCCCGAATCTTCAACGTGCTCAGAGTCCACAGGACTTGCCCAGCTCTGGGTGGAGCAGAGAGCGCTTGGTATCTCCCAGGATCGGGCTCTTCAGCATGCTGGAGCACAGGTTAGGCCAGCGTGACTAACAGGATTCGCACCTTTCCCTGCTGACTTAATCCCCAGATAGAATGAAAGGTCTTCTCTCAACACTTCGTAAATCTCCAATTTTATTTCTCATTATTAAATCATTAAATTGGCCAAAAATGTTTAAATTAAGTGAAAGGAAGAGAGATTTGTGAGAAAATTGAACTCTCTTTGAGGAATTGAAGAATAATCTCCAAGGACGAAGAAAGTTGGTGGTTGCCAAACCCATAAGTGAAAGAATCAAAAAGATATGTAAAAGTAGAAGAAAATTGCACATGTTTCAAGTCCTCTCTCCATCCCCTCCTCCAAAACCTCTGGTGATTTAAGTATGGAGAAAACTATTCTGATAAACAGCAGGGTCTATGAGATGCTTCTTCCCCTGCTGCTGCTGTTACCTCTGCATGCAACCCACGGGAGTTCCATGGGCTCAGTGGGTCCATGTGTCCCCCCATGTGTGACAGCGATGCTGCTTCCCTTGGGTGCAGCACAGTCTGTGGAATGTTTCCTAGTGTGGGTTGGGAATGAACTGGGTTCAGGTACCTCACTGTGACTAGAACGAAGCCTGATTTATTTTTTTATTAACGAAGAGAGTAATTAACTCCTTGATTTTTCACAGACCGTGTTTGACGCTCCGTCCTGGGTAATTTTTCAAGAAGGCAGAGTTAGAAAGAAGGTAGATTTAGGTGAGGTTGATCAGGTCTGGCTCTAAAATTATGGCAACCATGAACTGGGATTTGGGTTGTCCTGCCACCCAACATGGACAGGCCTCTCAACGCAGTGCTGCTTCTGTGTGTGTCAGGTAACATCAGCGTGGATGGGTACTGCCAGCATCCCCTGTGCAACCGGAGAGGGAGGAAGCAAACTGAGAGGTGACTGGGGTTCCCATGACCTGCTTAATCCTGAGAGAGGTGGTGGTGGGAAAGAGGGGACCCTGCCAGCGAGGGGTCACCTGGGACGGCCAGGGCTAGGAGAAGCTTTGGCTAGCTTGACAGAGAGGGGTAGATTGAGCCCCATCAAACTTAACTTCCCCCGAACAATGAGAGCACTGCAGATAAGGGTGTTGAATCAGCGCTGGCTTGGGCTGAATTCAAACCAGCCCCGAGAGGCGAAAGGCTATAGCGTGGTAACGATTCCCTGGCTCAGCCCAGCCCTGCTGCTGTGTCTCCAATGTAGGGCACCAGGCACACCGGGCACTTTCTCACACCCGTAGCGCTGACCCGGCAGAGCATAAGGTTGACATGGGGTATATCCAGTTAATCTGTAACTATAGAAAGCAGCCATTGAAATGTATATTTGGAATTGAACTGTAGCCTGCCGGCGCCTGGTACCAGCTGAAGTACCCCTGTCTGCCTTCTAGTGACTGAATAGCATGGGTAAAGCTCTGCAAAAGCCATGAGGGTTGTTGGGGAAAGAGCGGAGCCTCTGAATGCAGTTGGTGTTCTTTATCTTGCTGAAACAGATATGAGAAGTGGAGGGGGAAGGAAAACCAAATGGAGACAAAGATGGCTCTGGAATGTATTAAAAGAACCAAATAAGCCATGCAGAGCATGTGGGTAGTGGGTTTTATTTTTAAGGAGCGTTAGCAAGGTAATGTTCATCTATGCTGGCCCACACAGGAACAAGTAAGACCAGTATTGTGTCAACAGGGTAATAAGAAAGTACACCAAAGTGGTGTTCTCTCTGGCAAAGGGAAATCAGGCCTGCGAAAAGCAGGCATGTGTTTCAGCACTGACAGCTTGGGCTGGCAGTGCTCAGCTGTGAGGAGTCCAGGGGCCACAGGGAGACACGTGGCAGAATGACAAGGAGATTGGCACATGGAATTCAGACCAGCCAGCTGAAAACCCTGAACCCTTTCACATAGTGGCAAGGGTAGAATTTGCCCCAGGAGACACAGCAGTAACAGGAACTTTTGATAGCCCTGCAGCAGGCCAGGGTGGGAGATCATTCAGTGAAGCACCAACCTGATGTTTTCTCTAAAGAGCTGCCCTGTGTGAACCAAGTCCCAGCACCAAGAGACAGAGCGGCTGGGTTATCAGAGCACTGACACCTCTTGACACAGTTGGGCCACCTCTCATGAAGCCTTTTAACTTGGCAGCCTGGCCTCAGGCAATGTGTTGATGGCTCTGACTCTGCCAACGCTTTGCCTGAGGCTCATGTTGCTTCTCGGGATGGATATCTACCGAGACACCCTTAGTCAAGCTGGTTTAGCTCCGGGGGCAGGGGCGAACCAGAACTGCCTCCTTGGCCTGGTTTAAGCCGTCCATCTCCTGTATGTAAATCTGTGGGTGCGAGCCCATGCCATCTTTCCAAAGCAGGGTAGGAAGCCCACGGCAAAGCAGTTGTTTCAGGGAGCCTCTCGCCCTGACGCTCGGCATATCTTGTTCCCCAGGCCGCGGCTGCCTCGCTCCCCGTGTGATGTATCGTCCTGTCCCGCGGGGTCGCGACGGAGCCGGTAAAGGCGAGAGAAACGCGTGCGGGGCGGCCCGGGAGCGCCCCAGCCCCCGCCGACCCCCAGAGCTCGACCCCATGTCGCCGTCACTTGTTTCTCTCCCTGCCTGACGTCACCGGTGAGGTCAGGCGCTGTCAGCGGACTTCGCCCCACGGGAAAGGGGAGTTGGGGGGGAACCCCGGGATGAGCGGACCCCGGCGCGTCTCCACGGCAACCGGGACGCCTCCACCGGCCGGGCCCCGTCACGTGATCCGCGCCGGTCACGTGATATTCGGCTGCCGCGGAGCTGCTTCCGGGTCGATGCGGGACGCGGCCGCCGGGCCTGGGTGAGCGGGGCCGGGGCTGGGGCCGGGCGGGGCCGGGGCTGTCACCGGGGCTGTCACCGGGTGTCACCGGGTGTCACCGGCCCCCTGCGCGGCGGGGGCCGGGCGGCGGGAC
>VZTU01024773.1:93673-172791 GCA_013400835.1 Zapornia atra | reverse complement strand
GGCTGGCGGCCGCGCTGGCGGGGCCCGCAGCGTCCCGGGAGGGCTCCTGGGCCCGGGGCCCCGGCCTGCCGTACCCCGCCGCGGAGCCCAGTACTGCGGCCAAGGGCCGGCACACGGGCTCCCCGCCGGCTGTTGCGGGTTTCCCAGCAGCCCCTGGGTGCAGCGACGATTCGTCCGCGTAACGTCGGGGCCGCGGCCCTACGGGGGCACGGCTGCGTGGGGACACGGCCCTTCGGAGACACGGTCCTCAGGGACTCACATGTTTGGGGACAGGGTCCTTCAGGGCATGGCCCTTTGGGGGCATGGCTGTTTGGGGACACAGTCCTTCTGGGACACGCTGGTTTGGGGACATTTTCCTTTGGGGACACGGCACCTGGCCATTGGCACTGGCTGCCCCAGAAGCGCAGGGCCGTGTTAGGTGAGCAGGTAGCTGGGCTTGCTGTGCTGAAGGCCCCGACAGCACTTGGCATACTTGGGCAGCCTGCCCTGGGGGCTCGGAGGGCCTGTCTGCCCACCCTGGTCGTGTAGCTGTCCCTCAGGGCCACTTCAAAAATAGTTTCCCTGAACGGTGTCCTGAGACATCCCGGTTTCTTTTAGATGTTTGTTCAGTTGGGCCTGTACCTTATGCTTCGTTTCTCATGTACACAAACATCTCAAGAAGTACTTGGTGTGTCACTGGTTAGCATCTGCTCTGAAGGCATTCGGGTGGCACTGGAATTCATTAGACTGTCATTAATGATTTAATTCTCCTGAACAGACTCTTATTCTCCTTGTAGGCTTGTAGTACTGGCGTAGAAATATTCCTCATGTCATTTATAGTGCTCTCCTTTCACTTTGCTCCTGAGCTGCAGCAGCCCGCTGGGTTTCCCTTGGATGTCAAGTCAGGGTCACGCTCTTCTTCACAGACACTGGGCACGTTGTGTGTCACTGGGGCCGCAGCCTCCCCTCTCAACAGAGACTGTTCCTTGATGCTTGAAAAAAATCCTTCCCAGGGAGGATGCTGATGCCCTGACACAGGCTGCCCAGAGAAGCTGGGGCTGCCTTCAGACCGCTGGCAGGGTTCAAGGCCAGGTTGAATGGGGCTTTGGGCACGCTGGGCTGGTGAATTTTCCTTATGCTATCAGTAGGAGAACACTCAGAAACACACACACACCTTGCAGGTCACCCTGTCCTGCCCTCACACACTGCATTCACCTGCAGTGTGTCAGGCTTTCTTTGATGGTCTGTTAATCCTTGTTTAGGTGACTTTCTCGTGTGGAATTTCCGGCTGACGCTTGCTGAGTGGATAAAGAGGAATGGGGTTGATAGAACAGGGATGCCAAGGATTATCCGTGGGGGGAGTTCCAGAATTTCTGGTCTGGGAGGTCAGACTGTTTGTAAAGCACTATCTGTCTGTCCTATAGCACTGAGCTCGGAAGGAGCCCAACGAATCACATTGTCGAGGTCTGAAGAAGGTGCAGGGTGGTTTTTAAAGTAAGACCAATCCTTCCAGTCCCTGTTTGTGGCATGTAAACTTTATATCATGTAAACATTGTAACAGGATTCTGTCAACTCTGCCAGCAGAGTGCCGGCTCTGGCTCTATCTCTGTGCCGAGGATACTTCCAGCCAGCACCTTTCTAGGCAGGTCAGCAGCCCGCTATGTGGCAGGTCCTTTGCCCCATGCTGTTCCCTTCTGTGACGTGTGTAGATATGAAGGGCATGTTTATCTTCCAGATGCATTAAGCAACTGCAAAATTGAGTTGGCAAAACTTGCTTTTGGAGTGGCCAAACGAGGTGCTCAGACGTGCTCATGAGCATTTGGGACCCAGCAGTTGTAATGCTCATTAGAAGCCCCAGTTTGCAAGCGGGACAGAAGGGCAGTGGCTCTTTGCAGAGGTCAGATGATGCCATTCCTGAGGCCAAAGCTTGTTTCAAATGAGCTGCTGCTGTCGGTGAAGGCAAGAGCCCTGAAATATCCCAAGTGAGCTTACTGTCGTGCTGGAGTATTTCCACGGCACCCCATGGGCTGTCTAGCAGAGGGTGCTGAGCTCTGGGTTGTTTACAGCATCAGCCTGCCTTTGAAACAAAACAAAACAGAAAGTGAAACTGTAGCTTGCTTTGCATAGCGCTCCTGCATAAACGGTTAGGGAGCTGTGAGTCCTTTCCCCTTTCTTCTTCCCCCCCCCCCCCCTCAACCTGATGGCAGGACATGTAGAAGAAACAAAGTGTTACTATTGCATCGTGCATACTGGGGCACGGCTGCCCTGCTGTACCCTAGGTAGAGAGTGACATGTATCTGAAGTTCCTGAGCTGCTGCCTGGGATTTGTGACAGGAAAGGAACAATTTTATCAATAAATCTAATGCTCAGGTGATGTCCCAGTATTCTTCAGATGGTGTTACCATTGCCACACCAACATGAAAGCACACGTGTACTGTCTTTGTGCATGTGCAGAGCTGTGTCCTGAAGGGTTTGTTGAACTCCATACGTAGAACTGATTATTCTCTGCCCAAGAGCTGGCATTGTGCTCCCAACCAAATTCATGGGCCTTGTGCAGCCTGCTTTAAATGACAGTTCTGTGCTTGGTGTGTGGGTGTGCCCTGGGGAGCGAACCCCAGGGCTGCTATTCGCAGCAGTGCTTTTGGTTTCCCTTGGCCCTGAATACTCTACCATTTGAAGTTATTTTAACAAGAGCCCTTCCCCTAGTCTGAGGAGGTGAATCTGCTTGGTCTCTTGTCAGGGTGTACCTCTTTTCCTGTTTGTGCTAAGCCAGGAGTGCCTCCAAAGCACCCAAGGGTCTGAGCAGGAGCTGCCTGGGAGCGAGGAAGCCAACTGTACCTTGGGGAGGGTTAAAGCCTGGGTATGGTGTGTGTCAGAGGTCTCTGCTGTGGTTTGCGTTGAAGCAGTTACTAAGCAATCTGTGCAGTCTTCTCCAGGAGAGTGTCAGCTCTTTGGTGCACCGTCAGTTAGATCCAGGACTGTTTCCACAGAAGGCTGCCTGCTTCCCTCCCTCCATCCCTCCCTCCCTCCCCTCTGCCTCGTCTGAACTCCTTACCACAGCGGGACTGCAGAGAAGCCAGCCTCTGGCACCAGGGAGGACACATGCTTGTGAGTCTGAGGGTCTCAAGGGTCAGCAGTGGTTTTTTGTGGTGTTTCTGTTGCTTTTTCTAATGGGTATCTGAACTGAGGTGGTGGTAACAGCTTGGAGAAGGCTGCTGGAGGGGTGGCTGGGTCTCCTGGGGCAGGGAGGTTGGCTGTGAGCAGTGTTTGTCCTGTTACTGAGATGCTCGGAGCGCTGCTGGCAGTGGAGGTGGCTGCGGTGGCTCACTGTCTCCAGTGGCAGTAACCAGGGAAATATTTCTGAGCTAACTGGCCTCTGCTCAGGGGTGAGCAAGAAAAACACTCCTTCAGCTCCTGAGCCGAGTGGTCCCTCCAATTATGTGACTAGACTCTAAAATGATTTTGCTGGATGTAATAGTTCAGAGCAGAGCCAGGGGCCGGAATTCTTCTGAGATAGTGTTTCAGCTGTTGAGGCTGTCTGCTGGCAGGCTGTGGGGAGGGGGGAAGGAATGAGGTCTGTCGTACAGCCTGCTGCAGCTCTCGATTCGCTTACTGTCCCGGCGTTGCAGGGAACGTGCTTGAGCTCTGCAGTTTGCCACATGCGGTTTTTGTTACTCATGAGGAATTTTAACATGACAGTATGGAAATGTGAAACCTTCTTTTGCCTTCTGTCCTCTGAGCAGGAATTTGTGTTCTAGCAATCCAGCACTGTTATGAAGCAGAGGCTTTTAGGATGAAGATGAATTGAGTTTTTCTTTGGCAAAAATTAGAAACCATCAAGAAGTTGGTTTCTGAGCACTGAGGGATTAGGCAAGGTGCTGTGCTGTAAATGTGGGTTAATTTCTTGAAGTTGTTGCTGAGATTAAACCTTGACCTTTAATGCCTCTTATTAGGGAAGCTTGTTTTGTAGAGAACAGGATACAACATCCCTCTCTGTAATACTGCAGGGTGTGCCCTGTGAAATCGGGCAAAGTCTGTCTCAAACAAGTTCTTCATCTCTTATGATTTTATGGAAATGCTGTAAGATCTTTCTTCACAAAAGAACAGGCTATGAAGTCACCTAAACTGAACAGGGAGAGTATGTGCTTAAAGAATTTTATATTAGTTTGTACAATTTGGCTTTTAAGGGAATTATTAATCAAGGATTCTTGGATGTGTGCATAAATCCCTGGTGCATTCTGACAATAAGCAGTTGTTGCAATTCTTGAAGTGTGGCTTTTGATAGAGATTTGTGCACACCGATGTATTTTTGCAGAATGTACCAACAGAAAATCAAAATACTGGCTTCTTTCCACTTTCTAAGTTACTTATGTAGGAGAAATATTTTGATTTTTCTTTTTTAAATTCACCAATCAGTGTTAAGACAATTTCTTTAAAAACAAGCAGAAAAAAATTCCAGCCAAACAACAACATCAGAAGACTGTTTTTTCCAGAAGTGCTTAAATGGAGTAAGTGGCAAAATCTTGCTGCTTCACCAAAGGAAGTCCATACCATACCAAAAATCTTTTCAAGTTGGCTTGGAAAGCTGAGATAAGCCCTAGAGGGTGTTGTGCAAATTAGTAGTAGCAGCACCGGGTATAAAAGTAGTGGGGACCCTTCCTGCCTGAGTTGGTAACAGCTTGCTTGCCCATTTGTCACTGAAGTGAGTAATTGACTTTTAAACTATAGATCAGCCTGATGGAGAATGGTCAGCTCTGCTGCTTCTGAGTCTTGGGGTTCCCCAGGCTCAGATTTTAATTCTGTATCTCAGTGACATGGGCAACTGCTGTTGCTTTAGATGAATAGATATTTAAATGTTGAACAAAACATGACTCTGAGCACATGTACATTTCCTCTAGTTTCAGTGCAGGTGCACATGGACTTGGCTTTGCCTTAGGCACATGCCTGAGGGGTCTGCAGAACTAGGAACTACTGGAAAGCCTGGGTCTAAAGCCTGGGGGAAGGTCAGGTGTGGATCCAGAATAACTGGTTCATTTGTATTTCCAATGTAAAGGAGAGTGCTGGGCTCTGACTCAAAAGTCCTTGCAGTCTGCTAGTGGCTAGTGTGATCATCAGGGTAAGTTAGAGTTTTCCCCTTGTAGTGATGATGTTGACCTGCAAATAACTGGAAATTCTAATTCTCCCCTCTGCTTCCTTGATGCTGGCCTGTCTGTCCTTACCTTCTTACTTGGGCAGTACTCAAATGTCTCCTTTGGGGGTTGCTGCTGATGACTGCTTTGAGCTTCTCTTGAATCTTTCATTCAGTAAACTTCAAGCAGAGGTGGATGCTAATGGATTTGCATCTTTGGGGTGGTAAGATTTTCCAGGTATCACAGTGGTCCAGTGTACTTGCTCAAGAAACTGAAAGTGGGAGGATGTAGCTTTGGTTCTTTGCTATAAACAGCTCTCCTTTAACCCCCTTCCAAGTCAGCCATGGCATACACTTAATGTGTACTGTGCCTGCTTGTAAAAACAACTTGTTCAGTGAAGTCTGCTACTGCTCCTGGAACATGGCAAAACACAACCATTCAACAGATCTCTTCACCCTGTGACCTCTCCAGTCCTCTAATTTTATGTTGAAAGTGAACATCAAATCTAGTCAGAGATGAACTCAAAAACACAGTGATCCAAAATAATTTGAGCAGCCTTTGTTGAAAGACTTGCAGTCAAAGAAATGTTTAATGTGCCTGTAGAGCAAAGCTCAGGTAAAGCTGTATGTCCATCGTTAGGCTGTGCAGAATGCTTTGGAAATACTGATTGTGCCTTAGCATAATGAAAGGAGAAAAAATCATACCAGATCTACTGTGTGATAGAAGAGCACGTCAGGCACCAGCTCAGCTTCTGCTGAGGTAGACACTGAGGGTCACAGGTTTTTGAGCCCTTCACAGAAAGGTGTGCACTGCTAACCTTTCCCTCTTCCGTGGGCTTTGTTTGGGAAAGCTTCCAAGGCAATCCCACCCACACCATGGCCTAGATCTAGCCCCTTCTCAAGGGATCAGAGCAAACTGGCAGTGCATCACTCAAGACAGTTGGAGCCTTGCTCCTAACCTTTCTTGTCGAGGTTTCTACTGTATGAGCATATGTGAAGATGTTTTTGCAGTTAAAAACCAAAACTTTAAGGGATACCTCTGAGTGTGAACCAGAATTACTTAAATATTTCAGTCTCACCTCTTTGCAAGTTAGCTAGCAAACTTTGCTAGGAAACTTGATTTTAATGAGAACAGAAATTACATTTAAATACTACACTTCATAGACTTTATATTTCTGTTTGGTTAGCAAATCATCTGAAGGAAAAGACCCCACCAGTCACCTGCCTATGAACTGTAGGTACTTGCAGCTTTCAAGCTCTGGATTTGTGTGTTGCCCTTTAGTACTTCACAAGATGAATGAGGACACATAACATTAGGTGTTCATACTCTGCAAATGAAATATCTGGTCTTACCCCTAACCTTGCCTGATTCTCTTCAATTATATCAGCAATCTGTTTGTTTTCCCCAAATCCACAGTTCTGATTTGGATGCTGTGGGGGTCGCTTTTGAAGGAGCTTGCACAGAGTACAGGTAGGTCCCTTCCTGTGAGTTACATATAGAGGCTGTCATTAAGAAGAGATGAACTTTGCTCTGGAAGCCTATAACCCTTTGTTCCAAGATGAGTGGCTTCACGTGGGGGATTGAAGCAACACCCTCTTCTAGTCAACAGAAGGCTAGGCAGTTGGAACATTTGTAGTCACCAAAAAGCCAACAAGGAAACCCCAGTGTCCTCTTACTGCTGGCTGCCTTTGGCTCTCTTGCCCAGAGCACAGGCACTGCTGTGTCAATCTGCTCAGTATATTCCAATGTCTCACTCCAGTGGGCCAGCCTTCCAGCCCTGTTGGAAACCATTAGGTGCCATTAGCATGTAAACTAGTTTCTCTCCTCTCATAGAAGAGAGGAGTCAATGAGATGGTCTTCCTTGTAGCTTTTAATTGGCTGCTGCTGGCATAGGGCTGAAGGTGGCAGTCTGTGGGCCATGCTCCAGACCTGCTGCAGGAATACATGCAGCTGTGGTGAGAAATAAAACGGGTGAGTGTGTGTGTGGGGAAGCCCAAGCACATCTCATCAGGTGAGGAATTATGAAGTGTAACTGAATGGCTTTCCCCTTAAAGATTAGAGAGCCTGGTTGCAGCTATGCTCCCTAGAGATCTGGGAGGGAGGAGAAGCTGTGTCACACAGATGGCTATAGTAATTGCTTTTCTTTTTCCTGGTAGAAGAGCTTGGGAAGCAAAACTGTGAGGCTGAGTTTTCTGCAGTGAAACTGGTCTTGCATGTAAAAACGTGAACAGTCTCTGCTAGGGATTGGATTTCTAGATGCTTGAGAGGGGCACCAAGAGTGGATGAACTGACACATCATTTCCCTGCCCCTAGTATCACATCCTTATTCCCACTTAATTGTCCTGGCAAATTCAATTAGCTCAGGTAAGGAAGAACTGCAGAATGTGTAAAGATTCAAATGGTAGGCTGTGATTCCTAGTTACCAAATGTATTATCTACCACCTTCCTCATCATCTGAATGTCTCCTGCTAAGTGGGGGTTTTACAGCAAACCCTACGTAGTTCACTGGGGGCCTTGCCCAGGCAGGAGACCTAACTGGCACTCTGCAGTTCTTGTTCCTAATGCTTCATCTCATCCTTACACCACAAACTTCTCTTGGTAGAAAAATCTGTAGCAACCGCAACCCAAGGTATTTTTAGAGCAAGTTAATAAAGCAGCTGTATCAAGGGGAGCAAGTGGGGGATTTTTGTTTTGCTCAAGACTGGTTGATACTAATGGTGCTTTTCTATTGGCAAACACCAAAAGCAAGCTATTGTACTGATAGGTTTGTTACCCTGGAGGTATGAGCAAGTCTGAAAAGCTAGAGATGGTAGCACATCTGCTAGTTCATTTTCTGTTTCTACTGAGCCTCCTTGTGTGTCTTATCCACTGTACAAACCATTGCTCTGGTTTTGCAACTGTTTGGTGTGAGATCAGTCCTGTCACCCAAACCTGAGTGCACCTATCTACCTGTGAGATGACACAGTTGTTGCTACATCTTTGCATCTTCTGGATGCAACAGTAACTTCTTCAGGGAATGCTTCAAGGTTTCTTAGTTCTGAGAGTCCAGGCTCTGCTTTAATTATGATAAATAATTATTAATCAATAATAACAATGAGAGCAAGAGTGCTTCAAGGTTTCTTGCCATCCCAAGCAAAGACAAACTGCATTGGTTTTGACCAGACTATCTCTGGGGTCATGAGCCCTGTGTAAGATGTTATGAAGCTGTGTTGGATTGGAGCTTTCATTGTTACAGCTCAGGTGTCTTGGGGTGGGGAGGAAATATGGTGATTTTCATACAAAGGCTGTATCTACCTTCTGATCTGTTGTGATCTCAACTGTATATTCAAGCTTTGATTTGGGCCCTGAATCTATGCTGTCCCACTGTGCTTTTTGAAACAAATTGCTCTCTTCCTTAGCTGTAGCCCCCACCAGTTTGAGTCTCACTGGTCTCCTTTATATAGACACGCTGTACCTGACACAGATTTGGATCTTGGGCTTCACTCAGTTGATGAAAAGGTTAATATCAGCTATTTCTGATGACTAGGGATCATGCACTGACATGTATCCAGGCTCTTGGGCTGTAACAGTGTGACTCAGTGCTCTGCGAACTGCCAGCTTGGTTACTTGGAGCAGTATGTCTCTGCTCAGATTAAAAATAAACTAGTCTGTGTCCTAAACTGGGCCTTAACGCTGCTAACTCTGCACCACGGTGTAAATATGACCTTAGCAATTGATTGAAATAACAGTAACTTCCATGGACATCACTGAAACAGGGTCTCTGGCTGCAATTCATTGTTGTTCCAGTCACTCATAGCCACCTGCAGAGAAGCTGACAGTGTGCTGCTTAAACAGGATGGAAGTAGAGGTCCCACATCAAAAGGATCATTTGTTCTAGTTTGACTTTTCTCCTTTTTAGGTCAAAATGAGATTTTGTAAAAAATTTTTTTTCAATTGCTTGGAATAGCTGCTGTGTGTTGTGCATCAGCCAAAATCTCTGCAACTTCTTTCCATATTGTGTCACCATCTGTCTAGGAGAGGGCAATGACACAAGGTCTTTTGGTAACTTTGTCTTTAAGGCATTAGCAAAGTGTTTGAAAAGTACCAGAAGAGTTACCAAATGATACTGTGTCACTTAAAACTGGAATCTCTAGTGATGGAGGGGATAGAGATAGATGTCTGAAAGCAAGACAGATGGTATTTTGGGCAGCAGAAAAGCTGATTTCTAACCTTTGTGACCTCCCTCTCTATTTCTGAACACTTTGCTTAAAACCAGGTGTTCCAACGTATTTCAGCACCTGTGTTGTATTGATGTTGGCGAAGGTCTTGAGGGTGCCCCTTAAATAGGGCACCTTTACTCTGATCTGTGGTCTGTCTGGACCCAGCTTCCTTCTCCCTCTGGACACTTAGAGGTGAGCTGGGCAGCACTAGGACCAGTGGCTGTTCTGTAGCTGTGCAGTGGCTAAAGGCTTAATTACAGTAGGTGTAACTGTAATGTAAATCTTGATCCTGCCAGCTGAGCTGGCAGATACTCCTCAGTAAATGTTGCTGTTCTGGACTGGAATATGAAGGGTGGGGAGAACAATTGGGTGTACCTGTTATAGAAAGATCAAATGAGCCCAATGTGAGATTTTCAGATCCTGGCCATGGAATAGCTCACATGCAAAAATTGTGGTGACTTTCCCCAGCTCCTTGACAAGTTATTCTTTAAACTTTTCAGTGTTTACTTCAGAAGGGGCTTTGTTTTCATGAGAAGAAAGCCTCACAGCCCATTATTTCCTCCTTTTACTATGCAGTCGCTTGTAGCGGAAAAAGCTTCAGCAAAGGAAACTCTTCTGGATTGGCTGGTTACACAAAGTCCTGGAGCAGAGACCAGGGAGTCGGGGTGGAACATGGCACTCTGTCTGCAGTAGACTTCACTGTTTCAAAGGCTGAAAAGCTGCTTTATGTGGGAGGCCGAATGCAGTGGCTCAGCACGAAACATGCAGTAGTAAAGAGCAGGCTGTCAGCTTGAGCAAACCTGTGACACGCTCTGGCAAATCTCCTGAAGCTGGTTTATGGGAAGCTTCCTCTGAAACCACAAGGTGATAGATAAAGTAAGTAGGCTGAAGATGAGACTGAGTATCATAAACTCCTCTGTGACAGCCATGTAACATCTGAGCCAATAGTCCAGCCAGGCTCTTTCTCTTTGAGTGTCGTCTTTGTTTCCACAGGTACTTAAGACCTTAATGCCAATCTTTCCATCCTTTATGAACTCATGGAAGATCTCTGTTTTCTCTTGCACAGACGAAATCATGCAGCAGGAGATACGGCCGCTGGTGGCAGTGGATATAATAGAGCAGCTCCACAGGCAGTTTGCTATCTTGTCAGGTAAGACGTTGCTGGTAATCAACTCTGGGATTCTCTTGGCAGTGTTTTGGGATCTGTCATGCTGGCTGTCACCCCTTGGCTCTGTGTAGCACTTGCAATCATATTTTTATATTGCAAATTAAAAGTGCTGTTGCAGTTGGGTGTTCCCAGCGTATAGAACTGATAAATGCCAACTTGCTGCACTTGTTTTTCTTAAGGCATGTTTCTTTCCCATATGTGCCATGGTGGGGTGGGGGGAATGGATTTAGAGGGTAGGAAACTGAAACAAATCTTTCTGTACTTATCTCTGCACAATGTCCAAGCATCTTGTTTATGGGAAAAGATTTTTGGTCTATCAGAGCTATTCATGACCTTCCCCCCTCTTCCTCATTTGCCTTTGTTCTAGAAATGATTAATTTCTGAAGTGTAAGGTTCTAATCTTATAAAGATTTGATTATTACTTATTCCTTTGTTTGCCTGAAGTTTGCAATCATGCGAAGTGACGCGGTTCCTGCTGTGAATAAATAGCTGATACTGAAATATTTGCCAAATTATTTAACACACTCTTTTTAGATCCTGTAGAAGAGAAATCCCTATCTGAGTCTTAAAATGGCCTCTGCTACTGACCACATGGCCTCTGGCAACTCCTTTTTCTGGGTTTCTGCCTGTTGCGCAAATAAAGACATTTAAGAGTTTGCTTTCCTCTTTCCCCATAGACACACAGTGAAGTATCATGAAATAGCACCAAATGCTGAGATAGTCCTAATAAGGTACTCCTGGACAGCCTGTCCACCTCTGCTTGGTGAAGAGGAACTCTGGGTACACAGTGTGGAGAGTACATGGACACAGTGCTGCAAATGATCAGCTCAGCAAGCCCAGTGCTTGCTGCATCTTCACACTTTTCAGCATGCTCTAAGCTGCCAAATGAAATCCAAATTTTCAGTGATTCTGAATCCCTTGTGGGCTCTGAGTATTAAAACTTGATTTTGGAGGTTCCTAGGTAGCATATTTTGTGGCAGTTTCATAAGCTCAATTAACTGTGTTGCATTTGAAGAGGGTACTGTCTGGGCAGAGGTGTAACCAGCTGCTGTCGTGTCTGCAATAAAGCATCTTGGGGTTACATCTTCCTAGAATTCCTAATAAACACAGACTTCCCTGCAGAACAGTGTCAGCAACTGCCTAAAACCACTCAGACCTTTTGCATTCCCCTTCTGTGCTCAGTGCAGGGTAACTAGGAAATGCTTATATCTATCTGAGGACAATGTTTGTGGGGCAGTAATGCAGTATTCTCCTTTGGCTGCCCAGGCGTCTGCCTGCATTCTGTGTGCTTGCTATAGCTCTGCTGTGCCAAACTGGAGAGATTAGTGAGTAAACTCACAGTTTTAAGTGCTCCACACTTGACTGCCAAGGGTTCCAATGCAGAGATGCCCCAGTAAGCTCTCAGAAGCCCTGGGTGGTCAGGGAAAGCTGGGCACCCCTTTCCCCTTGTGCTGGCCACTGAACAGAAAAAATAGCAACTGACGGTTGGGAGATGACTGTCTCTTAATTTGGTGGCTGTTTTCAATTTTGAAGCCGACCTTCACTTAAAGGAACTGCTTCAGGAATGGTACTTAGATCCCTTTCACTAGCACTAAACTGACCTTCAAATACTCTAAATGCAAAGAAGAGAACAGGGAATCTAACAGCTATTCAGGTCCTTTAGGGTCTTGATGTTGACTTCAGTCATCACAACTGTGATACTTGCCTGTGCTTTTTAAGCAAGCAAACACTTACTGGCTGGTTTCCCTGCAAGGCTCAGCTTGGTGGGTTTCTTCCATTCACTAGGCCTGCAGAGCTGCTGCATTCAGTATTGTTTTCAAGGCATTCAACTGGTACCCGAATGCCTGGAAACAGTTTTATCAGTGTAAAGAACATCATGCATGCAGAGAATCTGGTGCCCAGTGTGCAATGCCTATCTGGTAAAACGTGGAGGACTGCTGCTCTTAAACCCTATTACCTTGCAACATTTGAGACTGTTAATAAAAGCTAAATATAGTATGTAATGAGCAAACTGTGGAAAGTGGCTTGCTAAACAGGAAGAACCCCCCATTTCTCATTCCAAGGACGTTAAACATGGCACAGAAATGTCAAGGATAAATATTATAAAAAGGATTTTCATATTTCTTTATGGGCTCACTTCAGCAGTGGCCTGTATTCTCACCTGCTATTTTAGCAAATTCAACTCTTCATGTTTAATTCTTTTTTCCTCTTGGAAGAGGCAGGAAAGATGTTTAAATAAGGCTATTTAAACCTAAGGTGCTTAAGACTTTGGAAATAACCCTTCATAGAAGGCAGGGCAGAGGGGCTTGTTTGTTTGGGATCAGCAAATAGCTGGTTCAGCAGCACACAAGTACTAACAACAAATACCAAAAATGAGTGAAAAGCTGCCATTCATGCTTCCATCTACATCAATAACAAATCCCATTGGAAGAATTTTCAGGCTTATCTAAAATCTCCTTGGTGCAGTGCCAAAATAATATCCTAGGACTGAGCAGGGCAGTGTGGTTCATAGCTTCCAAATTGATTTCAGTCTGAAATTTACAGCTAAATCTGGAAACCTGTGTGCTTCCCCTTTGCAATCCCCATGGCACCTTCAGCCCAGGATCTTACTCTTTTAGTGACCGTTGCTGGATCATAGGTAAAATATAACAACAGGAATCTTTCTTACTGTCCCTTTATTGCCTCCTGCAAACTGAGGTTGAGGTACCACACAGAAATTACTCTGCTTTTCAAAAATTCATTTTTCTAAATAAGTGTAACTTCCTTTTTTCCTCCAGCAAAAGATTGAGGTTTGTTTTATCCAAGGAAAGCAGAACTGGGTACTCTCCTGCCTCATTTCACTTACTAAAGTAATGCACACCTAAATGATCTCATGTCATTTTGACTCCTTTTGGGTTTTTTTTGCCCTGGCCAGCTCTGCAGCTTTTTCTTAAAGTATGCTGCTTTGCATTAGGCACAAGCAACCATAAATATTTTGGTGCTACAGGGAGACTGAAAGTCTCCTGATACTTAGCCTGTTTCCTGGCTTTCCATGCTGACACGTTCCAGCTCTGCAGCCACTGTCTGAGGAAAGACCCCTCTGCTCTTATTACTGATGGTGATGAGGCTAAAAAGATGCTCCCAGCTTACTTGTTGGGTGTTTTTGAGCATATAATATGATTTTCTGAACAACTTCATAAAAATGATATATGCTGATTTAAACTAGTTGGGGTTATTTCTTTCACTCTGTAGGTGGCAGCCACCTCTTTTGTGCATGCATGTGCAGAGCTCTAGAGGATGTTAATGGTGACTCTGGTTTGGGCTGCTCCACAGCCTTTAGCTTTGTCAAGCTCTCCTGCTCTGTCCTGTGGACCCCAAATCCATTAGTCCAACAATAAGGAAAGTTACTGGGTTGAATGTTATGGAGTTTGTTATAAATGAATAGTTATTAATAGCAAGCTGCTGAGGCAGATGTAGTGAAACCATAACGTTCCCTTGCAGTAAAGCAGAAAGAGTAGCAGGATTGAAGTCAAAGGCTCTTTGTTTGCTCTGGCCATGACTCATTAGAAACACTTTCCTCTACTATTGCTGTGTACAAAGTTCTTGGAGGATCTGACTGTCTGCAGGCTCTGAGCAGATGGTAGGAATTATGTCACAGGCCTAATACATTTGTTTGATTGTGTCAGGATCTAGTTGTATGAGATACTGACAGCCTCCTGTTTGTCCTGGCCCTTGAGCTACCAGACGAACCATGGCAAGAGCAGGGAAACTCTCCAAAGGCTTCCTTGGTCTGCTGTGGGCATGGAAAAAGCTGTGGTGTAATGTGATGATGTCTATAATCATGTAGTTCTACTTTGGTCATCTCTTTTTCCAAGTGCTGAGCTAGCCCTGCTTAGCTTGTGGGACCTGCTGGGAGTGCTGGTTCTTGTGGTTAAACTCAGGTCTTGAAACCACCGTTGCCTCTTCTGCTTCCCTGAAAACTGAACTCCCAGATATGGGACTACAGCTGTGACAACATAGGAGAGCACAGCTATGTTTGTGTGTTTCCTATATCTCTAGAGAGAACTAGGCCACAAAGCTGGGCACTGCTGAATGCCTGGCTACTCTAACACACACCAGTTCTCGCTGCGGAATGGAGACACCCTGGTAAAAAGCTGTTCTGTCCTAAGCAGCTATACCAGCCTGCTCTGGGAACTGCTGCTACTCCCTCCCTTCTTATCTGCAGCTTCAAAACCTGTTCTTATCTGTAATTACCCTCTCAAAGAGCCCAATCTGCCATTCGCAGCAATAATGGATCCTGTTACTAAATAACTAATTTATCAGAGGAACTGTGGTGAAGGGTATTAGCAGAGATTCATTTGCTTTGTGTTCTGTTCCTGGTAAGTCAATGGACTTCAGTGGATGGGCGACTGTGTCTGAAAATGGTAACTGACTCTGAAGCCAGTTTATTTAATTTCCAAAGCCTGGAGGGCATTTGGCCATCTGCTTTCTGTTGAAGCTGAGCCTTTGGAAAACCTGGCCTGACCTTGCTGAAAGGACAGCTTGGAGTCTATGTAAAAATGTAGACCTAGGAAGCATGATTTAACTCTAATCAGAAACTCAACATTCATGGCCCTTACTTAATCAACATGCAGAACCAAAACAAGATGATGGAAAAAGCAAAACCTGACCAAGGCAGTGAGCTGACCCAGGAGGTGAGTTGTACTCAGGGCTGCTGTGACTAAAGGAGCTGGCAGAGCCAAGCTATGAGCCTGCCTGTGCCAGCAGAATCTGAAAGAAAACTTTCTGGTACTAACTGATGAGTTGGTGTCTGGCAGGCTGGGGAGGTGTGTGCTGTAATCTTGCAGACAAGCTTTTGGAACTTCTGTCCATAGCTTGGTTTATTTTTTTGAGTTGTATGGGGTGGTTTTTTGGTTTTGTGGGTTTTTTGTTGCTTGGGTTTTTTTCCAAGGGATTCAGCATATTTGGTAAGCTCTGGTTAGATGTTATTCTACAAATCTGTTGGTGTTACAAGAAAAGCTGCTGGCTACAGAATAATCCTTCAGTATAGCCCTTCTGGTTGTCTGAACCACGGATATTTTCAGTCCCTGGACAAGATGCATAGGTGGACTAGGATTGGGGAGCAGGAGATTTCCTAGGGTCCCCATCGTGATCAGGAACTTGGCTTTTCTGCTTTCACCTCAGTCACAGCAGCATGCAACTCCAGCTGTGAGAGCTCTCTGAATTCAGCACTTGCACCTCATTTGTCAGGCACGCCCTCTGGACTGCAAAGCAGCACTAAGTTTTCTCTGCTGCCACATCCCATTCTCCCCCATGCATACTCCTCCCCCAAATACTTCAGCTGCTTTGTTGCCACAGCTAAATTCTAGCCCCATCTTCACTGCAACAGCTAGCCAGGCTGCTGGGAAGCCTATTGAACAGGATGTGCTGCTTTGTCCTGGGATGGGAGGAGCTGGTGCAGATATGAGTGATGGCCCCTTTACCATGCCTTGTACTACCCTGAGCCAGCTTGTGTGCCATCTCTCCTATGTTTCTTTCCCTTCCACATTCACTCTGTACTTTTGTCACTCAGGTTTTTCCTACCTCTTTGCTCTTGGGCCCCAAGAGAGCAGGAAAAGCTCATCAAGAAGCTGGGAGGGAATATAATGGCAGTGCCCAGGAAGAGGAGGAAAGGAGAATGCTACCATTTTGGGTGCCAAACCAGACAGAAGGTCCAACTGACTGTAATCTTCTCCACTTGAGTCTTGCCTTTTACCAGGCAGTCCAGCCTTCTACTCCTCCATCTACTGATGCTGTCCACCTTGTTTCTGCTTCAAGTTGCTGTTTGCCACACCTCTGTGCATGACCCTGAATGCTAATGATTTATCTGCTTGCTGATAATCTACCTCTCATTATACATCAAGATCTTTAATCAGAATGCCCTTCCCCAGGCAGCAGTGAGCCCATACAATGCGTTTGGGTTGGATGCAAGGCAGGCTGCTCTCTGCAGAGATGGAGAGCAGACAGGAGATATGAACCCCTTGAAGGAACTTGATGAAGCTGAATTGGGGTGGCAGCATGTGTTATGTTTGTGGGTGCTATCTGGGAGGGGAGCTCGAGTCTGCAGCAGGAGATGGTAGACAAAATGTGGTTGAGTTTTCTCTGGGGCTATCTGTGATGGAGCAGCCTGAGTTCTGGCTGAGGAGCAGTGGGCCCCAGGAGACTGCCAGAGGTGGCCTGGCTTCCCTGAGGCAGGTCAGGAGTGAGCCCCGTGTTAGGTCAGCCAGAGGATAGCCCTGAGACTCCCCTCTGGCAGGATGAACCTATCATGCTTGTGGCTGCTGCTTGCAACCATCACTGCCACCGGCTGTTCCTTCCCTGGCCTGGCACCAGCATTTGGAGCTGCCAGGAGGTACCGGAGGTGGCTGGGTGGCTTCAAGAGCGCTGCAGAGTGGCATCTAACGGTGCCTGGAGGAGCTGCAAGCCAGCGAGACGGGCCCGTGCTTTGCACGAGGACAGCTGCCAGGCACGGCCGTGCTCCTGGTATCTGTTTCTCAGCGTATCTCGTTCTCCTGACTGCACTAAACTCAAGCTGTTGCTCGCTTGTCCCATGGGGTTCTTGTGCTCAGCTCCTGCCTCCCGTTGTGCTCTGGCTTTGTCCAGCTGGTTTCCTCCTGGCAGTCCTTGGGCACCCTTATCTTGCTGCTGACAGGAGCAGATGTGCCTCAGCTGGCTGCAGTGCCACCCTCTCAGCTTTGTGCTCTGTTCAGCACTTCTTTTCTGTCAGCTTCCTCCTGCCCTCACTTTCTACTTAAAATGTCTTCTCTCTTTTTTCTTTCTTCCCTTGAGGGCTGCTTTTTCTTGTGTCTGGAGCTGTTTCTGTCCCTGTCTGCCTTATGACGTGTCATTGCTTAGCTGAACCCAGGATGTGATGGATTGTAAAATTTTCTGTTCAGCAATTACTCTTTCACAAGTGATGCCCAGGAGTGTGGGGGTTATGTGTGGTCCCAGCAAGTCCAAGAACTGTAGAGAACATGTCCTTGAGGCCAAATTCCATGCACTCAGCTGTGGAGCTGACTGGAGACTGTCCCTGATGGGTTTTAGTTTCTCTCTGCCTTTCCAAGATGTTGAATAGCCAGTTAAAGTATTTCAAGGACTGGAAGAAATCTGGTAGTGGCAGCTCCTCAGAAAACAAGGTTGATGGCCCAGGAAAAAAAGGGCTGCAGTTTGTCAATTCACATTCTGCAGGAATTTGCATACTGCAGCAAATCTTGGTTTAGTGTCAGGAGAAAAACAACATACGTTAGCATTTAGATGTATGGAACTGATCTCTCATCCAGAGGAGAGAGTTTTCCAAACACCTTTCACATAGAAGGAGCTTCCCTTATATCCCTCAACATGTTGTCTTGCTAGATACATGGATAAGCTGATACAGATTTTTTTTTCCATGTAACCTAGCTACTGATCAAAGTTCAGATATGAGCAGGAGCAGCCCATTCCTAATACTTGTGGTGTTATTTGTTGCCCTTCAGACATTCCTGATTTCTCATCATAATATCTAACAATTGCTTATCACAAAACTCCCTCAAACTTCCCCCTGATTTTATGGTATGGCAGGAACTGGACTTTTCCTTGTTTATTTCCTTGTTTGAAATACAGCTATATTCAAGAACCTTCTGAGTGGTCTTCTGTTTTGGTTGTAGCAGTAAGTGCTACCTTCCCCTTGGAGAATGAGTTGGAGCCCCAGAGCTGTTACAGGTGTTTGGCCTGTCAGAGGCAAGGAGCTCCTTGCTCCTAGTTGGATGCTCTGAGGCTGCTCCTAAGCATCCTTCTAGATTTGTTGCCAGTGGTGGAGGGAAGAAGGCAGTGCTTAGTTTGCTTACATCCATTCCTTGGATGGCTTTTTATAGGAGAAGATCCCATGACAAAAATACACACCCATATATATGCAGTGTGTCATCAGCCAGCCTCTTCCAGCTCAGGGAAAAGAGGACAGAGGAAGAAGAGCATGTGTGAATGTGTATGCAAGGGAAAGGGAAGGTAGAAGGGGCACAAAGAGACCCTGGTCAGCAGGAGCAGTAGTAGTGCCATGTGAAGCTTGTGGTTTAAACAATTTTTGAGTATAGCTGCAAGCAAGCTATGGGGTGTTGAAGGTGGGTATCCAGGGCATCTTTGCCTTACCCTCTACGGGCAAATACTGCTGCTTTAAACCAAAACATTCCCGGTTACCCCATGTCCCCCACTTAGGGCATCTTCCCATAGCTGAAATATGTGAATGGGGAAGTGTGGTGCCCGGATCCGTGTGCATGAGTACCAGAGACCATCCGTGAAATACCGGAGACCATCGGGAGGCAGACGCGCTTCCCGATCCATCCTCCTGGCCCTTACTGCTTGTGCCCAGAAGAGGTCAGTAGGAGTCTGTAAGGCCATCCTCGCTGGGTACCTGCTGATGGAGCTACTCCTGGTCTCTGGAGCACAGCAAGCGCTTCTCTAGGGAAAAATCTGACTAAATTTGCATGACAGCGTGTTCTGCCTCGCTGCTGGCTGCAGACAGGGCAGCTGGAGCACCCTGAGATGGAGCTGCCGTGCGTCAGCGTTTGGCCTCATCCCAGGGCCGGTGTGGAGGGCGATGTGGAGGCCGTGGCTCTGCTCAGAAGTCTCATTCAGTGTGCCACCTTTTGCTTTTGGCTGAAAGCCTTTTGAGTCTCTCTAGGCCTGGCTTCTGCCTTGCAGGGTGAGTTCAGTGGATGACCTAAGACAACTGAGTCACTTTCAGATCTAATTAAAACAATAATCAGCTTTCAGAAAGGAAGATAAGGGCTAAAGGTAGTGTCCTGACACAGCTACTGTGGTGCCAGTTGTCAAGAAGGAAAAGGGTTTCCTTGTTCAGAATGCCTATGTTCTAGTGCACTCATTTTGACTCTATGCAAACGTTGTGGTGTTTGGCATCCCAGCTCTCTGTGGCCAGACACCATGGAAAGCACCTTAAATAATCCAGCTGAGGAGGGTTGGGCAGGGACAGGATCAGGACTAGCAAGGGACTACACAGAAGTGGCTAGGGATTACTGGAGCATCTCTTTGCAATAACTACCAAAGCAAGAGCAGCTGGCTCATGGCATCAGCTGTGGTTATCAGCAGGGAAAGGGAATGGTTTGTTGGGGGCAGCCTGGAAACCAGCTTAGTTTATGAGGATTTAGAGGGTACTTTTGAGGAATGAAGGCTCCTATGTTTTCCATAACTCTGTTTTCTATGATGCTCTTAATTGGATAATTTATTGGATATTTTCCTTGAGGAAGGCAACTTTCTCTCTCCCTCCTCACAGCTTCCCCTTCACTAAGGGAAACCTAGACTGTGGCTATTCCTGGGACAAAAAAAAAATCTATGTGTAATAAATGACTAAGAAAACTGGGTGTTCTGCAGGACTAGGCTAAATATTGGGTTTGTAGAAAATTCCTCAGCCTGGAGTAAAAAATAGGCCTCTGTAGAGCTTGCAGAGGAAGGAGAGATTTGGGGGAAAGCACATGCTTAATGCCCTAAGCAGCACAAAGCAGTAAGATACCTGCAATGAAACCTCTGTCTCTCATATTCCTTTTTGGCCTCATGGGTCTGCACTTGGCTCTGAGACCCAGTTGGTGAGAAAAATGCTGTTAACTCCTGTGTGGTTTGAGTGATGCCCAGATTTACTAGCAGAACCGAATTAGGAGGTAAACAGAGTTTGTACGTACAACATGTAGAGCTGAGTGTTGTGTCAGGGTAACAGTAAATACTGTTGTTTGGATCAGGGAGTCCCTCAGATAGGGACTCTTCTTGACCTTGCTGCTTATGACCTTCCTGGCCTATTTAACAGAGGCTTGATGCAAATAAACAAGCCAAGAGCAAAACTCCATGCACTTTGAGAACTTTTTTGTTAAAGACCTAAGACTGGGTTGACCCCAGGCTTGTGTCATGGGTTATATGTGTGTATTCAAAGCTTGTGTGGTCTATTACTTCATTTCCTTTAATGTCTAGAAGGAACTCAAAGTGTGCTGTGCCTGTATGTAGAGAAATGTTGTAATAGCCCAAGAAATTATTTGGAAGTGGGAACTAAAGAACCTCAGAAAGCCCTTTATTATGTGGAAGGTTCATGAAAAAGCTGTGAATAAGCAAGAGATACTAGAATCTCAGCTGGAGTCAACTGAGGTCATGGAACTCCAGTGAGCTGTAATGTCAAAGGGGAAGCTGATCACACATGTATTGGATCTGGGCTCTCTTCAGTGTGGGATGTCCCAGTATTTCCCATTTGAGTACTGACTCATCTGTCTAAAGGCACAAAATCACCCTCTAATCTCTACAACCTTTCTTTTGCAGGAGGAAGGGGTAAAGATGGGGCACCCATTATTACCTTTCCAGAATTTTCAGGATTCAGTGAAATACCTGATGAAGACTTTCTGAACGTGGTCACGTATCTAACCAGCATCCCCAGGTGAGGCAAAGCACAAATGTCTGTTGATTTCCTGGAGAGCTCTGCTTCCTTGGTGGCTCACTGCTTTTAGTGGTGCTCCCAGGATGCACTGATGAATTTACATCCACCCAGTCAAGCGAAACTTTCCTATGTACAGGGGACCCTAGGAAGCACTTACATTGTTTGGATGGGACAGAAAGCTTCATGGAGGACAAGTTTCTGGTCAGGGCTTGAACTGGGTGGGAGGGGGTGCAGGTCTGAAGAGGGGCAGAGGGGCTGCTTGTAAAATTCTCAGGGGCCCTGGATGTGAAGAGGGAAAGGTTGCATGTGGAAGATGCCAGACTTACAAAGGTCCTGTTACTGCTTATTCTCTGAGTGCATCTTTCTGTGCAAGCTTTCTCTTTCCTGAGAAAGCATGTTAGGTGCCTGTGAGCTTTCTTATGCTTCTCTTAGAGGGAGATTGCTCCACAGCTAGGATGTTTTCCTTGCAGCTATGCAAGGATAGTGAAACAAACTCACTCCCATGGCTCTGAGGAAATGTGCTAAGGCATGGCTGCTGAATTACTTCTTGTTTATCCAGAAAGAGAGCTTAATGTTTTTTTCAGTCCCCCATCCCATCTCTGGACTGTGGCTGCTCGTGCCAGTTAGAAGCACAGCAGGGATTTATTATTTCCTGTGGTTTTGTGTATAAAGGTGCTTAGAGGATGATGTGGGGAAAACGTGCCTCCTTCAAGTCTGAGTAAGAAGTTTTCCAGCTCCACCTACATGTATTCCCTGTACCCAGCTGCCAAAGCAAGCTTAGAGAAACCACACGCTGTGAACTTAACAGCTTCATTGTTTCGCTCTGCTCTATGGGGCTTTGGTTCTGCCAGGAGAAACTCTGTCTTGTGTATTTCTTCACTAGCTTCAGGACTGGGAAGTTGACAGCTTCAGGGTTCATAAAAAAACCCAATAGTAGTTGGACAAAACACAAAACTGGCTTGCCACTTCTTTGTATTTGGTGTGCTGGTGGCAGTCCTAATAGTGCTCTCATGTGTTGGGGAACTAGCACCTTACACTGCCCATATGATAGCCAGAAATGCTTGTGATTCTTCAGCCTGTCTGAAAGCCCAAAATACAGAGGAGTTGAAAAGAAATTACCTAAACTAATGAAGGATAGCTATCAGTGGCAGCTGAGTACAATGGCTCGGATGCAAATTCTGGCTGAAGAAATCCCTACGCTCCTTAATGTGGGGACTTGGGAGAATATATCAAGAGAAAGATGGCCCTTCTCACTTTCCTTCTGCTTTTGCCTCAGTATCTGCTACCAATCAACACTAGAGACAGTGTATTGGGCTAGATGGGCCTTTGCTTCAGTTTATCAGTTTTGTGTTTTCTCTTCCCACAAGGAATCCCAGAGCAATGCACAAAGAATGATGAAATAAGTTTCAAAACTTCTTAGGTCAGGAGAGCTGCAATATGCCTGTTGTCGATGAGATACATATCAATAATATCTTGTGCTGTAGACAGGCTCACCAAAACCTGTTGTGAGTACGTGATTATTCAGTTTGACTTAAATGACCTGTCCAAGGTCAGTGGTAGGCTGGAATTTGAACTCCTGTTTCCTGCATACCAGCACATTGGTTTGACTCCTAGGTTCAATTATAGATCACATCATAGACATGTGATTTTTCCAGGAAGCTTGCTAGTCTTTATTGCAGTGCTTTTAGAAAGAGTGACTACACTCTTTCTAAAGTGTAGTCACTCTTTCTTGAGTCAAGATTTGAAACTTGCCACTCTTTATGTAGATGGTGAGGGACAAAGGTATTCATTTAGAAGAGGAAGAACCCGAACAACAAGCTTTGGCTGTCTGATTTATGATTATAATTATATGAGGCACACTCTTAGTGTGGCATAAGTAGTGGACCTGTCTGGGTGTAGTAGAGGCTTGTTAATCTGTAGTTGGCTGGTCCATGCACAGAGAGTGTCTCTGTCATACAGCTCAGCAAGCAATAAAGGGACTGGATTGTTACTGTCATCAGCACTGGAGTATTGCATAACACTGCGTCTTACAGCAGCAGTCCTGTACGTGTTATTTCACTGCTACTACTTCAGCTTTTATTTTCATTCTTGAGGTAGATGTGCAGGTATCAAACAAGTGACTAAGAGTAGCCTACTAACTGTTGTGGAGTTATGGCCATGGATCAGGTAAGATGAAATATGGTTTGAGAAGCAGTTCACCGTGTTCATCATAGAAAATAATTTATTGTTCATAGCTTTGTGTTGTTGTTTTGCCTCAGACAGCAGCTAAGCACCATGCAGCCACTTCCTGACTTCCCCATCGTGGGATGAGGGAGAGATTTGGAAGAGTGAGAACTCATGGATTGATGTAAAGACAGTTTTTAATAGGGAAAGCAAAAGCCACACATGCCAGTAAACTGATTAATTCATTCCCCACTTCCCATGGGCAGGCAGGTGTTCAGCCATCTCCAGTAAAGCAGGGTGCCATCACTCATAGCAGTAGCTTAGGAAGACAAATGGCATCGCTGTTGAATGTCCCTCCTTCCTCCGTGCTGCCCCAGCTTTATGCACTGAGCATGATGCCATACAGTATGGAATATCCCTTTGGACACTGGGATCAGCTATCCTGGCTGTGTCTCCTCCAACTCCTTGTGCACCCCCAGCCTGCTGCTGGTGGGGTGGGGTGAGGAGCAGCAGAGGCCTTGGCTCTGTGCGAGCGCTGCTCAGCAGGAACAAAAACATCTCTGTGTCACCAGCGCTGCTCTCAGCACAAATCTAGAATTCAGCCCTGTACTAATTACTATGGAAAAAACCAGCTGCCCCAGCCAAAGTTCAGTGCACTAGAGAAGTCTGCATCATCTCTTAGGCAAATGTAGAGCAAATTTGTCTTCTGTTGTGTCTGGTTCTGCACATCCTGTTGAATGAGGTTTGTGGTAGTTGTGGACCTGTGGTTGCATATGACACAATTCAGTGAGTAACTTTTGGAAGTTCCTCTAGAATGATTGATCTTCTGTAGCTGTATGAAAAAACATTGGAAAGATAGAAGGGAGATGCTGTTATTCAGACACACAGGTGTGCACTTGTCTCTGACGTTGCTATACCAGCTGTGGCATACCACAGTGTTTTGGGGTAAGCTGTAAGTAAACCTTGCACCTTGATCATGGACATGTACTTTGTGACTCCTGAGCACACTTGCACTGTACAGTTTCTTTCTATAGCAATACACATTTGTTGGCAAAGTACTGAACAAAAAAGACTTTTGTCATGTATTGGGCAAGCAAAGGAGGAAAATGGCACATGGCACTCTGCTTATTTTTGATTTCGTGAACTATCAGCAAGTTTACCCCAACCTTCTCTCTTTGAGGTGTAACCAGAATTCCTTGCACCTCACCTGTCATGTCTCCATTTGGCAGGACAGGTGCCCTGTCCACAGAGATGCTGCCTGCTGCTCTGAAGGCTGAGGCTGATTCACCCAGTGCCCACCAGACTTCCAAAGATTATTTTTTCTTTGGTCCCAATCAGTAGAAGCCGTTTGATTAAAACCAGTGCAGATTTTTGGATAGGTTAGGAAGCCCTCAAGGTTGAGACAACGGCTGGACTTGATGATCTCTAAGGTCTTTTCCAACCCAGTGATTCTGTGATTTCTCACAACCTTTCTGTAATGATCTGCAATACCATTTCTTTGTTGACATCCTCTGAACTGTGGTTTTCCTAACATCTAGAGCAAACATGTAGATACCATACTGGGCATTTATTTCCTTGAAACACTTGTTGGGCTCTTGAATCTTATGCAATTAATAAACAAAAAAGATTTTTTTGGATGTGCATCATGCAAGCTCTGGTGAAGCCACACCTCAAGTGCTGTGTTCAGGTTTGGGCCCCTCACTACAAGGACACTGAGACGCTGGAGTGTGTCCAGAGAAGGGAAAGCTGGTGAAGGGTCACAAGTCCAATGAGAAGAGGCTGAGGGAGCTGGGGCTCTTTAGCCTTAAGAAAAGGAGGCTGAGGGGAGACCTTATCGCTCTCTACAACTACCTGCAAGGAGGGTGTAGAGAGGTGGGGGCCAGGCTCTTCTTCAGGTAACAAGCGATAGGATGAGAGGAAATGGTTTCAAATTGCACCAGGGGAGATTTAGGTTAGATATCAGGAAGAATTTCTTTACTGAAAGAGTTGTCAAGTCCAGCAAGGCACAGGCTGCCCAGGGAAGTGGTGGAGTCACCATCCCTGGAGGTATTTAAAAGGTGTGTAGACATTTTGCTTAGGGACGTGGTCTAGAGGTGGACTAGGGAGGGTTAGGCTGTGGTTGGACTTGATCTTGAAGGTCTCTTCCAACCCAAGTGATTCTATGATTCAAATATTTGTGTCTATATAAAAGGAGAAACCGGTGAATTATCTACCCTGTGCTTGGGAGGCTGCTGCAAACACGTTTTCTCACCATGGCATAAAGAGCTGCATGTTGCACTACTTAAGAAGAAAGGTTGTCTGTTGTCATTGAGTTTTGTAGTTCTCAGAGGAATGCCTCTGAGGAAATGAGTGGGAAATTCAGCCAGTCTCCCTAGTACCAGCACAAACTATTAGGAATACTCACATGGTGTCCCAGATTTGCACAACACTTTGGCTTCCAGGTTGTTGCTCTGGATCCTGAGGAGTTGCAGAACCACAGAGTTGGTGGTGTTGGCACTCAGCAGTGGATTATTGACAGGAGTTTGCACAAAATGATCCATCAAAATGATGTTCCTAGGATGTTTCCTGGATGGAACAGTGGTAAAGGGATCAAGGAAATACTTCATACAATTTCTTAGTCTTAATCTCTAATTAGATATTTGATCGCAGTGTGTTCTTTGATTGTGATGATGCTTATACTCTTTCTGTCTGCCTCTGACCAGTGATGACTGAGCCAACATGCTATAATGAAGTTTCTGGACAATTTCCTCATGTTCTTATTAGCTTCCAGAGACTTCTCTCCACTACTGAGCACTTTCGGAAGGCAGGGAGCAGAGAAGTCCCACTGAAGCCCTGTACACCTGTGGGATTTTGGGAGAGAGGGAAGATTGGGATATTTATGAGCTGGGGTGGAGCATTACCTTGGTGCCTCATAGATCCTCCTTGAAAAGTACTGGGAAGGAACAGTAACTGTTGGAAGGATGCCTTTGAATGACTTGTGACCCTAGAACCAGTTTGTGTTTGGCAAGATGTAACTTCAGTCCTTGCTTGGCCTACCAGAATTCCTGGGGCACTGTGCACACATCGAAGTGGTGACAGTGTGGAGATACAGACTCCCTGGAGCCAAGTGCCCCTGCCAGATGTCAGCACACTTGGAGAATGGAGACTGGAGTGGGGTGTCTTAGTAACTGGGATTACCTTGCAGGGAAAACATCTGAGGCTTTTTGCCTTTAATACAGCACAGTGTAATTTGTGATCCTGAACTGTTCACATCACCTAGGCTTGGCAGCAGAGTGGCACAGCAGCTGAGAGATGTAACAGCTCAGAGATTCACACTGTGTGAGCTGTGAGCCTTGTGCTGGAGAGGGAAGATTTCCTGGCTCCCGTTTGCATGTGAATTTCTGCCAGATTCATTCTTCCCACTGTACGTTGTGTTTTCATGATGGGCTTAGAGGGTGATCTGACAGAGGCTGTGTTTTGCTGCAGTGTGCTTCCTTGGAATGGGGCTATCTCTGTATAACCCAGCATACTTATTCATCTGTTTTTGCAGTCTGGAGGCTGCCAGCATCGGATTCATCATCATCATAGACAGACGACGGGACAAATGGAGCGCAGTCAAAGCGTCCCTGACACGGATAGCAGTAAGTGCTTCCTTTTGTTATGCATTTTCCAGATATTAAAACTATCTGCTGAACCTTCAGCACAGGATACAGTCTTGTGTGCTAATTTTTAGCTGTGGATGCAGATTCTCCCTTGCCCTGAAGCTCATGAGTGTTAAATAAGAGGGAAGAAGCTGCAGTAACGAATTGCAGAGCCTTGTTTACTACTGAGTTAGTACAAATGCCTTATTTGCTGGATTGATTGCAACATAAACTTCAGTAATTCAGAGTAGGTTCCTAGAAGAAGGTGACAGAGGTACCCTTCTGTGCACTGCGGAGTGATGACACTGTCTGCTTATGAAAGAAACAGGTCCCAAGGGACTTGTGTTTGCGTGGTAGTATCTTTGTCATAGACTCTTAATAGCTTATTAAATCTCACTTGCAAAGGTCAGAGCTAATAAATCAGCTGGTTTTATATATCTTTTACCAGGAACATGTGCTGTGTGAGGAACAAGCACTTACATACAGGTGTAGGATGGAGGGGTGACTGAGGCAACTTTAAGTTCCTTCAAGGAGTTCAGACAGACAGATCTGCTTTTCATTCTCAGTTCTTTAGCTGCTCTCTTCCAGAAATTGTTCTTTTTCATGCTTGAGTTCAGAGGAGTGTGTGAGAGATGTAGGCTGGGTGTTGCAGACAGGGCCATGTCTGATGAAGGTGTTGAGTGCTTGTGTGTGGCTAAGATGTGAGGCTAAGAAGATTAAAACCCTTTTCCACAGTGAGAAGGTAGGTCAGCCTGGGGAAGTCATCTGTGCCACCAGCTTCTTTTACTAAGCCCAACGTGGGTAGCCAGTTAGGATGTCTGGGGTCTGCAGCCTAACAAAATGGGAAAATCTGTGGTGTGGTAGTGCAGAGAGGAGCTTGGCATGGTTCAGATCTGGAAGGCCCAAGGCAGAAACTTTAGAGCTCTGTGCTGAAACCATATCAGAAAGCAATGTATGGCTGGGCAGTAAATCCATGGGCCAGTCTGTCTGCTGGCTTTGGAGACTGTGACAATGGTGAATGAACCAGGTGATACGCTTAGCAGCTGGACTGAGTAAGGTTCGGTAAGGCTTACCTGCTTTGCCCTTTCTAGGAAACACTTGGGTGAAAGTTCCCTTGGCCTTCCTGCAAGGCAGAGTCCTGCCTTCTAATAGTCCTGTGTTTCTCACAGGGAGCATTTCCAGGAAACCTGCAGCTGGTGTTTGTCCTGCGTCCCTCCCGCTTCATCCAAAGGACAATCGCTGACATCGGCATTAAACTCTACCGAGATGACTTTAAAATGAAGGTACCGGTAAGCATGCCTTTCCTTGGTCCCTCTGTCTTCCTTATCTCCATGTCTGCAACTCCTTGGGTGCCAACAATTTCTCATGACCATGATTTGCAAGCAGCAAATGGGGACTTTGATCCAGGTCTGTAGGGTGTATATAATGTATATAATCACCAAGAGCTAATTGCCAGTAGGAGCTTCACAATATTTAGTGGACATGTTCCCCCATGGAAGGTCAATGTAGCTATGAAATAAGACTTGGTTTTTAAGTACTGACATCTTAACTCAGTGGAGCTGTTCTGATGTGAGATCTACCTCTGCCTACTCCAGTGACAAACATAGTTATTTAGGACTACAGAGCAGCTGAAGGCTAGGGCTGAATTCTGCACTACTTCATGTATTATCCGTGGGACTGCTGACATCCTGTCAGTGCCCCTTGCATAGCATTGCCTATCTTTAATGCCTTTTATGACCCTCATGCCCTCAAGATTCCAAGTTTGTTGTTTACTTCCTTGTATGTGTGCTTGGCATATGCTGTGGGTTGATGAGAATGTGATTTGAAGCAGGTTATCAATCCTGAAAGTGTTTACATTTTGGAGAGCTCTTCTGGGAGCTGTTCCTAGCTGTGTGCTTGTGTGTGGTTTCAAAGTGTTTTATAAATAAAGTTGAATGGTGATTACTAACGGCATTTCATCCTGCAACAAACTCATACTGTGTTCCACAGTGACTCTACTGGAGTGATTTCACATGACTGTTCTGGATTTTGCTTGTGGTTTTATATTGCTTTGCAAAAGACCCATGGCTCTCCTCCAAAAAATTCTAGCTCTTCCAATACTTGAGTTTGAAGTTGAGGTGTTTAAGACCCTTTATGCTTCTGCTGAAGTAACAGCAGTAGTATTCCATTTATTGCAGTGTGTGCAGAAAAGGCACCACGAATATTCATTTGGTTATCATGGATTAAATTGTCAGTTTGACTGTAGTTTGGCAAGGGTATTTTTTGGTAACTAAAATGCAACAGTCATCTAAAAAGATATGTTTTATTACAAAACAAAATCTTTTTATTTTACACTGGAAAAAAAGGATGTTCTGGTATGTAAAAAGCTACAATCTGTTACCATAGGAACTGTTGTACCAGCAACTGCAGCCTGGGGAGAGGCAGCTTCATCAAGGACTGGCATTTTTAGCAATTCAGCATCTTCTATGTGTTTAGTAATCTATTTGACACCAGTGTTGCATTTCAAATCTATCTTGAAACTTTCAAAGTTGGAAGAGAGGTTAATTCTAGGCAGGGGTCAAACACTGCATTAAGTATGAAATAGTAAACTACCTTTTTTAAAGGCAGGAAAATCAATATATGGGTTTAGTTTGGGGTCATCTTGGACATTCAAACTTTGAGCTGTCTTGCTTGGGTATGTCCACTGAGTTCTCAGAGAGCAGTCCTGCAAAAGCTAAGAGCATGAGATGCTTGCTGCTAGATCTGCCTGCCTCCTGCCCAGGCATCTGTAGCCAGCCTGTTAGGTTTATGTATAGGCACTCCACATACACCTGAGGCTACTGTAAGATGGTTAGGATTGTGGGAAAGCTGCCCTATGCTTTTGGGGTCTATCATGCTCTCTGGAGGGATCTTTCAGCTGTTTGCAGCCCATCCTAAAAAGATCATCTTGGGTATGTCCATGTGTAGCCCAGTTTCAGAATGGGCAGGTTACTGAGGGCAACATCTATTCGTCCCTATTGAAAACAGCATCCAACGTGCCAAGCACGTGAACAGAGCCAGAGAGTTCTTGTCTCATGGGAGATCTTTACTCCAGGAATGAGTGTCCATACCTATACTTAATACCACCATCTTTAAATTGTTTGCATGTTGTTTGTTCATGTTGTGCATTTTGTGCTGTGACAGCACGAATGTCCTAACTGGCCTGTGGATGGGTTGTGTGTCCTACCACAACTGTGAGTGAGTCATGGACAGGATGCAAGCATTCAAAAGGGACTTCAGAGTTACGATGTGTGTTTGTTAAGCTGTTTAACAAACAATACCTTATCTGAGCTATCAGACTGCAAATATGTTCTGTAAAATGGATTTGCTGGGTTAAATCAACATTGGATTGAGTAGAAGCCAGAAGATCGAACAGAAGGAGGAAATGCAGGCTAAAATAATAACGTGGACACACTAAGGAAATGCAGGATTTGTATGACTTACTGACTTACAAACGTGGCTAATAAACCCTGAGGTAAACCTCTATTGGGATAGTTACTTGATTAAATACCCTGGAGCAAAGTACAGAAAATATTGGAGATATACAGGGGTTCATCTGAGAGAAAAATGTTGGAATTCAGAAGGAACACCCAGAGATTAACCTAAGGTACTTCACATCATGGGAAGGGAATTAAAGCATCTTCATAGCATATAGAAAAGGCTGAATAATATCTGCATAGCAGGCAGTTCTTTGACCTTTGTAACCTGTGACTTTCCAAATGATGTAACCCATCATGTAGCAGCCCTGCTGCAGCTCTCTGTTCTGTGCTGACCTGCTTGTGCAGGCCTTCCTCTTCTAAACCACTACAGTCTTGTGTGTCCCCGCTTACTGAATGTGGCTGTCTGCATTCTGATGACTATGGGAGATGCTAATGCTCTGAGGATTGGCTTTTTAGATGGTTGTTGGATTGTTTCTAGGCTTTCTCCTGCAGAAATGCCTGCAAGGTGGAGACTTGTGCCCTGTTTGGTAGCACCATAGCTGGCAGCATTAATAGATTTGCTTTGTGTCCTGTGCTGAGTATATTAGGTTAAAGTGCATGAATGTTCTTCTGGAGTTTCAGTGAAGCTTAAGATACTGAAAGATGTCCAACTTATCAGCAAGATCTCTGATGGAGAAGAGCTATAAAGCAGTAGAGAATTACTTTCTCAAAGGTGATTTGCAATTCAGAGGTGGTGCATAGACTTCATGTTCCAGTCTGCTATTCCAAGGTGATCTAGCTTTTGAGTTTTCTGTCTTTGATCACAACAAAACAGTGTTCAGTAACACATTTAGGTAATAGCTTTCCCTTTTAGTTTTTGCAGAGGTATTTTGTCCTTTCTTCACCTTAGTTTCTTCACCAATAAGGTCTCCTGGCCTCTGTTTTTAGAACCAGGGGTCAAAGAGAAGAGGAACTGCTGAAAGCAAAAAAGAAGTTAGGGTTTCCTTGAGAATATTCAGAGGACCAGATGTGTCTCCCAGAATATTCTTGTATCCAAGTTAGGATGTTAAAGTCTTGATGGGTGCACAACTAGATGGATTTAAAAACTAGTTGCATGCTTGGCCTCAGAGGGTAATGGTTTGTGGGTCATACTCTACTTGGGAATGGGCAACAAGTGGAGTGGTGTAATGGTATCTGCTGGGACCTGCCTTGTTTAACAACTTTTATCAATGACATGTTTCCTCTTCCAGGCACCAGCTTTCCAGTCCCTCCAAGCAGGTTACTGAGAGCATGCAGCCAGGTTGTGCATGCTCTGTAGGACAAGAGATAACTGACACAAATTGAAACAAGGGCAGTTGTGACTTGTTATAAGGAGAAACTTTTTCACCACAGAGATAATCAGGCAGTGGACCAAACTGCCTGAACGGGTTGTACAGTCTCAGTCCTTCAAGGTTTTGAAGACTCAGGAGGATAAAACCCTGAGCAACCTGGTTTGCTCTCACAGCTGAGGCAACTTTGAGAAAGAAGTTGTACTAGAGACCTGAGGTTCCTGCTGACCTGAATTAGTCTAGAATGATTCTGTAACAAAGATTAAATAAAAACCTTTTAAAGCTTGTTCTCAAGGCTCTTGGAGCCCTGTCAACCTAGAATATGCCCTCTTGCCTCCATACATCCATGCTCGTCTTCCTGTCCACAGTGCTTGGAAATGTACTTAGCATGCTTCCTCAAAGCCTGCTAACAGGCATAGCCAGTTATCCTTCCTTTAAACAGCAGAGTGAAGTAATACAGTTGACATAGACTAATGTCTAAGGCTTAAAACTTAAAACTTGTAGTAATTTATACACAACATCTTGTTTATCTGTTGCCAAAATCACAGTGTATTTTCTAGCTGTTAGAACAGCAAGGCAGAGCTGGAAATGTGTGTTGCCAAAAGGTAAGACAGGTTACCTGAGGCTTGATGCATATATTTTGCTTTGAATAAGCATGACTAAATAGTAAGGAGACTGTTTAAAGTAAGCAAATGGATTTAGGTTTGTATCTTCTTTCTCCTTCTTCATTATGGTTTGAAATTGAATAACGCCAGTGAACTCAAGACATGTGGTGCCATAGAAAGGAAAACCTTGCTCTTGGTGGTCACATTTCAGCATTTCCCTGGATTAGGTGGTTGGTGTTGAGGAAGCTGCTTAACCTGCTTACTCCTCCATTTCTCTGTAAATAACAAATATCTAGAAAATACAGAAATTATTTCATGGAAGTTTGTGTGAACGTTATAAATACCATACTCTTCCTCTTGATGCTAAGCTGAGGATGCAGTAATTTTGCAATGTGATTTCAAGTTATGGTTAGTTCAGGAATGGCCATGTACAGGTTGAAAAGGCAAAGTCTAGTGGAGACAAACTGTTGCTGTTGCATAAACAAATCCATGATAAGAACATTCTGCCACGGAGGAACTGCATTTTGGTCATAGGTGTTTAAGGCAAAGCCAGATCCTAGGAGCAATGATTAAAAGGGCTTGTTATTTCTCAGTTCATTGTGTTTGGATTCGTTTCAGATCATCATGTTAAATTCTGTCTCTGATCTGCATGGCTATATTGACAAGAGTCAGCTGACCCGGGAGCTGGGAGGAACCTTGGAGTATGGCCACAGTCAGTGGATACATCACCGAACTGTGAGTGCTGGACCCAGAGCTGTCCAAATGACACGTGTAGAGTAACCATTAAGTAATAACTCTTCAGCTGCATTTTAGCCTATAGATTCTGCTAGGGGTTCGTGGAAAGAGGAAATCCATGACTCAGAGAAAGGTAAATTCCCCATAAGTTTTTAACAGAAGTAGAAACCTGTATCTCTGACCTGGATTAGGGCCTAACAGCATCATAGTACTCTTACTCAGCAAGGCCCTTTGGCACATTCTTAGTCTTTGAATAATTGATGGGATTCATAGGCCTTCAGCTCACGGTTGAAGCTGAACATATGCTTTAGTACTTAACTGAATTAAAGCTCAAGATTCTCACTTTAATGATTAATTACATCCATGTTTTTAGAAGAAAAATACTCAAGGCACTAGATTTTGTTTTCCTTTGCTTTCCTTTCTGTGCTGTGTAAACATGCATTCCAGCTGGGTCATATTTGGAATAAGCGAAGGACAGTTAATAGTTGTAGGGAGGCAGAAAGCCTTTTTATTCTGTTGCTTTTGAGGAAACTTGTTATGGGTTTGTTCCCTTTTTGGGTTGGTTAATGCATCTCTGTGGGTGGTTCAAAACAATGTAAGCAGCATGTTACTGTACCTAGAAAAGGTGACCACTTACGAAAACGAGAGCACACACTCTGCCACATCAGCAGCCAAAACATTGTCTCATCCTATCAAAGCAAGAGTGGGACCTGATCCTGGAAAATTAATTAATCTCTCAGGACAGGCTTACATGTTCAAAGTATCAAAAATATGAAACTGTCCTCCCGGGAGGGGTGAGTCTGAAGGAATGAATCACCTGTGTGAACTTTCAAACAGCTAAAGGCTTGAAAAAATGAGGAAGAAAGTAAATACAGGCACCAAAAAAGCTGCATCACTTAATGACAGAGGCTTACATAAAGCGTGAATATATAGTTTAAATGTGTGAATAAAAGTGAGTGAAGATTTGAGGTGAGCATGGCTATGTCATTCCCAAATCTTCCAGTTACATTTATTTGAACATTTTTTACCAAGCACAGAGACTTGAACCCCACCCCACCCCACCCCCCCAGAAATAAAACATGAATGAAATAACGTATGTGAAATCGTACGTGATGAAACAATTGATATGAAACAATGTTTTGCTCATACTTGAGAGGGTGGGGGCAAGCATGCTATCAAGTGAAACCCTGATAAGGAGAAGAGGCTGTCATCAGGGAAGTGTCAACATCCATGGCACCTTGGAACAGCCTGACTTTCAGTCAGAGCTACTGCCCTCTTCCCCTTTGATGCTTCTCTTAGTGCTCTCATTTCTCAGTTGTGATACTGCAATTTCACAACACTTGTTCTTTGTTTCTGTTTTCTTATCTTGAATGGCTTGGAGACTAGGAGATTTTTTTTGCCCAGAGTATGGTTTTGGCTATTAGTTTACAGATTTTGGTGGTGGATGGCTCTGCCTGTATTGCAGTCAGAAGAAGGATGTTTCAGCCAACTTTAATCCCGTAGTTTCAGTGCTCAGAACAGCAGACTACAGCTGTGAAGCACTAAGCCAGAGCATATGTGGGCCTGTACTGCTCATGTTGAAAGTAGACATGAATTTATAGGGGAAAAAGAGAAGAAAGGCATGAACCCTGCTAGCACTGCCTTATCTGAGGCCTGTTTCAGATAGCATATATAGAATGTAAGCTCTCTTTGCACCTTTTGAATTATGATCTACCGTGGTTTGATTTTCACAGGGCACACAACATAACTTTAACTGTCATGGTTACAAATGATGAATTCCCATCATTGCTGGAGAAGAGAATGCAACTTGCAGCACCTGTGTAGTGTTTGAGAGGGTGCAAGTACATGCCTACTGCTGCTGACTTGACCCAAACCTGTAGATCCAAAAGTGTGAAGAACAGAGCTATGCAGGACAACATAGTCCCTAAAGAAACTGGGGCATGATCATGAAAAACATCCCATGCAGTTACTTGCTACTAGATAAAACAATTTTAATTGCATCTCACAAGCCTTAACAATTCTACTCTGAAAAAGCTGCATTCCTTTCCTCTTTAAGCCACCTTCATTTATGACTTTCTTCAGTAAAACCACAGATTTTTGGCCAGTTTTGTGCGGGAGCACCCAAGTGATAACAGCAGCAGTCCAGTGAACTCCTGCATTTTAACTGTATTTGCAGTTAAGTTCTTGTGAGAGGGAGTGACTGGAACGTGCCTGGTACAAATGGGTGGGATGGAGATGCACATTTTCAGAAGCTGCAAGGCAGATTGCTGCTGAGTGGACAGTGGCTGTAGAAATATATACATAAAAAGGCTTTGCTGTATGTAGTTTGAATCTCCTCAACTTAAAGCCTGGTTTAATATTTTAAACACAGCAGAGTTTCCCAGCAAGCAGAGGATCTGAAGTTCCAGTCCTGGCTGTGAAGCTGACGTCCACTGTGGTTTCATTATGTCTGCTAAGCTCTGGGAGTTCCCCACTTGGCTCATGGAGATGCTAATATTTGTAGATAGGCCTGTGAAAAAGTCATTTGTGACACAATTTGCAATTTTTAACACATCCACCCAAGAGAGGGCAACATGGCAGCTTTACAGGTGCTGGTAAAGGGCTAAGGGTAAACAGCCTGTGACTTTGTGCTCCTGCTTTTCCAGGCTATTGAGAACTTTGCAATGACAGTGAAAACAATAGCACAGATGCTACAGACCTTTGGAACAGACCTGGCAGAGACTGAACTTCCCAACGATGTGCAGTGCACAGAGGAGCTCCTTTCCGCCCACGCTGACCACCACAGCAAGCTGAAGGTGAATCTTGTCCCATGATTGCTCCATCAGTGTAACAGACTATTTTAAAAATTTTATTTAACAAAACTTTCTTCCATGATTTGGTCTGGGATCTACTAAAGAAGAGAAACTTGGTTTCAGGAGGTCAGTTTCATTCATCTATGAAAGATTGCTAACAACTTCAGGAATGATAACAAGGAAATGTTACCTCTGCTGTATGGGAGGGTAGTACATCTGCTCTTCGATGTAGTCTCTGTATTTCTAGAGAGGTTTGTCTTCAGTAAGCATTTGTATTTTGGTCCAAGTATTTAATGCTACAAAAGAATCCTCCTTCAGCATGACAATGTTGTCTAAGATACGTGAGTGTTGTTAGAATAAGCATGCAATTTGTTTGGCTTGTTTTTTTCCCCTCAGGATGAGCTGAAACTAGCTGTGAAGCAGGGGGCCACCCTACTGACATGCATTAGGGAGCCAGTTACTCGAAGTGCCAACAGCAAACTCAGTCCAGATGAACTGGAAAACGTGGCAACAGTAGAAAGGTTAGTGAAGCTACCTTGTGCAAGCTGCTAATTTAGTCCTAAGAAATCCAAGTGTAGCTTAAATAATTTAAATATGCAGTTTATAAATTCTCACTGGTTCAGCTCTTCAGGATTTACTGGACAGGTAACTTAGGGGGAGGAATAGCTCTGAGGAGGTTACTTGATTAAACTGTCATGGCAAATTCAGACAAGTCCTGAATTTCTTGGTAACTTTTGGTTTGCCACTACCTACCTGACTGAAGGTTTAATCTGGGACATGTGCATCCTCCAACTTTTATGCCTGGTTAGAAAGTGGCATCCATGTGAGATGAGAGGGTGTGTTCTTGTCTGTGGAAACACAGGGAGGAGGAAAAGATGAAGATGATATGAAGAGAGGCTCAGGGAGCTGGGTTTGTTCAGCTTAGAGAAGAGAAAGCTGTGGGGGGACCTCACTGCAGCCTTCCAGTACCTGGAGTGAGCAGACAAACAGGAGGGGAATCAACTTTTTAAAAGGGTAGATAATGGCAGGACAAGGGGGAATGGATTGAAGCTAAAGGAGGGAAGGCTTAGATTAGGTATTAGGGGGAAGTTCTTTACAGAGAGAGTGGTGAGGTGCCGGAACAGGCTGCCCAGAGAGGTGGTGGATGCCCCATTCCTGAGGATGTTCGAGGCCAGGTTGGATGGGGCCCTGGACAACCTTGTGTAGATCCAGGCCTGGAGGCTGGTGGCCTTGCCTGTGGCAGGGGGATTGGAACTCTATGATCCTTGAGGTCCATTCCAACCCAGACCATTCTATGATACTCTGAAGCATACCCCTTCACAGCTGCATAGAGAAACCTCTGCTCCTTCCTACAGTGTTAGCTATTGCCATAAAGCTTTTAGTCGCTGTGTAGAAGTTTCTGCTGTGCATGTGATGCAGTGGAAAGAGAAATAAATGCCATGCTAGTGCTTCAGTGTGTCTGCATTCACTGGGAACAAAGCTGCCAAAAGTAAAGCTGAGCTGATATTTTTCACTGAATACTTCAAAATCCTTTAATTAGTCACCCCAAAGGAATTTGCGAATTCATCTTGAATTCAGCAACTAGGTTTAACTAAAACCATGATTTTCAGGGGTAGATTGAAAACAGAACTCCGTGTTTGAGAGGAATTGGAGAGAGTTCTTGGTGTTTGCCCCAATAACTTGATTCCAGCACTCACTGGGTGTGTAGGAGGTCAGGTCTGGTCCCCTACCTGCCCAAAGAGTGTCCATCTACTGAAGCACAGGATAGCCAGGGAAGACTCTTCAGTTTTATCTGTTTAAACTGTTCTACTTCATAATATAGTTAATAGATTATTGAAAGTCTGTGAAGATGACTCACTAGTCTGGTGTCAGACATTTTACTCAAGATGTGTGACATCTCCTTACTAATTTCTTTGCAAATGTATGTTTCATCATTTATGCAAAGCAATGTCTAGAGGAGGCATGAGCTTCTAATATTGCTTGTAATGGACTGGGAAAAATTAATCAGTCCTTGCCTGTTTCTGATGGGTAAAGAAAATAAATGACAAGTTGTAGTGTTCTGCTTTAAGCATTCCTTAAAATAGTAATTGCATCATGTTCATCCCAGGCTCATGCAGATTGAATTATCTGTGAAGAACTGGGTGGAAGCTTGGGACACTCCACTGCCCTTGGCTTGCCAGGGTATGGAACAGCTCCGTGCTCCTGTTGCGGGTCAGGAGGCAGGACTGCAACTGTCACAGTGGATTCACATAGTTGTCATTCACCATTCATATTCCTGGCTGTCCCACTGCAGATTTAATTCTCCCTTGCTTAAGGGATAGCTGATACAGAGCCTTCTAACATTAAGGAGATGGTGGGGGTCCTCTCCCCATCAATTGGTGTAACTTAAAATAAATTAGCTCTAAGAAATAAGTTCTTTTCACTCTAATTTCTTAACAGGTTGTTGGCTCAGTTGGATGAGACAGAAAAGGCTTTTGATCAATTTTGGACCAAGCATCACCTAAAACTAGAGCAATGCCTGCAGCTTCGACATTTTGAACATGATTTTAGAGAGGTATCTCACTTTGCTCATTCTGTAGCCTTCTCTGGTAAACAAGGTCAAATCTTACCCATACTACTTAGACTATACTGGCAACTCAAAAAGGAAGTGGGGGGAGAAGCCTGCCCTTATGAAACAGGAAATGGATTTTCAAAAATTAAATTCCTGACAGCTATTGCATGCCTTACAATGTGTGAGTAAGGCACAGTGAGGAGAGTGCCAGCCTGCTAGGCTAAAATGTGAAGCACCAACTTCCTGATAAATGATTTTGCATATTTGTGTGATGTTACCAAATATCACTTCTTCTGTGATGGTAAATTGCTGTTCTCACCAGAGTCAGTGGAATACAATCCAGAAAGCACAACTGTCAGCACAGAGGCTGGAGCAATATAGATTCTGGAGTTACAGGTCTTCAAAACTGTGTGCACCTGAATAAATAGAAGCAAGGCAACTCTTTGAAGAATAGCTGATTCTTGTTTTATTCCTTGGCTCTTTCCATTTTTTGAATGATCTGAAAGACTAAACTTGAGACACAGACCCTTCTAAGAGATGTAGGTGAATATTTAGAAACCATAGGGTTGTTATCATTTTATTAATATCTTGAGATGAGGTTTTTGGTGGCTTATTTGATTATTTTTGTTGTTTTTTAGGTAAAACTGACATTGGATAATCTCATGGAAGCACAAGCAGGTTTTGCTGACATTGGAGACAGCGTGACTCGAGTGGAGCACCTCTTAAGGGAACAGAAACAACTGGAAGAGAAAGGACAGGTTTGCACTCAATATAGTATTCCAGCTGCTGCAGACATGATCTTCTAGATGTTTCTGTCGTGTTCCTTACATCATGCTTATTCTTTTCTCATGAATCATTATTTTAAATTCAAAACTCTGATCCTAATTTCTGGAAACCAGGGTTGTTCAGACCAAGTGGTTTTTTGTTTGTTACCTGGAAAGCTAGAATCCAGCTCAGAAATCTGGGACACGTTAATCCTGTCTTTGAAATCTGAAAAGCTCAAAATACTCAATAGGTTACCTTGGCCAGATGACTTTTGCATACCTGTTTGAGAAACACCTATGCCTTCCACAAACTCCTTTCTTTCCAGACACTTGGATTTTGTACTCCATGAGCTGGTCAGCTGTGATATACATCACGTTTAGTAGTATTAGAAAGTGTTGAACAAACAAGTAAGTGGGATTAGAGGAGGGGGCACATGAACAAATGGAAAAAACTTTTAAGGATTAAGATTTAGAAATATTGAGATCTTTGCACAGGTTTTCTGTAGAAGTCCAAAGGAACGGAAGCTATAGGAACATGCTTTTTTTCTGCCATTGTTCACATCACAGAACACATTGGCGTATGCTTTGTTCATGAACCAGCAGTGTGCTCTTGCAGCTCGCAAGGCCAATGGGATCCTGGGCTCCATCAGAAGAGGGGTGGCCAGCAGGGACAGGGAGGGGATTGTCCCTCTCTACTCTGCCCTCGTGAGGCCCCATCTGGAGTCCTGTGTCCAGATCTGGGGCCCCCAATAAAAGAAAGATGTGGAACTGTTGGAGAGGGTTCAGAGGAGCCACGAAGATGATTAGAGGGCTGGAGCACCTGCCCTACAAAGAGAGGCTGAGGGAGCTGGGCTTGTTCAGCCTGGAGAAGAGAAGGCTGCGGGGGGACCTCATTGCAGCCTGCCAGTCCCTGAAGGGAGCTTATAAGCAGGAGGGGATTCAACTTTTTAAAAGGGCAGATAATGGCAGGACAAGGGGGAATGGATTAAAACTAAAGGAAGGAAGGTTTAGATTAGATATTAGGGGGAAGTTTTTTACAGAAAGAGTGGTGAGGGGCTGGAACAGGCTGCCCAGAGAAGTAGTGGATGCCCCGTCCCTGGAAGTGTTCAAGGCCACGTTGGATGGGGCCCTGGGCAACCTTGTGTAGATCTAGGCCTGGAGGCAGGGGGTTTGGAGCTCTATGATCCTTGAGGCCCCTTCCAACCCAGACCATTCTATGATGATGATTCCCATCAGCCAACTCTTAATTTCATCCTATTGTGAAAATTTCTGAATTATACTCAGTAGGATCTGAGGAGCTTTCTAAATAAATATTGGAATAAAAAATAAAATAAAGCATTATAAACCTGTTGGGGAAGGCAAGGGGAGGGGAATACAGGGGTTTTGATTATTGGGAATTTTTCGGGATCCGGGGAGGGGGGAACCTTGTACAATGAATGTCCCCAGTATGCGAGAGAGAAGGCAGCATGCACTCACAGAATTGCAGTTATCGCAGAAGGATTAAGGGTGGGAGGGACCTCTGGAGTTCATCTTGTTCAGTGTGCCTGCCTGAGCAGAGCCACCTAGGGCAGGTTGCCCAGGAAGACAGGTTGTCCAGATCATTTTTTAAAACTTCTTCAAGGATGGAGACTCCACAACCTCTCTGGGCAACCTGTTCCAGTCCTCAGTCACCCTCACAGTAAAAACTGTTTCCTGTTCAGGTGGAACCTCTTGTGTTTCAATATATTCGCTGACAGCGACGTTGGTCTTCAATGTAAATATTAAGGCCCATCAGCTAGATTAATATCCCAAGTCTTTACCTCTAGGTTACAGCAGGGGTTACAGGGATGGATCATCTATATTATGCATGTCATTAAGCTCTACCTTTTGGATTATTTTTTTTCCTCATTATTTTCCCAGGAACCTTTGGAGAAGGCCCAGTCTCTAGCTCTCCACGGAGAACAGCTCATCCAAAACAACCATTATGCAGTTGACTCCATTAGACCAAAGTGTGTTGAACTCAGGCGTATCTGTGATGACTTCACCAATGAGACCAAGAAAAAGTATGATATTTTAGGAAAGTCTCTTGAGCTGCATAAGCAGTTAGATAAGGTGAGTGAACATTCTCAGGAAAGAGCCTTGGTAAGAGTCCACTGAAAGCGAATGTTTTTATAAGTTCAGGTAACTTGGATGAAGAGAAACAGTATTTCTTCTCTTTTTTTTTCTCCATTTCATTCAGAAACTAACCAGAAAACAGAGCTTCTCATAATTATGGTTTTTAAATGATGAAAAGTAGGAAATACAACTTAAGCCTTGGACTGAATTTGAAATGAGAACCAAATGTATTCTAGTGCTTAACCCCAAAAACAGTTGACTGCTTGTACAGTTGTTTTCACTTTCTTTGAGCTAGCTAGAATAGCAAGCTAAGTGCTTTGAGAATGTCTGTGTCTGTTTCAGCCTCATCTGAAAGAAGAATTACCAAAGTTTTGCAGTAAAAACCTGCTTTGGAGTTTTTTTTTTAACTGAGTTTTATAGGCCTAAGAAGTTTTGGGGGTTTTTGATGTGGTTCAACTATTCGTTTCTGGGTTTGGATAATTGTGTGAATTTGAAGCAAGCAAGCACAGAAACATTTCTTCTCTTTGCTTAGCATATTATAATTCTGGATGTTACTGGACTTTCTAGCTCACAAGAGCTGAATTGAAGTTGCTGTTTTACATATCTAGGTGGGGTGACTTGTGGTCAGGAACTGTTGGGTGCTACAAAGCAACATTCATTCCCTTCAGTGACATGTTAGGGCAAATCTGTATTTCATAGAGTAGAAGCAACACTTCACAGCATGGACTGTCAGTGATGATGGAGTCGTCCTTGCCCCATTTTTCTTTAAAGGCAAGCCAATGGTGTGAAGCTGGAATCTACCTCTTAGCTTCCCAAGCTGTGGATAAGTGCCAGTCACAAGAGGGAGCTGAAACTGCGCTCGTAGAAATTGAGAAGTTCCTGGTAACAGCTAAGGAACACCAGCTCTCCAACCCGAAGGAGTTCTACAATCAGTTTGACATGATCCTCACCCCTGAAATAAAGGTAAAACCCCTCAGATGTGTGTGCATCTGAGTAATTGAGGTAATGTAAAAATTACCAACCACTTTGTACATGAGTGTACTGGGCTGTGTGTTGGAGTCGGATCAAATATGCCTCTCTCCAGACCAAAAAGACAGTGATGAGCACTTGGGGCAATAGAGTTTACTCAGACAAGTAGTCATGAAACACACATTATTTTCTTCAGAGTACTGCTAGAAAGACTGCAAGTCACTATGTCCTACTTGCTGAAACAGGCCTGTGCATAGTGGAGTGCATGGGCTGGGTTGCATTAAACTGCCACATAACGGTACAATGCTCAGCTCTGGTCTGAGTCTGGGTAATAGAAGTCCTTAAGCTGGCTCGGTCCAGCAATGACAGACATCTGTTGCTCACTTTTTCCTTGCCTAGGCCAATGCCCAAAGAATTCTACAAAAGCTAGATGATGTGCAAGAAATGTTTGACAAGAGGCAGGTAAGCCTGAAGAAGCTGGCAGCCAAGCAGACCCGGCCGGTACAACCTGTTGCCCCGCATCCTGAATCTTCCCCAAAGCGAGCATCACCAAAGATCACCAGACCAGCAGGAGTAGGTAGGCCATGAACAGCTGCTTTCAGCTACACACCAATGCTATAGCATCTCATTCACTTTCTTTGTGCCTGAAGATGGCTGACCTAAAGTAACTCTGTACAAAGAAACAGAAATCCCTGACCATCTGCAGCTTATCTTGGGGCTTGAAACCAGTTGCTTTAACTGCTGTGAGCAGTGCATGTATATTTATGTATACTGTATAGTGGCCTCCTTTGGGTATTATCTCATTGTCCACCACAAAGAGTTACACTTTGAGTTTCTTGGGTGCCTTTTCCCTCAGAATGTTAAAGTGTTCAGCAAATACTGGTAAGTACTTGAACCTCTTTCTCTTTTTCAGAAAGAAAACTGAAGCACAGTTAAACTGTGTGACTTCACCAAGGGGTTTCACAGTCTGAAATGTGGCTGAGAATAGAAACAGGGACACTGAGACCTATTCCAGGCCTGGAAAATGAGGCTGTGAAATTCTGTTCTTGAAGCTACCCTCTTTTGGGACTTTCCTCTGTGCCCTTCTTCATATTCACAGAATCAGCATTTGTTTAGGGGGAGAACTTACTGAGCACCATCTTGGAAAAATGAAAGAGGCTGAGAGCACTGTCTTGAAACAGATATTGCAACTCATTGTTTGTTACTCAGGCCATACCAAAGCATTTCTGAAAGCTTACAAAATAGAATATGGCAAGAGGAACGTGCCATGTTCCTAGGCTGTGCAAATACAAAGGCAGTCAAAGGCAAAAAATGTGGTAAACAGAAATAGAAGACCAGAAAGAAAGGCTTTTGTCCCCAGGCAGCATATGTAACAATACCACCAATGGCTGGCTGTGAAAGGGAAAAGAAGTTGCATTTGTTCCAGAATAGATTTGACTTTGGTTTTGTTTTTACTTGCTGACTCTCTATTTGCCTAACAAGGGACAGCAGGGAAAATTCAATTCAGGGTGCTAATGCAAAAATATTAGCAGATGTGAAGGCTCAGGTGGGAAAGGCTCCACTATTGCAGCAGTGAGACTCTTCATTTTACATGGGTGCGTACACAGGTGCACACAGGCAGAGCTGATACTGTGTATGTGAGAGGGCAGGTTCCTGTTAAGGAAAAGACTGTGACAGCTTCTTAATGTCTATGTCCTTGTAGTCTGTGGTGAGCCTTAGCAAAGGCTTAATTTAGTGAGGATCCAGAAAGGCAGCTCAGAGCTGTGCTGTAAACTCTGCTTCACCAGGTGCTTCTCTGTGGGTCTGAAAACTCTGAAGCAAAACTTAAATTAATCCCATTTTTTGCTTGAAGCTCTTGGTTTCAGAAACAGACTTGTACACTTTGTAGGGACAGGCCTTTTCACCACTGAAAAAACAGTAGTGGGATTATCACGATGCTCAGAAGTCTGTGCCAGATGGACTTGGTGTAAATTTTAGCTGTGGGAATCTGCAGAAATGATTCACAGACTAACCCAGAAAAGGCAGAAAACCCTCTGCTGATCTTTCTATAATAAATGTCTTAAGGTGTCATACATAACAAAGATTTTATTTCAAGGACAACTCTGTTTAGCCACCAGTAGTAGTCAAGCAACTTCCATTGGGAGCAAACTTGTCCCTATATAGGTTGGGAAGAAAGAGGTGCCACTTGATGGTAAAATTCCTTTGCTCTAGGTCACTTCTGAGAGCATCATTTATGATGATTTGACTTCATATTTGTGGACTGTGTCTTTGTACAAAACTCCTCAGCTGGAGTGAATTGGGATTGGTCCTCAAAGTCAAACCATGCAGGTTTGTATTGCCCACAGGCTGCCATCTGCAGTGGGATAAGCCACAGATCTGGAACAGATAATGTAAGCTGTTAGCAATGACTGTAGCTAGTATTTCTGTGTTTTCATTTGTTTCTTCTCCCAAACTCTACCTCTCTGAAATAAAACCTTCCCAAAGGCTATCTTCTTCAGCCTGACACTTTTCTGGAAAACTTCAGTAAAAACCAGGTTGGAGATTTCAGGGAACAAGGCTAGGAAAATTGTTTTAGCCACCTTTGTGGCAAAACCTGGAAAATGGCAGTGTGAAATAGTGTTGTCCATTCCTAGAGTGTCCAGATTTGGCAGAACTAGAAGCAAGTGGTGAGTGGAGGGGAATCTAATCTCATATGTACTAATTACCTATGAACCTGCTACAGCTTGGCTCTTACAGTCTCTCTTTCTTTGCTCTCAGCAAAAATCTTAGGAACCCAGAGACAAAATATATTTCTTACCCCTGTACTCCTTGATTCATTACAGTATGATCTTGCAGCAGCTTAAGCCCTTCTTAATGCTGGGCTGTTGTGGCCTCCCTTTCCCCTCTCCTCTTTGCCCAGCACAGGCGTGTGCTTGTGACTCTGCATCCCCTCAGTACTTACAGCCACATAACTAGTGGGAATCAAGGAGGGAATTGGAGGCTGTCAGTGAGTGTGTGTGAAGATTGTTTTGGCTACTTCAGCTCCTCATGATCCAGTTCCATGAGCAGCAGTATTAACAAAAGGAGAAGGAAGTGTGTGGGTAGAGGTTGGGAGGAAAGGGAGAACTTGACCAGATGTGGTTCAGATGGGTTTTAAGGTTCTGGAGTCACCCCTGAAACTGTGACTGCTTATTGCTTTTCACTCCTGCTGATACAAGAAGCTGATGCTGTAGGTATGAAGGCATCAGCCCTGTTAAAAATCCAGCATGCCAATCTCAGTGATTTTTGGTGTGGGATTTTTTAGTAACTTGTGAAACTGCTCTTGAAAAAGCAGTGAAGGAACAAAATCAGAACTCAGGGCAGGGTATGTGCTCTTGCACATGTTAAATGGCATGTACCTGAAAATTCAGTCCTACCAATGTCAGGTTGGCCTTCCAATGTAACATATTCTCATTTGAGCTTTATGGAACTTGGAGATATCAGTAACAGGCAACAGCCTGTTACCTCTGAGAAGTGTTGTGCAAACAGCACCTTGATTGTAAAAACAGCAACTAGAAAAAAGCCAATTATTATCAGAACAGGGATTGAAATAACATATGGATAGTAAGGCTCTACCCTTACTATACAGACAAATCAAAATAGTGCATAGATGCTCATGAGTTAAGTGGGTTTGATCCCATGCACTGAATGAGGCAGGATTTTGAGGGGGTGGTGGTGAGGAGGACAGGATGACACATGCAACATGGACAGACACATGCAACATGGACAGACACATGCAACATGGACAGACACATATTGAGGTGCCTTAGCAGCAAAGGGGCAAAATTGGGGTTGCACACACACCTTCTAAACGCTACAAAACATTCACCTAGAGATTTCTGTGTGCAAAATAAATGTGAAATACAGCAGCAGTGATGGCAAAACTTCTGTGAGCTCATTAAGCAAATACCATGTTTAACAGCACAGTGCACATCCAAAAACCCACAACTTGCCTTACAACTATCTTAGAAGGCGAACCTGGAACATGAAATTTGTATGGGGGAGCAGAGCTGGAGCCTTTTCAGTTCTTCAATAAAACTTAAACTGGTTCCACCTTGGTTAAATGTGTATGACTGTTTATTGGATCCATTCCAGCGTTCCTCACAGTCACTAATGCGTAAGACTCACTAACTAGTAACAGCTGGAAGGAGGATAAAAGAAGAATGTCTTGTAAGGGTCTGGGGCTGTGTGCCTGGAGTAAGGCTGTGGAGAGATCAGTTGCCTCAGAAGACAGGGTGCATGTGCTTCTCATTAATGGCTTTGGGAAACTACTGGTTTCTATACTTCAAGATATTTTTATAAATACAGTGGAGAAAAGGAGAAGCAGCTTTCAGTTTTGTGGCTGTAGGGCTGCTATCACACTCAAACAAGTCTGAAGAAAAAGAGAAATGTGTGTGTGTCCTTGTAAAACAATAGTCCAGGTACAAGGGCCTTGCTCTGCTGCTTATGTAGGCAGATTTTTAAAGTCCTTTACAGCAGTTTTGCAAAGAAACATGAATTATATTGCCTAGAGCTGGAAATGACTGAATTATGTCATAAAATGATACACCTGACACAAGAGCAGCTGTCCCCAATAAACAGTTTAGCAGACTTCTTGTTCCCATGAGGTTCTTGCCAAAGGCCTTTGATTCTGTTATAGATGATTAGTGAGAATGCACAGACTCTCCTGCAGAAAGCAGATAGGCAAGCATGTGCTTGGGAAATGCACACAAGACCTGAATGTAATGCATGGTACTTTGAGGGTGGGCTTTGAACCTCTTGCAAGGGTGGAGTGTGTGTCATAACCCCTGACTACAATGTCTGTCTCTCTTGCTAGTGATTCATCTGGCTTGTCAAGGCTTCACTAGCTAATGAGTTACATTTATTACAGCAGCAGTAAATTGAGGCACATTACCCAGCTGTACTAGTCCAGCTGTCCCTGAGCACTGGGGAGCTGCACAGTGTCCCTGTGTTGTAGCCATTGGAGAGATGAACTCCTGAGTAGTGGTGCCTGTACCCTGCCATGCAGGAGCAATGGATGAAAGCTCAGCCTTGCCTCACACAGCGCAGCAAGTTGTCCTCAATGAATTTATCTCAGTCCTAGAGCAGGGGAGAGACTGTAAAGCAAGGCTGAGCATGAGCCTATGCCCTTAGGGATGGTACAGCCTCTGTTACTACTTGTTGTAGGCCACGAAATAATACAGGAACTCTGTATTCATCATGGAGCTTGTTCATAAAAATCTAGTAAGTGGTGCAAACACCCCACAGGAGCAGCAGAATGGTGTTCCAGGTGATTGCAAGTGATAGACCTAAAACTTGCTTTACTGTTAACATCCTAGCATACACAATCCTTCTGCATACACTGCTTTTTAACAGTATTTGCCTTACAAGTGGCATCAAGCAATTTAAAATATTATGGATTAAAAAAGAAATCTTCACTACTCATTATCCAGAGGAGTGTTGTGAAGTAGGATGAAAACAAACTTGAAACCATGTAGACCTTAGATTATTTATAGTTAGCTTGCCTTTGTTCCTGTGCCTTTGTTCTTTCAGTGGGCAGCTGAACACTGTAGCTTCAACTTCCTCAGCAGTCCAGTAACGACCTTGAGATGGCCAACTGTACTGAATTTGATAAGGGAGTTTCCCTTATATTTCCAGTTCCAGAGTAATTAGTGTAATAATACTTGGCAAGTACTTGGGCTGTTTCTTTCTAAATGACTCCAGAAACTACCTAAAAGTACTGACATGAAGCAGTCTCTGAATATAGGCCAGTCAATAACTCAAAAGTACTCTGGAGCATAATGGTAAAGGTTGCTTCTTGTCATATGGGAAGGGTGAAGTTCGCTGTGTCAGTCTGGATCAAATTCACCCTTGAAATACATGCAGTTGGACTGGACTGTTTCCTTAGCTGGAGTCTGCTGCCTACTTTCTGAAAGGTGTCATACAGGTGAAGCCCAGACTAAGGCAGTAAAACCAACCTGAGTAACTTGCTGCTGGGTGAAGGAGCATCTGCACTTGGGCGTTCTGTGAATGTGTCATCTTCCACTCCAACCACCCAGTGCTCTCTTTCCTGGCTCACCCAGAGCCATCTGAGTTTGCAAGCTGTGATGCCAACATCAAAGAAGTCATAACCCATTTGCATAATTTCTGCTGACTCCTTTCAGCCAGGATTTTCATGCCACTACCAACCATCCCTTCAAGCTAGAAAGCATTCTGCATAACGAGTAGGTGAAACAACTTGGTATTGCTGACTGTGCTGTCCCAAGCAAAAACTCTCATGCTTCCTCAAGTTATTTCTTTTGTTTCCACTGCTTTTTAATAACACATTCAGTATATATAAAACTTGGGAGGGCGATCTAGTGGACTGAACTGAGCTTTAAATAGGGTACCTGGCCCTTGGCAGCATAGCTGGGGTATTCAGGAATGCCTGGTAAGCAGGTGGGGAAGAACATGAAAGAATGGCCTGGTTTTCCTTACTTTTTGTGATAATTTTTTTAAAAATCATGATTTTTAAAGATATAAGTAGGATATAGATGCAAAAAGCTCCAGGAGACAATACTGTTCAGAGTGATATATATAATCACAGCTTGCATCTTAACAAGGTCACAGCAAGTGATAATTTAAGGCTCAAGAGAATCTTCAGGATGGATAAATATGAGAAAAAAGGAATTTGCTGATGCTTATAACCACTTAACTCAGGGATTCATGGGGAAAAACACAAAAAGGACTGAAAATTTAATCACATAGTTGAAGAAGGTTGGTCACCTGGTTTTGAGCAAGGTAAAAATCATTCTCCCTGCAGCCTGGAAAGGTACAAAGAACTATCCATAAGTACAAATAGCTTGTATGTACTGTATACCTTGGTTTCAAAATGTCAGTGCACCAATTTATGGGTGAAATAATACTTCTGAGAGAACATCTACTTCATGGAGGAGCCTTCTTGAGAGCAGGGAAAAGGAAGCTGTTCAAAGCATTGCTCAAAATCAATCTCCCAACATATCTTCTGAAAGAGAGGGATGGAAGAACCAGAGTCAGTATTTGCATTTCAGTTTTGTTCTGGGAGCTGTAAGAATCTTCTGCTGCCAGACACTGCTGTAACATTCAAGAAACTTTCTCATGTGGACTCACTGGGAGGAAGTAACAGGCATGAAATGGACATAGCCAGTCCTCAAGTCAGTCCACAGAGGATAAAGACAGGAACTTCTGAGTCAGAGAGAAGCTGGTTTAATTAATCCTCTTCCCAGCCGCACGATAAAGTATTTGAAAAGACAGAGGGTAGAAGAGACATCAGCTGGTTCTTATTGTCCGTTACCACCAATGTGACAGGGTCCTTGCTTGTTGCTTTTACTTGGAGGTAAGATTTCAGTTTTTAGCACACACATTCTGATGTTCCTTTCTTTTTGACTCCTTCAGCTACCAACAGGAGGTCCACAGAAATTTCCTGCCCTCCAAAGTCTGTGTCAGAAGTTGAGTTATCAAAAAAGAAAAACATTAAGAAGACTAAAGGTGGAATTAAGGTAAGAGTATCTGCATTCTGAGGACATCCCAAATTGTGAGAGAACTCAAAACTATATAAAAATAGGTTTATATATTTATACTTGGAATTAAGAAGTGAACATTTACAAGTTAATTCTCTGCTATGGTGGTTTTTTTCCTTTACACAATTCATGTTGCAGTTTGAAAGTTACTCAGGCAACAGCATTAAAAAGAGATTTATGCTTATGTACATGGAAAAACAAGTTACACTGAAGGAGAAAGTCACTTTCAAAGGATGAAAGGGGAAACATCCAACATTAAAGTGCATCCACATGCCTGTCCTTTCCTAAAACTAGAATCTTATTCTAGGGCCTCTGAAGTTAAGCTGTGTTATATTCAGTGTTTTACAAAGTTAGGTGTTTTTCTTCATTCAAATATTTTCTAAGAATAGTTCCTATGCAAGTGAGGAGAGACATTTAAAACAATTAAACCAACCAATGAACAAAAACCCCATGGAAAAAATCCAGTTACCTGTTGCTGCATGGGCAAGTAAGGTTCAGAGAAAGGCATTTGCGACGAGACTTGCTGCATTCCTGTTTCTGAGGCAAGATGCTGTTTAGGACTCTCTGAACATCCTTACCTTTTCCTCCCTATTTCCAAGCCTTGCAGGATGTAAGAGCTCAGCCCTTACAGCAAACCATCTTTTGCTTGAGCTGTAGAGCGATGAAGACAGTCCCTTGACCCTCCTGGGGTATTTTAGGTCTGGAAACAGAAGAATCATCTGCAGTTCTTCCAACTAAGATGAAGTGCAGCTGCCTCCTGAAGCTTTTCATTGGCTCAAGCAAGCAGAAATAGGCATTTTCAGAGACCAAACATTTTTTCTTCCCTGTCAAATTCAAGTAAACATCTTATTTGTCTTATTTTTAAAAATTTAGACCATGTAAATATACCTGTGAAAGAGACAGGAGTGCCACTGAAGCTGTATTCTGAACCCTCTGTGCACAAATTGTTTGTAACTTTGCCAACATACCCTTTAGTTACAAGTTTACAAAAAACAAGACAGAAATTCAAACACACACAGTGGCAATTGCTCACAACACTTTAAGATCCCTTTGCCATAATTTTCTTGCATCTTCCCTGCATTAAGATTCATTATTATTATTTGAGGCAGCATATCATTAGAATGGTAAAACACCTTATTTAAGGTATGTTTTGAAAAGAAGTGTGTGTGGAGGGGGAGAGGACCCTGACTGTATTGAGGAAAATACAAGTAGTATTCAGAAAAGAACAGCAGAAGAAGTTGGGTGGTGTGAGCAGGAGTTATTCTCATCAGTATTGCAGGTAATCAGTTGCATTCCTCCCACAAAGTCAGGTATATGCAACAGCATGGTACAGGATTTATAAAAACATTCATGCATTTTTAAATCTGCTTTCCAAGACTGCAGTGCAAATTATGCCCCTTCCTCATTGCTGTTCTAAAGTTTTTATTTGTATGGTTTTTCTTCTGATAATTGCTTTAGATGAAGGTAGTTTATTAATGGATTCTGTTAGCACCAACAACCAGCTAAGTAATTTAGCTGTACAGAATGTAAAACAGGCTACTGGTTTTCTCTCCAGAATGAGCCCTTGAAAGTGCTCAGGAGCATAAAGACACTATTGGAGTTTAGCTATTGGCACAGATTAACTGTAAATTCAGCAGCTGAGTTGTTTATGGATTTTGAAGAGCTTGCTTTTGAGTAAGCCCAAGGAAAGCTGCACACAAAAGGAAGAAAAGCCTGATTAAAACTTGCCTGGAGCACACTTGAAGTGATCCAACTCTGCAAGACTGGACAAGGAAGTAGATTCATGTTTATCAAAATATTATGTAAAAAGCTCCACTCCATTTCAACCTGGGGACAGCCCTTGCATGAGTGTTCTGTGCTCAGTATGTGAGGGTACGTGGTGCCTGATGTAATACTGCTACCAGTACAGACACTTCCCAGAGGCACAAGATAAATTCCCTAGACTACTCCATGTGGCACTGGACAAAGAACTCTGAGAACATGAGTTTTTGGGTTGGCTTCAGGCTGGAAACAAAACAAAAAGGTGTTTCAGGGTCTAAGGAACAGACTTATGCCTGTCATTACCTACATAAGGAGATAATTCACCTTCTATGATAGTAGAACATAAAGACTTTGCCTGGAGTCAAGAATGCCTCCCATGGCAATCCTAATCAAGGAAGTAGAAACAGAGGCAGGATTCTTGATTTGCAACCTGCACAGCCAGAATTCTGTTACTTTAACTTGCCCATTACTATACTAGGTAGGATCAGCTTTAAAGAATTCTCTAAATAAAAGCATCAGTAACCACATATTTTCATTTTAAATGTGTCCTCCTTTTTATTCAGATTGAAGTGATGCATGAAGCTAGTCAAGGAGGATCTAGCAGAGTCCTGGTGATGAGTGAAAGCGATGAGAACTTGTCAACGAGGAGGAGGTAAGGCTGCACACATGGCCAAGTATCACTTTTCTGTTTTGAGAATGCAGATAATTACACTTATAGTACATTCTCTAGGACTTCTTTGAAGGTCATAATTACATCTAATGTATTAAACTCACTGAAATGCTTATAGCCCCGTGTTTATATGTAGTCTATCAGCTGAAAAAGCAAGATTAGCTTTTGCTTTGGGTTGGAGATGGCTTCTTCTGCCTTAGAATGTAAAAACAAGAGAGAAAGTCAGTCAGAACAAGCCTTGCATGTATTTACAAAAAAAGCAGTATTGTGCTCAGGAAATTCCTATTTAACTATATGCCTCTGAGAAGCTTCTGGTTTTTCAAATGTAAGTAATAATCTTTTCTCCCTTTCTGCAAAGTCTTAAGAGATTATTAATGATGTATTGTAACACACCAAACACTTGTCACTTAGTTTAACAAAACCTAACAAACAACTGTATTTTCCTTAGCCAAACTGCACTGTTTCTAGGCCAAAAGGAGCTGTTAAAAACAACCACCTTAAAACAAAAGACACAAAAACACCAACACACACCACCTGGCAACAAGCCAACAAAACAACCCACCCAGTCCCAACTTAATTTCCTCTCTTCCTCAGGAGGATTTAGCCAAGTATGTTATGCCTCACACAGGTATACATACCTGTTACATGATGCAAGAGTTTCCCCCTCTAAAAAAAGACAATAGCTTGATACATGATGCTAGAGACTAACTGGTGATACACAAAAAATGCAACTTATACTATCTGAATTTTATTATACTCTATAAAAATTCCATCACTGGTGTCCAAACCATTGGAGAGTTTTCAAAAGGAGTGAAGTGTGATCTGAAACAGAACTTAGATACACATCCCTTGGGGAACAACTGCATAAAGAGAACATATAAACTCAGAAGTTAATATTAACAACAGGTTAAGCTTCTAATATTTGGCACTTTTATACAGCTTTAGACCTAGAAACTTGGTGAATGAATTTCTGAACTGCCTCCTTTCTTGGGAACACCAATTTTGCTCCACAAGTTTCAAGGTAAAATGGAAAAGAAGGAGGGGAAAGGGGAGGCAGTTTGAAGTTCTTTCCCAGGAGGGGACTCAGAAGAGCATTTAAAAGCATCAGAGCTGAGCCTGTCAGTCACAGAGAAAGCAACAAGAGATATTTACGACATTTGTTGTGCTTGGGGTTTTTTTTTAAAAAGTCAGTCTGTTTATTCAAAACAAATTTTACAAAACAATTGTCTTTGTGGTACAGAGCAAAGTTTAAGAATAAATATTGAACACTTTGTATAAAAATTAGTAATAACAAAGGGAAACTGATGCAAACCAAACAGGTAAAAACAATTTTAGCATTAAATATGCTGTGCAACAATGTCAAACTCTTAACGAGGAGTGACCATTCAGGCTGATAGAGTTTTATTTGTAGAAGTAAAAGCTGACAGCCCTGCATTGGAGCACCAAGACTATTGTTAAAAAAGGTTCCAGAGGGAGGTATACAAATCTCAAGTCAGTGTTTAGAACCAGAAAATAAGAAGTTTTCTAGCTTCTCCATTTTTTGAATGGAGTGCTTTCATGCTTTCCTTTTTATTCAACAAGCAACTTCTTTTCACTGCAACAACAGAAAATGCATTCTACAACCATCAAGGTTTTTTGTAGGAAACTACCCAAACAAAACTCAAACCAGCTGTAAAACAGTTTCAGTGGTCGGGGTGACTTTCAGATAACGGCAAACTACATTAAGCAGTATTTTTAGATGTTAGCTATGTCATAGTCCTATAGAAGTTTAAGCTACCTAAAACTTACTTTACCTTTGCTTGTATGAGTGAAAACAATAAATCCCAATGCAGGCATGCTGGAAAAATAGTAATCTTAGTAGTACATTTTGATTGCATACTGCATACAAAGACCCTCTTTCCCTACAGTGAACAAGGTGGCTTGTTCTAGTAGTGCTGTTTTGTAGTGCAGCTTGTTGATTTAAATGGCTCACAAGAGGTCAACGAAGCAGCTTTCCTTCAGTACAGAATACTTCATCTCTATGTGCATATACTTCTCTAAGTCAACAGGCTGTATAAGGGTTGTCATGGAGGGGGGGGTGTTTCTTTTAAAACCACACATCCTCTACTTAAAGCAAGAACAGGAATTGGGTTTAGTTGGTTCTGAAGTATAGTTGTCACATTCTTCATCACTCTGACACTGATAAACGATCTATTTGTGGGCTCTCTATATATGCAACACTTGGGTTCAGTCGAGATTCTTCTTTTCATTCTGGAAAACAAGCTACAGAAAAAGTTTGTATTTCACTTGATTCCAGTAGCTACCTACCATCCATCTGAAATGGCAGCTTAGAGAACAGTCAGCAAGCTCACACCTGCGTGCTGTCTATACTACCATATACTATTAGCTAGTCAAACCATGAAAGCTTGCAGCACAACTCCAAAAGCAGTAGCAATTTAAGTTTCCTACTTGTAGCTTAAAACTGCCAAGTCCTGTATAGCTGTTCTACAGAAAAGCCACAAGACACAGATCAAGTGCCTCCCTGCTTCACACCATGAGAAGCCTCAGGCTATTCTTGAGACAGAAAGCAAGCAGCATTGCTCCTGGAATTAGCTCACTGCCAACAAGTGCTTAGTAAGTTGTGAGCTCTTGCATTGTTACTGCTCTGCTGAATAGTTTGACTCATTCAAGCTTCCAGAAGTAGTTTTGTGACACTATCCCCACTAGAACGTGTTTCAGCATCCAATTAGTTGACAAATGCTATCAGACCATACCTTGTGCAGGCTATGTGTGCCAGGAAGAGCTACCACAGGTTTGGCACTGGTAACTAAAATAGCTGTCCTGAGAGTCTGAAAACACCATTAGTGAACTACAACAAGAAAGACTGTAGACATGTTAGCACTCTGGTTCTCTGTGATATTTGTATGGCATCACAGTACAACTCACAATGGCTGGAGTTTGAGCATCTCTTAGTTCTAGCCTGATTCACAATGCACAGGTGTTTTCTTCCTCATATTGAGGTAAATATTCAAGATACAGGGGTTTGTGGACACAAACTACCCTGAAATTTTAAAGACAATCTTGTGCTTGAGACTTCAGGGGAAATATTTTGGTGATTTTGATTTGTGCACTGCATTTCTGTGGATCACCATCTCCCTGTTCCTTCACTGTGAAGTCAAACTTCATACAGAAAGTATCATCCCTGTTAGTACAAGCATGAAATCTTGCTTTTTAAAGTTAACAGCTTATCTGTAAGTAACATTCTTGGGGACTTCTGCTTGCTTTTCACCTTCAGAACCATGAATACTGAAAACCACAAGCATCGTTAAAACAAAACTAGTTTAGCTTACCTGCTTAATAAAGACTGGACGGTTTACATACACTGCTTCACTTTTCATAAGGCAGAGAGAGATTAGCAAAACCAGTCACATGAGTGATACTTAATTTTTATCATTTGAAGTTCAGTCCTGATCTAAAGGGAGCTCCTTCGTTACCTACAACCACCATGTCAGAGGGCAATCACACAGTTTCCCTATTTCAAAGATTCAGGGAACTTTGAGAAAAAGCTTGTAGCAGGTCTTAACTTCTAGCACTCACTGTTTGTCAATTGTGCAGGTCCAGACTTATTTCCTATGAAACATTCACTTGTAACCAGCTTACATTGCCTTAAATTACTGGGGTACTCATTCATCAAGTCCAAAGTTCTATTTTCCTCATGTTTTGAAAGGTCTACTCCATTTTGATATAGGGTATTTTCTGGTTTTATCATGTGTCTTAGTTCACATAGCTTTTTTTAAAAGAGCTTAAGACCTACTGACAAGTTCAAAATAGACATTTTCACCAAGTATTACAGAATCTAAAAGTCCACAGTAGTTTGTTTAATCCAGACTTGCATGCCTTGAAGAGTATAAAGAAACCAGGCTACATGTAAAAAGTTGCAGTACAACAGAAGAGCTATTCCAACAAGAGTTTCTGAACACAATTTGGGGCCATCTTCCTTCCCACCCCACCCCCTCCAGCTATTCACATTTAAATTTTACCTCTTTCCATGTTTACACATATTTTGAATAAACAGCTAAAAAGTTGTTGCTTGGGCTTGGCTCAGTGGATCTTCAACAGATATATTCAAGTACTAAGAAAATGCAGCTGAACAAGGATATGTGTCCTTGTAGTACAGTTTACAGAGAAGCATAATATTGACTAGTTTACAGTATATTCTACCCCAAATCCCTGAAGAATACTTTTTAACTTTGGGATCTGTAGCCTGCTTCCAGAGCTGGTGAAGATCATCTACATGTCCATGAGATGTCATCATTTTGTTGTAAATGCAGGGATGATATGGAGCCTTTCCTTCCCCAGAAAAAAATGCATGATACTGTGGTACAATTCCCATTTTATTGGCACAGAGACCCATGAAAACATCATCTATATAAAGACTTGTATTGAGAGTCAATGAAGCCTCATAGACTTTAGCTGCTACATCATTTGATACTACATATGCAGCTCCTGCTGTGTAGTCAGGATACGAGGGCCACTGGTACATTTCATAGGGAACATAGTATTTGCTACTCTTGTCTCTTATGGGAGGGGATCCACGATGGACACGACCAATCCAGAGATCTTGAACACCCATTTGTGCTAAACTTTTGAGATAAGCAACAAGATTTGGCATATGGATAAATATATCATCATCTGCAGACATAATGAACCTGGCATGAGGACAGTAGGTGTTCACCCAGCTAAACTGCAAAAGCAATTTAAGAGTAAGATTGTGAAAAGTATCCAAGAAGTCTTGCTGAATCAAATCATTGTATTTCTGGTCTTCCAGCTGAAGTTTTCTTTGCATCTGTGTTTTCTGGAGATGATCTGTTGGTTGTCCTAAAGCAAAAAGAGTTTTAATGTTGGCATTAAGGTGAGAACGAACATACTTCTCGTTGCCCCAAGTCTGTCTAATTGCATCCCTCCGATGACGGTTTTCAGGAGAAGTCTTCACAAACAACAGGAGAAGGACATCCTGCTGCCTACATTTTTCTCCGTGGTTGATCAAGTACTGGTAGCTTGATACTCTGTCCAAGTTATCCCTGCTGATAGACAGGCTGTCATTCACAAAATGATAGCTATTTATGAGGTATCTGTATGAATAGGACTTCATATGGCTCACAATCTGATTATCAAATGGTCCCCAAAAAATCATGAGACACAGTATGAAGCAAGTGGCAATTAGCTGCAAAAAATGGCATTTCCTGACTCTTCTGGGACTAATAAACATTCTGATACAGTTTTTATAATCCTTACTCTTGTACAGGATCTGTGTTTTTACAGTGCCTGTGTTTTTAGTTCAAGAGCACACTGTCACCCCCTTCAAGATAAGTGTCCATTGTAGGGCATGTTGTCTTTCATTCCGTATCTTCATAAAGCCAGCTTTGTTCACAGATTTCACAAGTCATCTTTCTCAAAAAATGTTTTTCTTTGATTGACAGAATGCAGACTGTTTTGAAAGATGAGACTTGCAGACGAGTATTTTCCCTTTGGGGCATTTTGAAGTGAACACTACAGTTCTAATTGGATCTTCTCATGTGTTTCTCCATGAAGACTAACACCTACCAGTTTTAAGGGGAGAAGAGGAGAAAAGTTTTAGTGGTCTGACATTAACACACCTCGTTTTAAATTCTGGTTGTGGAAGCAAGTTGACTATTCACTCATGATCATCACCCACCTACACCACCCACTGCCCCCAAAAAAACAAAACCCCCACAAACCAGCAGCAAGTTACAGGATGTCAGTGGCCCCAGAATAAGCTTGTGGGAAGCCAGCAAAGAAGGGGAACCAGAGAGGCAGGCTTCAGTTCTGATACAATAAACTTTTTTAAGAAAAACCTGGTGTTAATCAATAGATGACATTCTGAGTAAATTCTTTTAAACTAGGAGGGAAACCACACCCCACAAATAACCGAGTTTACAAGTTGTCCTTGGGTGGCCTAGACCTGCAACTGCTCCTAGGCATAGGGCCTCTGGGCCACCACAGCCCCTGACAGAACTGGCCTCACCTCCCTCACAGTCACTGCAGGTCCCTGTGCTGCCACCTCCCCTTGACCAGGCTCTCGGCAAGAAGGGCCTGAGATGACAGGAAAGGAGGTGAGCAAGGCAGCCCTCGCTCTAGCCTGGCCAAAGGCTGTGGGGGCACAGGTTAGGCAGGGCACCCCTACACCTCAGCACAATCGCACCCACCCCTTGGCTCCTCAGGGGGCCATGGCCTCTGAACCAAGGGAAGGCACCACCTCCCCTTGGCATAATTGTCCTTCCTCCCCAGCCCTCTGTAGCCTCACCCAGCACCTTCCAGGCCTGCAAAGCCCCAGGGCGACACTGTTCTGCCTCAGCCCCAGGCTTGTTGGAGGGCAGCAGCTGTCTGACTGCCACAGCCAGGCTGAAGATGGCTGAACAGTGCCGCTATCGCCACTGTGCTCCAGTGGCATCCACTATCAAACATCCCACCTATCAGCCTAAGGCTGCTAAAAAGTAGAGGTCATAGGCTGCTAAAAAGTAGAGATCCATGACCTCTACTTTTTAGCTGATGGTAGAGACAGATTTATAACCTGAGCCATGGTTGAGGCAGGTTACGCAGCAGCCCACACCAGGCAGGCCCACAGACTCCTCAGTTAGGCACCCCTGTCACAGATACACCTATTAAGACCAGGCAGCTCTGCTACCAACTAGGGGTTTAGTAAAGAAAAAATCCAGTGCACAAAAAGCCACCCAAGTCCAGCTTTCTCACCCTGCAGTCTGTAAACTTCTTGCAGCCAGTTGCCTCTTCTAACAAGAACCGCCTGAAGTAGAAGTTACAGGGTTCACCCTTTGAACAGCCAAGAATAGGGCAAACTGTCAAGCAAGAAATCAAAGATGGACTAGCATCTGGAGGAATGCTCTTGTAAAGAAGAGGAGCATAAGTTAAGCACTTCTTGCACACAAACACAACTCAAGAAGCAAGAAAACACAAGCTATCACTGTACGTTAGAAGTTACATGCAACACCACCAATGTTGTGAGGTTGTTTTACCCACACAAGGTCTTGCAACTAGGTATCATGATAACACAACAGACAGAGATTGGAAAGCTTGGAGCAATGTTGTGGTGCAGTTATCTGCTGCAGGAAAGGGGCTAGCTGCTTCTAGTGGAAGCCGCATTGGAGGCTTGCAGACCGTAGTGCATGACAGAAAAGCTGTACGGGCAGTTCAGTGAATCAAAGTCAGCGCTTTTTACAGTATCAGTTTAAACCCTTTAGTTTGGAAATGAAGTTAAACAATACACTTCAGAGCTATAAACTCAGCAACTTTACAATAGAATGCTATTGCAAAGCCTCCTCTGGTTTCAGATGAGGCAGAGAGATGCAGACAAGCTGGAGTGTTACAGAAATCCAGACTTTCAATAGCTCCTTTTGGAGGAGTGGGTCTGAAAATACCCACTGCTTCCCAAGATCAAGGACAAGTCCTGTTTTTCCCCTCTGACCAAGACAGTTACTTGTGCTCTTTTAAAAAAGAAATATTAAAAATCTTTAGTCTGCATGAAGCTGGATAGTTAGCACACATGCTCAGCATCATCTTCCTCGATTAATTTAAAACACTGGGGGGGGGGAAACACCCGTAACAAAAAGACCCTGGAGACTCAGCCAAGGCACTCAGGTTACCCCCTGCCATCATGATAGCTTCTGTTCCCTTTACTTTCAATCTGTTTAACCACTTGAAGTGAAGTTTACCTTGGTAAACACAGGAATCCGAGTCACCAAATACAACTTTTAGATTAGGTTTGGATAATGTGTTTTGGCAACAGTCAGGACCACAAATGGGACATGGAGGTCACTAGCACTGAAACTAACCAATGTGACCGTTACTGCCACTGCAGAAAAGCCCCCAGAAAGATAAAAAACACACAACACACAGAACTTGTCATGGAAACAGCATTCATCATAAAGCAGATAGCAGGGGACAGAAGTGCATAGATTAAACTATCTTTTCCCATGTACCTCCTTCCTTGAATTTCAGGGAAGCTAGACAGAAAACCTTGTTTATTCAACAAGCCATAAAATCAACTGACTAAAGGCTGGGACAGTCTGTTCTGTTATTTCCTTGATCTAGTTCAGGGGAAATTAGATTAGCCTTTAGTAGCCAGAAATTTTTCAGAATTTCAGAAACATACCTCCTAGGTAGAACTTAAAAGTTCTACAATTATAGATGAGCAATACTGATGAAAATTAAGGAGGCCTATACCTACCCACCTCCACAAAAAAAAGCCTGTAGACTTCTATTGAAGGTGGTAATGCACAAGTAGTCTCATTTTCACAACTTTTTATAGCCCATTTGCAACACCCATCCTTTAGGCTTAGTCACGATCTCCTTCCCTGAACAGAAAGGGGGTTCTGTCACCACTGGAGCTATTTACTGCCAACTGATTCTCATAATTCCAAGGGGAAAACAAAAGGGCAACACAGCAATGTGTTCTCCACAGCAAGAGGGAACATAACAGAACAGAGATAAAAACCACACTCAACAGTCGTTTTTTTCTGACCATAATTAAGCTTGGGTGCTTTTAGATCTACTCTGAGATGAGAGACTAGGAGAACCAAGCACCACAGCCTCCTGTAGGTACCTTCCTTTCTTGTAGATATAAGACTCATAACTGCATGGGGTCTTCCCTCAGTTGCAAGCACTGCTTTCATCCTGCAGCAATTCTACTTTTCCCTAAAGATGGGTTGTTACTTAATCTTCCAGAATTACCACAACTGTCATCTGAATGTAGGAACCATTTACAATTCTGTATTCTGCATTCAAGTATATATTCTGGGATGAGAGTGGAGCTAGCACTGTTTCTTATGCAAATTTGGTAGTTTAGTGTGTCCACTGTGGAAAAGCAGAGCCTTAGGGAGCTACTTTGAAACATCCACCGAAGTCAATGTATGAAAAAAAGACAGTATGAAGTTAATTCTAAGACAGTCAATTTCAAAGTCCACTGAGGGGAGGCAGACAAGATAGACCCTAAAGAAACAGACAGCTCATACACGAGACACCATGAGAAGAACCATGAAGAGACAACATTCACACAAAGGAGATGCCAACATGGAGATTTTTTTTCCAGCTGCCACCACCCTGATAGAAACCTAAATACAAGAGAGACTAAGACCACAAAGGGAGAGCACCCCACAGCTCCCAGCTACAAATTTCATCATGTGGTACAATACACAGACCGGGCTTCTATTAATCTGTTACAGAGTTGAGATACCATATCCCTGCAAAACACGTAGGTTAGAGCAAAGATCATAAGGGATCATTTTCTGCACAGGATACTCCAGGAAACACCATTTTCAATAGAAACAGTTTTACTATCAACTTGTAGCAACTGTACCTTTCACAATTCAAGGACTCTTGGATAAAGAAAGTTCAGAAGATCTACCAGAAAGAACACCTCAAATATTACCTAGTTTCAAACAGAATTCATCTAAAGAGCTGCCGATTTTGTTCGTTGAGCCTTGAAGCTCCTTTCTAAACAGACTTTGAAAGCTTCAAGAAAATGAAACACATTTCTTCAGGATTATCTCACCACTAGGTTTACAAATCTGTCAGAGTTGAAATCCAGGTAGCACTGATCTTAATCCCTGCAGCTTTAACTGCAGTGTCTGCTTCTGTCATTGCTGGTTAGGCATGTTCCTTTGGTGCTGTAGAAGTGGTGTTGCAGCTTAAGTCCACGTGACATCTGAGGTCTTCTAGCTGGTGAAGAGGCATTCATTTTAAGGGTGCAGTTCTATGTGATGGTTGAGCTCAACCAAGAGCTTACTTCTGCAACTTGAGGACAACCTTATACCCACTTTTCCCATGACCCCACCCTCTCATCCCCACCACAGAGACCTTCACAGCTTCCAACAGCTCTGGAGCATATATAGTTGCTCAACAAGCCAAATTCAGCTCCTCCCAACTTTTTTCAGCGAACAGTTATCCAGGCCAAGCTGTGTCTAGAGCCTAACCCAAGTGCACAAAACAAGAGTCAAGGATTTCTTCTGTAAAGCCAGATAAGATATATCATTGTTTATAAAGCTTTCAGTATTTTGCATTTTAAGGCTACTACCAGGCTCTGTGGTATACAGAAAACTCAAAGCCTGAGGAGAGGCTTTTGGTCTAAAGTCAGGATAGTCCTGTCACACCAGCTATTCCAGATCAGCTTGTTTGATAGTGGAGTGGGATGTCCAGGTTAGAAGGCACACTGTAGAGATGCTCTAACCAGCTGGAAGACCTCAGATGTCATGTGGACTTAAGCTGCAACACCACTTCTACAGCACCAAAGGAACATGCCTAACCAGCAATGACAGAAGCAGACACTGCAGTTAAAGCTGCAGGGATGAAGATCAGCACTGCCTGGATTTTAACTCTGACAGATTTGTAAACCTAGTGGTGAGATAATCCTGAAGAAATGTGTTTCATTTTCTTGAAGCTTTCAAAGTCTGTTTAGAAAGGAGCTTCAAGGCTCAACGAACACATTTTTTGGCATGTTAAGAGTTTTGTTTTCTAAGTAAAATTTAAAACTTCTTTTGCAATGTTTAGTGTCTAGACAATTTAAATAGTATTTATAGCTTCTATGAAATTCAACTCTTCCATCACCAGCAGTACTGATTTATGTAAAGATCAAAGGAAATCTCCTCAAGCTAGCACATCAAATAAGCTATCAAAACAAAGTTACATGTTTCTCAAATTTTTCCCTTCTGATTGGCCAATTAAAGGGTAAAAAAGTATGTCCTTAAGTCAATGGGAGCAAAGCCTCAATGGACATGACTGTTTACAGCTTTAGCTACAAAATCATGTAACCCAGGATCCTCTTATCAACCATTCTGCCTTGCTAAAATGTCTTCACGAAATCATGCTGTCATCTCTACCCTGGCCTATGTCCTCCTCCTTTACTCCCCAATATCTGAAGAACTTCTTATACATTAAGAAGTTGCTTTGAAATTGATCTTTAGATTCCTCCTAGGAGCTGTATCACAAAACAAAGCTGAACAGAAACACTGACCAAGTTACACACCTGACAGTCCCAGGATTCCTTGCCAGGGTAACAGAAGGTCACTTGGGAAAAAAGACTGAGTAAGGTACCTGGCTAAGCCTTCCTTCCTACACAGTTCATAAGCACCAAGATGGAAGAAAAACACAAGTACACAGTCTGCAGAGAAAATAATTTCAAGTAACATCAAGGCATCCACTGTCCTGTTCAGTACAAAGCTGGTGAGAAATGGAAGTCAGTTTGGACAGTCATCCTATAGGAAAATATATTTACAATGACAGTGAGATTAGCAAAAAGAAACAGTCTAGTGTTATAAAGATCTACAAAAAGTTTAGAGTCAGGTCATATATGCTGCATCAGAAAGGAACATTAATGCCAGGATGACCTTCAGTAGCTTTGAAAGTTGTTTCAAGCACATATAACCCATCTTCTGCAATCTCATCCCAAGCTTTACTTGCAAGTTCTTCAGCTTCCCTGCAGTCAGGGTGCAGTTTCCTGGGATGGCAGTATCATTGATCTTCAATGCTTTTTGTTCACGCATTGATAACTTCTTATACTCAGACATCTGATCATCAGAATGTGAACATCCAACACCTAAAACATGCACTCCTTAAATGATTCTGAAGTTACCTGGATGAGGGGATTGAGTGCACCCTCAGTAAGTTCACAGACACTAAATTAGGCAGGAGTGTTGATCTGCTTGGAGGGTAGGAAGGCCCTACAGAAGGACCTGGACAGGTTGGATTGATGAGCCAAGGCCAATGGCATGAGGTTCAACAGAGCCAAGTGCCAAATCTTGCATTTGGGTCATAACCCCAAGCAGTGCTACAGGCTTGGGGAAGAGTGGCTGGAAAGCTGCATGGCAGAGGACCTGAGGGTGTTGATCGACAACCATCTGAATATGAGCCAGCAGTGTGCCCAGGTGGCCAAGAAGGCCAACAGCATCCTGGCTTGTATTAAGAAGAGTGTGGTGAGTAGGAGTAGGGAAGTAATTGTACCCTGTACTTTGTGCTGGTGAGGCCCCACCTTGAGTACTGTATTTAGTTTTGGGAACCTCACTACCAAAAAGACATTGAGGTGCTGGAGTGTGTCCAGAGAAGAGTAACAAAGCTGTTGAGGGGGCCTAGAGAATGTTACAAGGAACAGCTGAGGGAACTGGGGTTTAGTCTGGAGAAGAGGAGGTTGAGGGGAGACCTAATTGCTCTCTACAACTACATGGAAAGAGGTTGTGGAAGGGCAGGGGCTGACCTTTCTCCCTAGTGATAAGTGATAGGACAAGAGGAAATGGCATCAAGTTGTACTGGGGAGGCTCAGACTGTGTATTAGGAAAAACTTCTTCACAAAGAGGATTTTTAGGTTTTGGAATGGGCTGCACAAGGGCAGTGGTGGAATCTCCATCCCTGGAGGTAAAGACGGTTAGATATGGCGCTGAAGGACATGGTTTAGTGGTTGTTGGCTGCTTAGGGTGATCTAAAGGGTCCCTTCCAACCAAGACAGTTCTATGATCACTCAATCAAGAACAAGTAAGCAGTAAGCTTCCCCACTGCTACAAACAGATCTAAATGAAGACATCTGCCAAAACAGACAGATTTGCCTTCAGAAGTTGCTTTCATCAGGATCAGCTCCCTGAAACACCTACTGTGCAGACAGACAGCAAGTGAGCACTGGTCAAAGTTTCAAGGGGTTTTGCACCAAACAAGCAGCAACAAGTTTCACGTTGGTGCATGTGAAGCATGTTGGGTGAAGTGAGACAGTTCCTTGTTCTGACAGTAAGAGTAATATTCAGAAGTTTCAGAGTGACACAACTGAGGCCATGTGCCTGTTTTCTGAGAAGAGGGAGTTAAATCCTGAACTTCCACACAGACAAGTCAGCACTCCAAGACACAACTACAAAGTCTGTACTGGTACCTGCTGTACAACCCATCACATCTATTTTGGCAGAGATCTAGTGCTGTACTTAACAGCAGTCTGCATCTATGCAAGTTCACCTTTACAGTGCCAGGATTCAAAGAAATGCATGACTGGTACACATTCCTTTTGAGTCCCATGTGCCAAGGCAAAGACAAGCAGCAACAGGGCACAGGACATTACTGCAGCTGTTAACATTACCCATAGGGTGCAGAGAACACATCTGCACAGCACTAGTCTTTCTGCTTCACAGTGAGACTTTAGTCAGCACTCGTATAACCTTTAGAAAGCTCCCCCTCTAAATTTTATAGTGGATCATTTCCCTTAATATTTGGAACCTGATCTGCAAGTTTCTGTATGCATGGTGTAAAGAATTTTCTAGTTACTATATATCACTTAATTGCAGAATATTATAAATATACCTTGCCTGCAAAAGCAAGTAAGGACCACAAAAAAGGCATTGGAAAAGGGATTCCCCCCACATTAGTGCATTCATCTCTTCACAAAAGCATATTCCAGATGATCTTGCAAGAACGTTGCATTACACATGGCAAGCTTTGAGCTGAAGTTTGACTGCAACTCAAAGGTGAAGAAAAACCATTTTTGCCATACCAGAGGAAGCAGTTAAGGATCCAGTCCAAAGCTCAACACTGGCAGACAAGAGAATGCAAGCTACTCTAGTTACACATTAATTCTGAATTCCTGTTTCATAGCACTTTAAAGTTGACGAGCTACAACGTCACAGCCCCACATAACCAGTAATTCTTTCTGCTGCCCATCTAAATATTTATTTGCAGCTAGATCTAGAGATGCTATTTCCTGCCTATTTTCCCACAAACCTTAGTTAGTTCTGTTCCAGTCTACAGGCCATACCTGCCAATCAAGCCAGTTACCTGAAGCAGACTTTCCATTCTAGCTGCTAAACTAAAAGAGGAAGTAAAGTTTAACACTGGCAACTAATTACAAGGAAACGAATTTAAGCTTCTTTTTTATGGGGTTCTCCCTTTGAAACTCTTTTTTGCTTTTTTACTTTCCAACTCTTTTACTTTCCAAAAACTACCCTGAGTTAAGCTATATGAAGGACTCATTGAAACAGAAGGGTAACACTATTGTATCATGGCCGTTTCTATACCATGCTTGACTTTACTACCCTAGTTCTGTGTTGTAAGTTTCTCACTCCAGAGTAAATATTCTCTCATCTGCTCTCCAGCCTATCCCTCCCTCTTCCTCAGAGAAGACTGCTCTAGCCTATGATTCCCATTCAGCATCATACTCCAGATGCACCTCCCACTTTGAAGCAAGAGTTTACAGTCAAAATTTGGTTGTTATGTATGTCACTAGCATGTGGACACTAAGGCAGGAAGACAGACAAATGAGGAGTTTGATTTGTAAATTGAAATGCAGGGGGGGTTGTGCCAAAGCTTTGCAGGTTTTTTCTTTCGGTTAGATCAGTGATTATAAAACATGTTGGAATTTAAAAAGTCAGATACTGGTTAGCTTATAGGGTACAGAAACTGATGGAGTTTGTTTAGTGTTCTATTAGACTAGTTGTCTCCAGATTTAACTTAAGTCAGCACATCTAGATGTCCCAAATCAGTTCTACTGCATAAACTTGCCTCTCTCAAGCATGGCTCATTCACCTTAGCCAAGTATGATGCTTATTTTCTAGCCAGACACCATTTATAGTCTATACACAACTGAGCATGATGAGAGCAGCCCTGGATCACCCCTTCAAGTCTTTTTCTCCAATGGTTATGTTCCCAAACCTACACACAGAGCCCTGGGTGACAAGCCTGCCGGTTTACTTGTCTACCTGCAAGCCACATACACAAGAGCTCAATGAAGCTGGGCTGCAGCAAAACACTAGTGCTAGTTCCCATCCTAACAGCACCTAGTCAGTACCAAGAGCACTTTCATTAAAAAGCTCTTCCAGTTAGACAACCCAAGTCAGAGTCAGGAACACAGCCTGGCTTTCAGTTCTTTAGATGTTACAGAAATCAAGGAGCAAATCAGGTCTAATCCTACACATGAGGATACTAGACAGTGTGAACTCACTTCCATTGTTGCCAGGGAAAGCACCCAGGTCTTCAATTTCAAGGCCATACTTTCCCTGCCACATAACACAGCCAGCAAGCACAAGGCCTAACACTGAATCCACCATGTACAAAGATATACCTCAAGCATAGCACACCTATACACAAAGGCCTCCTAGTAATTTAAAATGGTCTTTTTAAAGCAACTACAGGATTAGCCTAGAACAAAAGTAGCTCCATGGAAAAAACCAAACATATTTCTATCATATCTAAGAAAATATCTGCATATATAATTAAGTTATTTTATGGTCTGTAAGAAATCCTCTAAAGAAGATAACCTCTTTAAGCTGACCACGTAACAGATCATCACCCCTACAGATGTAGGGGAGCTGCCACCACACTGCTTCAAAGCCCTCTTCTTGAGATGACTAAGAACAAATATTACTCAAGTCCACTTCAGCTTTCATTACACACAGATCCACAAGTTAGTTACAGATAGTCACTGCACACAATGTTCCCTTGGCCCTTAACAGAATCATGTCTTGTTCATTCTCACCCCCTCTGGTTCACCACTGTGTGTAGCTGCAAGCAACTCAAACAGAGAGAAATGTTGCATTCTACTGGAGGCTGAGAATAGAACTATGAATGACCCTGTCTGCTTTCTGGATAGACTCATTAAATGGGTTGTCTTCTTTTAATAATAGGAAGTTAATCTATTTGAACCAAGCGAGCAGCCTGACCATATATTTGCTGCTTCTTTAAGTATCTGTACTTCAATTATTTTCTCAAGATACTAATTCGGGGTAGTTTAGCACTAATTTACTAAAGCTGCCTCAATACACCCAAATGCAGCATAGAGGTGAAGTCTGCACTATAAGCATTTTCAATAGAAGCATGAATCACAGAATGGTTTGGGTTGGAAGGGACCTTAAAGATCCTTTAGCACCTTTAAGAGTCATCCTAACTTTAGGCAAATCGTTATCTAGAAACAGCAAATGCATCAGATTGTCTATTTCTTTACTTCCAGACTGCAATTCTGAAAGCATTGACTCCACTGGAATAAAAAAAGTCCCCAAATACTTTTAAAGCTAAAACTGAATAAACATGCTAGAAGCATTATGTTAAGAGGTACATACACAGTTTGAGTGAAGTCAAGCTGCTATCAAACAGATACCATCCAAACCCAGTAAGTTTGCCTTCTCCAATCTCTAGCTATCTACAGCTAAATACACCACCATTTCTTGGTGAGTGACTGACAGGTTGAGTTAAAGAAAACAGCAAGGAAAAGTCTTGCTAAAGCCAAGGCTGCTGGAAGAGCTGGCCACCACAAAGGCCTGAGGAGGAGATTGCTTTCTGCCGTTGCAACAGCTGCTGACAGAAGTCAGCACCATTATCACCTCACCAGATCTCGGTCCATATGACTACTAACCTTTCCATTCCCTAGTGAAAGTTAAGCTAAGGTCAGTTTCAGTTATTTTGAGGTTACATTAGTTTCAAGGCTCTGATGTAGTTTTCACTTTTAAAGTTTGAGACGGTCAAGTATTTCACATCAGATGATGTTGGCTCTTTGTAAATTTACAAACATTCAATACAGGCAGCTCCTACATCCATGTTGGTGGTCTCCAGGTTTGTTTCATGAAAGCCAGAAAGACGCAAGCATCTCAGATTTTATGATAAAGTGGGTCAAAAACCACCTCAGCTTATAGAAAGGAGCTGCAGATTGGCCAGAATAATATGGGGCAAGGTTTTGTTTAAGCCTGTCTGCAAACTGGCTGGGATGAATTCCATTAATCCTCCCCTACTGCAGTGGGAACAAAGGAGAATTTTAGCCTTTTACACAGCCTTTTCTGCAGTACAACAAGGCTAGAACAGGAGATGCTGCTGCTGCTCATTGTTGTAAAATAGAGGGAGTGGGAGCAGAACAGGTTCACAGCAGAAAAGCATGAAGAACTGATGCTCCCCACAAGCCCTTCTGAGAACTCTAACAAATGCTGTGAGCAGGAGCAGCATCCTTACCACAGCTGAAGTGCCCTCACTGAGAGTTGCTCGATGGCCCTAAAAAGCCACAGAATAGAGGACTAAAAGAATTCTTCAAGCCTACCTTCAAGATTCAAATCAGATAAAGTCAAACAAAAGAGCTGCAAAACACTCCCAACATGTTTCATATGCAGCAAGATTTCTCCAGGACTACACAGTCTTTGTAAATTAAGTGGAGGAAGTTGTGCATTTAACCCAAAGTACTTGTCTGTTCAGGAGAAATGGATAGCAGGTCGCACTATTTAATATTAAGATTAACATAATCCCAAGAGTGTAACTGAACCATGTACAGGACCAGCATACACTCAGCACCAAACTGAGAACTGCTGTGACGACAGCTTAGATAAACAGTTGAGTAGAAACCAGAAATGGAATTCACTGGCAGACAGACCACAGACCCTAGTCTGGGGACTCTAGAAGGAAGCTATCAAGATGGGAGCAGAAGCAAAACCAGAGACATTCATTAGAGAACCCTGATCATTCTAGAAAGTTGAGCCTTGAGAACAACACAGTAAGTCAGTACTTGTGATCACCTCTGGACTTGACTGAGGTCTTGCAGACGGAGCAGTCAGAACCTCAGAAGTACTCTGTACCTTCACCCACTATGAGGGTTTCCTACTAAAGAGAAGGTGAATAAATGCTTTATTGGAAAGTCAGAGAAGGTACAAGGAAGAGTTGCAAAAGCACTCTTAGTTTTAGCACACATGGATTACGCATCCCAGTACACAGTACAAAGTAAAAGACTAATCTTCCTTTAGTTAACCAAGTAGAAGAAAATCCATCCATACTGTTTCAGACAACTATATCAAGAGCTGGGAGCTGCAGTGGCATTACCACCAGTAGCAGTTTGAAGAGCTCTAAGCTTCCCATCCTAAGACAGGCAAGGTTTAAAATCAATCAGTACTAGCCTCTTCAGTTCCCAGCAGAAGCAAAAGTGGAGAAATGAAAGTTGTAGGATGCAGTAGCAGAAAGTGATTTACTGGACCAACAGCAAGTTCCATTTGAAGCATCCTGTAAATGCAAAAACTAGCTAAAACCCCTTCCTTTGCCAGTACATCCCAAAGCAGCTCCAACAGTATGATCTGCGTTGACAAAACTTCTTTATTTCAATGTTGCTGCCCCTGAGTTGGTGAGGTTGAGTTGCTGCAGCTGAAAGGTGACAGCATACTTTCCAAGCATGGCAGCATTCCTGGGAGTTTGAGTGACTGAATACTTTTCATTCAAGTTTAAGACTACATTCAGCAACCTGAAGATGGTTCTAGACATTTAAACTTGACCTCACATAACTGATTTGCAGTAAGCAAACTCAGTGGGCCCTACGAGGCAGGAACTCTTGCAACTTGTGGTAAGCAACATGTAGGTCTATGTCCTTCTTCAACAGTCCTTCAAAGGTGTTGTCGTTTACAACATTCTCTTCTTTTGAGGTCATCTGTCCTCAAGTTGTTTCAGCAATCCTGGGACATTAGATTTTCTGAGTTATTGGTCATGTAGCAGCAACATCTTCAACTAGGATTGTGGCTTGCATATCAGACTGTGTGGCCACCCAAGCAACAGGCAAACTTCAGGACTCACACAGGTTAATTCTAAAAAGCTGCAATTCCAAACCAAAGGAGTTGTTTCAGCATCCTATAAGTTGTGGTGGTTTTCCCATTGACAATAGAATTTAAGTCACATGTTATCATTTAACGATCCTTCCATAGTACTCCACCACGACATTGCCACAGAGGGCAATGTCCTAGTCATAAAACTTAGGAAAGAGCAAACTTCTTAAATGTCCATGGCTATAATTTCAGTCTTTGAAGAATGCACAGGATCTGGAACACCTTTTTCAAATGTGGAATAGATCCCAAACACATAGTACCTCTTGTACCAGTGGAAAATCAGGCTGTCACTTCTAGCCAACTTGACAGAGCGAACCATGCTGCTGTCTGCTGGAATTTAAAGATTAAGCTAAAGAATCAGATAGCCTCGCTTGAGATCTGCATATCCTTGGAACCAAGGAAGGTACTTGACTAAACTGTACAAATGCCACATGGAAGTGTGGGCTAGTATTACAATGCTAATCCACCACTTCCAGCCAGTTCCAAGGCCCAGCAGACCTACTGCAGCAACAGCAAAACCACCACAAGTTCTCCCACCACCACACACCCCCTCAGTCCTTCTGTACTTCCAGTAATTGACAGCTTAAAGAATTACCTACCTAGGCAATTCTTCAGGCATAAACTGATAACCACAGGATATGGGGCAACACTTGGCACATCCCAGATGCCGTAACACTAGGTGCGGAGTAACACCGAACACGAGCCACCGCCATGACCTGCAGGGTTCTCCACGTGCTTGTCCCTAGTCTATAGGTGAATTACCATTCCTACCTTCTATACTCACTACTCCAGTCTGGTGAGATGTCAGAGAGACTGTCCCAACTACTACTTTGGGCAGCATGAGCAACCAGTTTGCTCCTTAAGTTCTGGAATTTAGAGAAAGCAGAAAGCGATACCGGTCTGTTTCATTTGATGGCAGAGAACTAGGAAGCAGGTACTGCCATTGCATTTACAAGCAGGAAAACCCTCTGAAACTTCACCAGTGAAAAAGCTCACACTTCCACTGAGATACTTTCCAGACCTAACAGATGGTGGGCTTCTACAAGGCTAGTTATGTACAGAACCAGTAACTCCTGTAACACCAGAACTACACTCAGCTCTGTATGAGGGTCCAGCCTTCTGGAATGCTACTAGAATATTCCATAGCTGCTGTTTTCAGCAGTGATTTGTTTCCCACCCTGCTCAACAAAGGAAAATAACAGCTAGCATTTATCCTCTTAGAAGACAACTATCTTCCCTTTTTAAAACTAATCTATCCCTTTGCTAGGCCCATCCTTCTCCCTTTCCAACAGCTATGAGAAAAGCAAGAGTTGGGGAGAAGTGAGAACAAACACCATCACATAAAATAAGTTCCAACAGCTGTGCTAGTAGTTTCCCCACTACTGCTTAAGAAATCCCCAGGTGAGGATGCTGCAGCACACACCGAGTTCTCACTGCTTTGCGTGGCCAGAGGAGCATTACCGGCGCTTTGTTATCATTGCCTTGTGCTTCATGTAGTTCTTTACACTGGGGTAGCGCCAGTCTCCCATCTTCAAATGCTCATACCTTTCTCAGAAGCAGCTGGAAGTACGAAAAGCCTCACGATGTTTCTGACGCTCCCTACGGCAAGGAGAGACTGAGCCCCCACCCTCCATCCCTCCGGGCCGCCCCCTCGGCCGAGCCCGGGGCTCTGCCCCGCACACCCCACACCCGCCTCCTAGCGCACAAACATCCCAACCCTCCCAAAATCCTTTGAAACCTCCGCAGCGTTTCCACCGATTGTATCCGCCGCCACGCCTCACCCAGCGGCATCCCGGCACCCCCGCGAATCCCGAAATTAGAGCAAAGCTTTCACACCGCCCCGCCTCTCCCCCCCGGCACCCTCAGCCCCTGGGACATCCCCGGAGCCCCGGCAGCAGCCAGGGAGGGGGAAACGGGAGGGACCGAGGGGGAGAGGGAGCAGCTTTCGGCCATGCGGACAGCCCTCCGGGGAACAAAGGAGGGCGCCGGCCCGCCCTTCCCCTCGTACCTCCCCGCCTCCAGCCTCCACACTCGGAGCCCGCCCAAGAGCGCACACAGTGAAAAAATAAATATATCTTCTTTTTTAAACTTCACAAACAAGCTCAGCGCAAACTCGCTTTCTGAACGCGGTCAGGATCTTCTCCTTTCGCCTATCGCGTTTTCACAAGCCGACTTTTTCCCAACAGAGTCCCCGAAAATAGTTTGGGAGAGAGAGGGGACTGCTGCCGCCCAGCAGCGCCGTTCCTGCTTCCACCGGGCAGGGAGGCACCGCCGCGGCCAGGGCGGAGGGTTGTCCCAGCACTTTCGGGGCTGCGCCTCCCTGTTGCAACCAAGGGCTCAGGCGGTTTTGCGAGTTTATTAGGTCGGAAGAGTTGAGGGGAAAAGAAAAAAAGGGAAAAAAACCACCCGCACACATTGGAGGTAGGATGAAGCAGATGCCGGAACAGGGGCCGGGGAAACAGCACTGCTTTGAATGAGTTATTCCAACCCTCAATGCTCGGGAAGCTCCGAGTTTTCCTTCAGGGAATGAGAAAGGCAGAGAGCCACAGAAAGTTAGTGAAGGTTATCTGCTTCGCTTCAGAACGTAACTGATCGATACGCACCGATCAGAGACGGGGGGAAATCTGCTAGAAGGCTCCACAAAACAGGCACCGAAACCGCCCGGAACCCCGGGACTCATTTATCACAGAAGTTTGAAATCCCGAACTCCAACAAAACCCTCCTTTAAGGCAGGAGCGAGGGAATCGCGTACAGGGCTAATGGATGCGGTCTGGAGCTGAAAGCTTTTAAACAAAGCAGCTGGGAAACTTCAGTTCTATCCAAAGCCCGGCCCCCCAATTCCAAGAAACCCGGTTAGACCCCCCCCCCCCAAAGAGACAACCCCTGAAACCAGAAGAAGGGGGGCAAATAAAGTAATAATTTTTAAAAGGCATTTAGGAAAACAGAACATGTCCTCTAATTTTAATTACCCAGCTCCTCGCTTCACACATAAATGAGAAACAATCAGCGAACAAACCGAGGGGGAAAAAAAAAGGAGAGAGGGAATTCCTCGGGACGCACCCCGCGCAGAGCCGCGTACCTCACCTAGACCGGACACCGAGCTACCTTCTCCTCCGCGGGGAGCGGGACTCGCCCTGGCGCCGCCACTGCCGCCCCAACCGGCGCACCGAGCCGGCCGGTTCCCTGCTCGCAGCATATAGGATCCCGCGGTCCGGGGAGCCAATCCGCGCCGGCCTCCGCGCCTCTCCGCGCCTCCCCCCGCCGAGCCCTCCAGCTCTCCGGGCCCGGCCCAGGGTTCCCCGGCTCTTCTCGGGTGTCCCGCTGTTTATCACCAGCCCGCCCGCCCGCGGCACTGTGTGCTTCCCGATTAGTCGCACTCCCGGCGTGACGGGTCGATGCGATTATTTTATTATATTAATTGGTTTTTGTCTTCCTCTTTTTCCTCTCTTTCCTAAGGAGGTGGTGAGGGAGTGTACTGCGTGGGGAAGGAGCGTTCTTGCAGCTCCAAGTGCTGAAAGTAATGTTTCAGAGAAGTTTCAGTATACTTATATCTTAAACATATCTTAGAGGATACGATAAAAGTTTAGTTAATTGCTGCTCTGAGTCTTCGGGGTGCTAAAGAACCTCTTACTGTTGGGGGGTTTAGTGTATAGGTGACAGTGAAACTTGTTTATTCACTTTCTTCCTGTAGAACTTGGAGAAGGAAAGAAGAGGTGGCTTTAGGGCTTTTTATGTTCCTTTCCTCACCCACCTTCGTGACTTCCTTGCATCATCTTGAAGGGAACACCTGTTTTATTGAAGTACATCGGTAACGTCAGTCTCTGTGGTCAGTAGACTGAGGTGTAAGTGCTTTGAAACTGCCTTCTTTACACTTCTACAGAACTTCTGTAAAGAGGTTAAAAAAACTTGTCCAAATTAAGTTGAAAAGCCACTATAGCACCTGGCTTGCGGACTTTCTTGGAAATCCAAGATTTCTCACTGAACTTAAGTACCAAACAAAAGCCAATTGTGTATCTTCCATTCTTTCACATGACCATGATTGATCTGAATCATTCCTGACCTCATCATTGACTTCACAGAAATTTTACTGTTGCATATCATGCCAATTAGTGCCTGCTTGTCACTTTACAACCCTAAATCTGACATCATCATTGTGAGGGGAGGAATTGTTTTCTTTTTGCAGACAAAGAGAGAAAATCAGAGACGGGAATAATGTCCTCAAGGGCACCCAGCAAAAGTAGAGGGAGGGTAAAACCTGATCAGTTAACTATCCCTGGGAAGGACGTGTTCCTTTGCAATACAGGTTTTGTTTGAGGAAACTTCAAGGTCTAAGGAGTTTTTCACTCCATCTCCCCTTCCTCCTGTTGTGTGTTTCCTATGTGACACTTTGCAGCAGCATTCCCAGGATCCTCTTTGTCTGTTTGATTTGGGGTGAAGACAAAATACAATTTCTTTTCCTGCAGTTCACCCTAGCAGGAAAAAATTGCAGATCCTCGTGTAAATTTGGTATGGTATCTAAGCAGTGCTTAAGTAACAGTACAAGTAACCTTATAAACAAAGCATCCTTCTTACCTAAAGGATAACTGTAGATTTCTTCCCCAGTTCACATATGGGTGGGGTTGGGGTTTTTTTGGTGTTTGTTTTGGTGTTTGTTTAGGGTTGGGTTGGGGTTTTTTTTTAGTTTATTCATCTTTCTTCCTTTCGGGTGTGATCCCATTCAAGCATTTTATCAGTTGTAAAGCAGTCGCTTTCAGAATGAGAAATTCTCAATGATAGATATTTAAAAATCTCTAGAGCACCGATTTCTTGGCCGGTGATACCAGTTTTCCCTGTTGTTATTTTCAGTAGAAAATGGTAAACCAGGGAGGAAAGAAAAATAGCAGCTTCATTCTTCCTTCCACAAGTAACTGTAAAACAAACCCAAACCATGATTCACTCATGCTTCAACCAAACATTATAAGCATGCAATTTTAACTTAATATTTGTAATGTGTAGGAGGCCAACTTGCCAAACACAAGCACGAGAAAGATTCAACTGAGAGCTTTCCAAAATCAAATGTACCAAAGGCGTTTAAAAAATGAAATGCAAAATGTTTCTGTGTTATCTGTGTCTTGGAAACACAGTTTCCAGAAAATACAGCTTCCAGGAGTCACATTTTCAAAATCAGGAGATGCCTTTCAGGGGTGTGTATGAGGAAACACCATTCAGGCATAATTTCAGGTTTGTAAGAACTATGTCCTTAGAAAGCAATGCCAAAGGTATTTAAATTATCAAGCAAAAGTGACTGCTTCTTACCAGCACTACAGATAGATGTAGATCAGTGTGACTGAGTTTGTCTTATAGTTGTGCCCACTTTTCCTCTGAAAAGTAGCGTCTGCTCAAAGGGTCGACAATGTTTCATTTGTCATCTTGGCTGACCTGAATCTTCCCCAATTTAATCTTCCCCTCTGTCAGTGAAGTAAGCAGACTTCATCCTGCTTCTGACCTGAAATTAGAGTAGGAGAATTTCTATCTATTTCACTTTAGGGAATTTTATTTTCTAGTAGTACTACTAATGATAATAATAAAAAATACTGTCTTCTCTCTCTTTGTTAGGGTCAGATCCTCTGTTATAAGAACTTACCTGAAGGGAGATTGTAGAGAAGTGGGCGATGGTCTCTTCAGCCAAGTAACAGGAGATAGGACAAGAGGAAATGGCACAAAGCTGTGCCAGGGCAGGTTCAGATCAGATGTTAGGAAAAAATTCTTCACTGAAAAAGTTATCAGGGCATGGAACAGGCTGCCCAGGGAGGGCGTTGAGTCACCATCCTTGGATGTGTTTAAAAAAGGGTAGATCAGGTACTTAGGGATACGGTTTAGCATAGGACAGGAACGGTTGGACTTGATGATCTCAAAGGTCTTTTCCAACCTTGTGATTCTGTGAACTTAGTAAGAAATAAAGCTCCACCTCTTCCTTTTCCCCAGTAATGCTGTTAGGGAGGGTTTTTTTAAGACCGTCACCCTTATTTGTTTATAAATTAATTCTTTAATACCCCATCCCAGTCACATCTGGTCCACTTTGGCCTCAGCCCAAGATGCACAGCAGGTTGCATTTGTAAACCAATAAAAAAGGAAACAGCTCTATCAAGCACGCTATTATAAAGAGCATCTCAGACGTTTTTCTCCAGGAAAAACCTACCCTGTGTGTTGATCAACCCTGTCATTCAGTCATTTACTGCTACAGCACCCCTTCCCCTCACCCCCCCATCATTCATAGGTCTTCATAGGCGTTTAGACAGCAAAGGGATTTACTGGAGGAAGGACTGATAGTTGAGAGTGGGTGCAGGAGAGTACAGCCGCACACTTGTAGGAAAAGGATTTGAACAGGTTGATTCCTTGTGTGCATACAGCGTTCTGGCACAGCCGGCCTCACCTCCGGCTGCAGACTTCACGCCCTGTTTCAGCATGAATGACGAGTTGTAAGACTCAACAGAACAGGAGAACTACCTCCATGTTACAGTTTTGTACAATGAATTGCAATTCCTGCAGGTTTGTGTTAAGCTGCTCTGCTGTTATTGTTGCCTACTCTTGGCACGAGCAATATTTTTGTTCTTGCCTGGTGGGAGAGGAAGGTAGGAGGGAATTTCCTTAAAACCATCTCTTTCTAGAAAAGAAGAGAGTAACACAGAAGCCTGCTTACCAACAGAGTGTTTTTACAAGGAGGTTGGGATCAGAGATCTGCCATTTAATGCTCTGAGCCTTTGAGCCTACATGGAGCCCTGACGAAGTTACACAGTGTTCTCAGAGGAGGTGTGATAGGTGCCTCCAGCCCAGCTGCATCCACCTTCATCACAGAGATCCATCCACAGGATGGCTAGCATGATCAAACAGCATCTGTGTGCTCCAGATGCTGTGTGGTCCAGTGGAGCCCAGAATACAGAGTCTGGGCTTAAGATTCCTGTGAGGACGTATTTAATCACTAGGAAGATGATTTTTTAAATCCGGAAGTGCAGTTCTGTTTGATAAGCCACACCAGCACCCTCCATTCAAAAACTGTAATTTGGATTCTCATTGCCTTTACTTTGAGGTGGCCTTCATAGATGTCTTGTATCATACTCTGAGACCCAAAGGTTTGCATTTTCAAACCTTTCTATGAGATCTTTCTTCTGTGAGAATTTTGATGTTCTCTCATAGTCATGTGACTGAGTTTAGACTGTAAGTATGAAATAGCTGGGCTTTTTTGGTAAAATCCCAAGGAAGGAAACCTTTACTTCATTTACACAAGTCGCTGTAGGCAGCCTGTACAGATGTGATTGTAGCAAGCTGACCAAAGTTCGTGGAGTGCATATTTTACATACATTTAACGACATTGCTGTGATATTTTGCAATTTATTTTAAAATGTCATTATGGGGAGCTGATTTGGTCAGATGTTCTGTCATACCATTTTATGAAAGTCTGATTCATAGGTCTATTCTAATGATAGTTTCACAATCTGTCTAAGTTTATTTAGGGCTGCTGCTGCTGTCCTTTCTTCCTCTTTCTGCACGTCCACCCCAGGTCATCCATTTACACCCCTACAGAGTCACACCTGTGCACCTAGTATGACTTTTTTTCTTTTTTTAAGGGTACTTTTGAGTTGGGTCAACTCATCTTGCTCACCAGTTTATCTGAGTGTCCATGCTGGTGTACAATTACCATCAAATGCAAAGGGAGGGGGTATGATGGAGTGACTGGGAGAGTGTGAAGGTACATATTTATTCCATCACGGTTACAGATTGGATAAACTCATCAAGACATTACATCCAAAGAGTTGATATTGACCCCTCTCAGATATGAAACTGAATTCCCTATTAATTTGGAACAGTTTATGGTTGATTTGCTTGGGTTCAGACTCACCCATCATTTTTCTGGTCCATCTTGCAACGAGGGCTGGGAGACCCTGATAGTCAATGTTAGTGCTTCCCGTTGAAAACACAACCATATGACATCTGTTCCTGGACTCCCTGAGCACAGCTTAACTCTTTTCATGAGATGACCTCTCAGATCTTGCACATGGTGTTGGTGTTATCAGTAGGACATCAGTGGTGTTGGTGTTGTCAGCGGGACATCAGTGTGGCCTTGGCAGTGATAAGCACACCAACATGCATATTGAAGCAATCGGTGGGCAGTGGCAGTGGCAGGAGTTACAGTAGTGTCACTTGTGTCTCATTTTCATTCATGACTATTACTGCTTGTGGTGGTTTAGCCCTGGCTGGAGGCCAGATGCCCACCAAAACCAGTCTTTTACTCCCCTTTCCAGGTGGACAGGGGAGAAAAGATATATTAAGAGGCTTAGGAGTCAAGATAAGGACAAGGAGAGATCATTTTATCAGCGACGATATGGGCGAAACAGACTCAACACAGTGCAGGAAAGAACTATTCTAATTTACTACACTACACTAGAAAGAACAGTGAAGAACCGGAGTCAGGAGTGCAATCAAATCTTAAAACAAATGCAACCAGATCTTAAAAACACCTTCCCCCCACCACTCCCTTCTTAGCAGACTTTAATCAGAATCTTGCTCCCTTCTTCCCCCCCGCTCGCAGTACGGGGGGGCAGGGACTGGGGAACGATGGGGTTCTCAGTAGC
>VZTU01024773.1:1396-92953 GCA_013400835.1 Zapornia atra | reverse complement strand
CAGAGGCGCTGTGACTATCTCTTACTGGCTTGTCCCCGGTCAACAATGATTCTGGCCTTGGATTGTTTACATTTTGGAGCTCCAGAGAATTCCGGCAGCTCCTCACAGCAGCCATTTTCTGCACCCCCTGTTCTTTTCCAGCACCCAACCTCGCAAAACCACGACACTGCTGAATAATAATCTGGACAGTTGCAACATTTTGGTGGTTTTGTACTCAGATATGGCATGTCATGCAAGCAGCATAATTTCCACCTTCTGAAGGAAGTTCTTGTGAGACTGTAAGCTCTGCTGGAGTTTATATTCCAATAGAAGTAACTTCATGAGTGACTAGTTTGGAATCTCAAGTACCATTTATGTGACTTAAATGGAAGAGTCAAGTTTAAGAATATGGGACAGCCCTTGGTATCATGTATGCATGGAGCACCTCTGTCTGCATGCAAAATCATCTCCAAGCACGTACACAGTCTGAACTCATTGTTCATCCTCTGAACATGCACATTAAGTTTGCTTTGCATGCTGAAGACATCTGTGGAGCACTTGGCATCACTTCTGCACACCAGTAGCCAGCTGTCACTTTGCAAACTCACATCCTGGAGTTTGTGACTTACAGCTCTATTCCTGAAGGTGTTTGTACCCTTAAATGACAGGTTCCAACTACAGATTTGGATATGATTTAAATTTAAGAGTCTTTTAAATTCAGTGTATCTTAAAATCTGTGTCAGGCCTGCCCTCGCTGTTGTTGATATAACAAGGACTGGGGAGCTTCATAAATCATTCTGCGCATCACTCTGAACATGAGCATGACTAAGTATATCACTGCATCATCAGACTGAGTGGGTAGAAGAGGATAGCGCTTCTGCCCTGGGTGAAGAATTGGAAGCTATTTTCAGAATGAGAATATTGTGCCAGAGCCCGATTCTAGATCAGTGATAGCAGAAGCTGCACTGACATTAGGTCTGGGAATTGCTAAATTTAGGTGTGGAACGCTGTCAAAAATACTAGGAGCTCAGGGAGTGCTACTAAAAGCCCTGGTGTCCAAGTGCTTGTTGTATAGTCATCAGAGCTGCATATGGCAGGAGAGAAACTAACATCTCTGATTTTATTAGTTATTGGCCAAAAATTCAGAGCTTCTGCAAGACACAGATGTAAATCATACAATGTCAGACTGGTTTGGGTTGAAAGCCACCCTCCTGCCGTGGGCAGGGACATCTTCCACTGGACCGGATTGCCCAAAGCCCCATCCAAACTGGCCTTGAACACTGCCAGGGATCCAGGGATATCCACAGTTGCTCTGGGCACCCTTACCATAAAAAATTCCATTGTTATGCCTGATGTAAATCTACCTGCTTTCAGCTTCTAGCCATTGACCCCTGTCCTGTGACTGCAGCCTTGATAAATGTCTCTTTCTTATAAGCCCCCTTTATATTTTGAAAGGCCATAATTATGTCTCCCCCAAACCTTCTTTTCCAGACTGAACAACCCCAAAAGTGAGAAGGAGTTTCCCCTTTTATACAGCATAAGATAGATCCATTGCAAAAGCTACCTCACAGTGTGCAAGATGGAGCAAATTCCACACTATAATATGATGCAATATAATATAGACTTCTATTACAATTGAGATAAGGTGATTTTAGTGTGTGCTTGAGGCGTGTCAGAGTAGAACCCCAACAGTGTGTCTTTCCAGTCTAATTTCCAGACTCTTGAAAATGTTCATCTGGTAGAGGGGAAGAACTTGGAGCCTACATTTTAATGGAAAAACTGTGTTCTTGGCTTTATTGTTAGACAGAGAACTGTTTTATTTCACCAGACATAATGAAAGAGCAGTCAGCAGGAGAAATTTCAAGAAACCACTAGCCATTTCTTGTTTGCCATCATCTCTTTCAACCTCTACAAAATCTGTTTTCAGAGAAGTTTCCGTGTTGGGGATATTGGCTCCAGCACTTACAGCTGTAATTACAGCCTAAAGGGTTGGGAAGACCTTTGAAGTGAAGTGTATGTAGGGAGATCTCACTGCTGATAGAAATGTGTGTTGAATAGCATGAGGAGATGTATTCCTACTACGGAACCAAATAGTTCTGGGAACTGGGAAAATTATTATGAACAGGACAAAAAAAAACCCTTACTGTTGCAATAGACTGGTTTACTGAGTATTCCTGAGGCTTCCTGAAGTCCTCCTGTCCTTGCTCCCAAAGACTCTGGGAGGTAAAGAAAAGGTGAACTAAAACCTCTCCAATCCTCAAGTTCTTTCTCGCAAAATGTGCCCTTAATCAAGTATCAGAGGGATATGCAGCCACTTCTGCTATTATCTTTCATACCTGCTTACTGCTGGATGCTAACGTTATTTTAATACTCCAGAAATTCCAGGAATTCCTCAACTTGTTTTCTATGCAGTTGTTCTGCTGCCTGCTGGCTCTGGGCAGGCTCCTGGAATGCAGCTGGCCACAAGCACACACTGGATGGTTGGTTTCTTTGAGGCACATCGGGAGATTAGGATCAGAGGTATCTTCTGTCTTGCCCTGTGTCACAGGAACGTGTGTGCTCCACTTAAAAAAGTATTGGGAACTTCAGCATGCGCATCATCCGGAGGGAGCAGTTGGCATCATCTCTTGGATGACTATGCCCTAGATCAGTCTGCATTATCTCTTGGATGACTACATCCTACACCTACCCAGGACTGCGGTTGAGTTCTGCTCACTCCCACCCACCCCCTGATCCATCTCAGGTCTCATAGAGCATATGCAGAAAAAGCTGCTTTGTGTTGGCCCGGGGTTGGATGCATCTTGTGTGAAGAAGCCTGAAGGCTTCTGTGCTGGTGTTGCCCCTAACTAGCTATATTATCACCTCTCCATAAACCCTTGCTTTGTTCTGGTATAGTGGGTTCACGGTCCTTGGCTTTTCCATATTTGTATGAAAGACACCTGGATATCCCAGATAGCACAGGCACAAGCCAAGGTGCAGAGGATGATACTATCACTGCCAAGCTGATGGACAAGGAAGGAGGAAAGGCAGCACCTCAGAGGGTGCTGCTTTCACTTTAAAAGGCAAGAAGGTGACAAGGTTAAGAAACCACTGAAAGGAACTAGAGGCACTCAGCCTCTCAGGGTGTAAGACAGATCCTCTTTAGCATACCTGTCTTACCCACACAGGTCACACCAGTTCCAAAGAAAGCGGTTCCTAAACTGGGCCGAAGTGAAAACCACGCAGCTCCTGTCAGCTGATGAAGGAGTGCTGAGCAGCTCCCATGGCCGTTTACACAAGCAGCATGTCATATTGCTTAATCGGGATGTGAGTGACTTGCACCCACACTGGGATGATGTCAGTCATTGCGTGGTTTGCAGGATAGTAGCAGACGGGCTTTGGCAGATGGGAGATCACGCAGTCCTGTGCAGCCAGTGAGGCAATGGGGCAGTGATTTACCCATTGCACTGTTCAGTAAATCGCTGCTGACTTTACTTCCTGCTTTTAACAAGCTGCTTGTTAATGGGGAATATAATAACCGTGTTGGGAAGATTTATGACATGTTCATATCTAGAATTCAGTGTTTACTCTGAAAATTCACTTACATTTTTCATCCAGCAGGAACCTTCTTTCCTCACATGGGTGTAAACAGGAATTCTGTTCTGTGTGGCATCACGTGTCTGTCACACAGATCCTGTGCAGACTCTGCAAAGGTCCGTGTATATCCAGATTATTCGATACGCTGTTGCTGAGCTTTGTCTGTAGCCTCTAGTTTGAAGGTACTGATGCTTCATTTGTATTTCTAGTTATTGCAAACCTGGCTTCACATGTTGTTCCCTGGCTAATAGCCATGCTGAACAAACTACTATGGATGATCTTGCCTTTAAGGCATTCGATCTGAATTAGAGCTAAATAATGTGGCAGTGAGGATGCTACTTTTGTTAAAACTGCATAGGTTCTGTTTGGCAGAACCTCTCAGGCCAGGCTGACTGCTTGGTAGGGGACACCAAGAGCTCCAGCCTCTGTACTAGCTCTGCCTGGTGCCATGTGCTCTTAGCCCTTCCAGTCACCATTGCAACTGCGCCCAGTCCCAGTTGTAACCACAGACGCTGAAGAAGCAAACTAGACGTTTCCCGTGTAGGCTTGTGTAAGGCCTGTAACAGCCACTGAGACTGATAAACAGGGCTTCCTCCAGAAAAAACAGTGGAGGACTGGCAGTCCTGGATGAGCCCAGAAATCTGTCTGCCCCGCTGTTTTATTTTGGACATTGGCCATTAGCAGCCACTTAAAGAAAAAAGCAAGAAACAGGCCTAGCCCTATCACCCAAATACAGGTAACATCCTGCCAGATCCTTGATTTGCAGTTGTGAGAGTTTTCTGTGAAGTGGCCCTTGGAGCACATTCCCAGCTGGAATCTATCCTACGCTTCTCTAAAGCTGCTTCTAAGTTTAAAGTATCTTCCAATAAGCAGTGTCTCTTCCTCTTTCTCTGTCATTAAATTCTGCAAGCTGTGTTCCAGAGGTCTGGTAGAGTGGCTTGCCCAAAGTATAGCTTAGTAAATGCACATGGGTGTTGCTAAGAACTGCGATTCCCAGTAGCTCCTGGGAGGAGTGTGGTAGCTGCTGGCAGTGTGATCCCTGCCTGCCCCTCTGCCCCAGATTACTGCTGCGGACAGAGCCTGACATGAAAAAGGATGTGCTTGTTCCTCAGCCATTGCAGTTCACACCTCACTGATTTAATGTGTCAAGAAGAGGTCACCTAAAGCAGAGTGTGTGTTCCAACTGCTACCCAAACCTCCGTTTTAGCTTGTCAGGGTTTTCTTGGCCTACTCCATTCCCGTTGTCCTGTAACTAACACCTGCTTTGTTTCCCCAAAGCCCCACAGAATACTGATTCTCATGGCCATTTAAAAGCAGGTTATATTCACCAAGCTTGCGCAGGAGGACCATGGATTTAACCCTGGCAGAATGCTGCATCCTGCTAGAGGGCAAAGCAGATTTTGCAAGATGGAGTTTCCTTAGGGTTGTATCTCAGACTGAAATACAAACCCACACAGGAATAAAGAATCTGCATCAAACCCATCCCCTCCCTTCCAGGTGCAGCATGCACTCCTCTGGTCTGCCCTCTCCAGCAGAAAATCAAGGATGTCTGTAAAATCAGTTTTTTTAATAATAGAACTAATTTGATAACAAAACTAATTCCTCAGCCTACCCAAATAGCCTTCCAAAGTCTCACAGAACAAAGCTGTCAAGAAGATTTATTACAAGAATCAAAACCACTGGGGCTCTTCAATTCCTCCAGGCATGGGCCCTTCAGGATGGTATTCGTGTGGCCATTCGCGTGGAGCGAAGGATAGCTTTGTGTTCAGCGCTGTACCCCAATCCAGAATGGCTCTGCACAGCACAACGGGTCCTTGCAGGGCAGCAGGGCAGGAACCAGTGAGTACCACATGCATGAGAAGTGTTAGTTGCACCACCTGATAGAGGTGCTCTGAAAGAGATCAGGGTGGTGTAGGAATCTGTATGGAGTGGTCACATGTGCCCAGATCCTTCTCTGTCATACCGGCTCAGCAGGGATACCCACCAAGAGAGGCTGTGGACATGTGTATGTTTACTCAGAGCCTGACCTGTAAGTATTCAACATCAGTTCTCAGTATAAATAGTTCCAATTAAGCTTCCTTTAACCTACTTTTGGAGTTGTGGTTTGGGTTTTTTTTTGGTCTTGTCTGTTTGAAAGTTTTGGTATTTTGCCACTGGAACTTTGGCTTTTTTTTAAAAAGCCCTTTTTTCAGATACCACGCTTAACCGCTCCGGGGGGGAAAATCCACAGCACCGCCAGCCTCTATCAGAGTTCTTGCTCAGATCAGGTCAACTGGTATTTGGGTATCACTATATTGTGTTTACAAAGGAATGGAAAAAATATACTGCATGTAAAACAAAGGTAGTTTCTGTCTTAAAAGTCACGTTAATTATAGGAAAAAGCCCTGTTAAATAGTTCTTGCAAAAGTCAGAATCTGTTACACATCCAGCGATCTTTTCCCTACTCTATTTCCAGCTCTTAAGTACAAAACATCCAGGAAGGCAATGACTTCCAGGTCACAGGAACCCTGTGAATTTCCCACAACAGGACATGCAAAATCTAGAGTGCTTTGTTTCAGAGGTCTTCTCTTCTGAATGCAATCTGTATGTTCTTGTCCTTTCTAGCTAGAAACAAGTAGGAGGGCAACCCTCAACATGAGTATTAACAACCTTTATTTGATTTTTAGACATATGTATATGGTTTTATATTTTACAAAGCAGTGAGCTTCCTTTGTTGGCTGGTAAGCTTCAGTGCCCCTGTTGACTTCAGTTTAGGAGATCAACTCCATTCTTAGGCAGGAGTAGTGAAGAATGATTTCTTTCTCCCCTGTCCTCACATCAAGTCTTTTATGCAATATGCTTTGCTGTAGCCAGTGATAGATCCGGCTGTACCAGATATACCCACCCCTAAGAAATCAGGTTTGCTTTTCATTGTATAATATTTCTAACGAAGAATAATGAAATTTGAGTCAGTAAGTTAATTCTGTGGCCTGTATGTAAATACTTATAACCTCCAGCAAGCCAACAATGCTATGAAGTTACATGGAAGTCTCCACAGTATGGGAACAGCCTGTTTACCTTGATGGCTCTGCTCCATGCAGCCATTTTACAAGCATGTGTGTACTAGTTTGAGTGGAGAGCAATCTACTAGCATATCCTACCTTCTACTGAGATATCACCTAATACTAATACTCCATAGCAGTTAAGTTAGTACTGAACTTGATCTATAAATTATTCACCTGCTTTTACCTAATTGGTTACCCAGTTGTATTGACCTTGCCTGGCCAGGTTTTGGCAGCATGGGGGCTGCCGGGGTGGCCTCTGTGAGAAACTGCCAGAAGCTTCCCCTATGTCCCACAGAGCCAATGCCATCTGGCTCCGAGACAGACCCACCGCTGGCCAAGGCTGAGCCCATCAGCCACGGTGGTAGTGCCTCTGTGATGACAGAGATAAGAAGGGAAAAGAATCCACCAGGAGCAATTGTATCCAGAGAGAGGAGTGAGAAGATGTGAGGGGAACAACTCTGCAGACACCCAGGTCAGTGCAGGACGGGGATGAGGTGCTCCAGGTGCCAAAGAAGAGATTCCCCTGCAGCCCTGGGGGATGATGGTGGAGCAGAGATTCCCTCTGCAGCCTGGGGGGGACCCATGCAGGAAAAGTCTGTTCCTGAAGGTCTGCACCCCATGGAAGGAATCCACACTGGGGCAGTTTGTGAAGAACTGCAGCCCGTGGGAAGGACTCACACTGGGGAGTTTGTGGGGAGCTGTCTCCCATGAGAAGCACCCAATGCTGGAGCAGGGGAAGAGTGTGAGGAGTCCTCTGCAGAGGCCGGAGTGGCAGAGACGAGACAACGTGTGATGAATTGACTGCAATCCCCATTCCCTGTCCCCCTGTGATGCTGGTGGGGAGGAGGTACAGAAGTTGCAACTGAAGTTGAGCCCAGAGGGAAGGTGTTTTTAAGATTTGGGTGTATTTCTCATCTCTGGACTCTGATTCCATTGGTAATAATTTCCCCAAGTCAAGTCTGTTTTGCCCGTGACAGTAACTGGTGAGCAATCTCTCCTGTCCTTACTCAACCCACAAGCTTTTTGTTGTATCTTCTCTCTCCTGCCCTGCTGAGAGGAGTGACAGAGCAGCTTTAGTGGGACCTGGTGTCCAACCAGGGTCAACCCACCACAGCAATGCTGAGGTATCACAGAGCTAAATCTGTCTTTGTCATCAAATAGAAATGGTGGAGCTACAAGGTTAAAAGACTGAAGTCACAAGGTGTGCCTGATGTAGTTCACAACTGTGGGTATTTAACAGATATTTACACAGCTACTCATAGTTATTTTGGCCTACAGTGATAACTACTCTGCAGCATCCACAGTCTAAAGCTCCCTGAAATCTGTGTACAGAGCTGAATCATTTCAGTGTAGATGCACAGCTGACATGGGAAACATGAGAAACAACTCCTGCTTGACTTTTAGTCCTTTATTCATATCATTCCTCTCTGTAGGTGATTAAATTAATTTGCCTCTCCATTAACAGCTGTGTTCTGGTTCCTCTAATCTAGGTCAGCTAATTAAGATATATAAAAATATTTTCCCAAGGGCATTTGTTTCAGGAGCAATGAATGTGGGACAATTCCTTATATGCGAAGAGATCAGATCATTTCAGAAGCAGGAAAATATTATAAATGGTGACTTTGTTGGTGAAATGTATTTCTAACAGAAATGCAATCCTTCTGCTCAGAACATCCATAATAACTTGAGCAAATCCACTTGATGTTGCAGCAGAACAGGATCACCTAGGCAGGCAATTACAGTGTCCTCACTGAGAGGCACTAATTTTTAGATAAGATAGAGCGTGCTGCCTAAATACCTTATGCTTCTCAGACTTAGTTGTGGTTCATTTGCAGCCATGAAACATACTTCAAGATTAATCTTTGTTCTTTCAAGGTATTGCTCTCTTTCATTTAGGAAAAAAAATAACGTGTCAAAGAAATCAGAAATATTTTCTGTATCAGCTGACAAACACAAAGTTCCATTCAAACAAATGTTCTTACGTCCAGAATGATCTTTTACTCCACTTTGGGAGGTAAAGTACAGCAACTGACTCATTACTTAAATTTCACTTGAGCAGTTGCACAATCTCAGCTGAGAATACTTTTCAGCTGGGAAAGGTGCTTTTAGCACTGTGAGAAATTAAAAAAAATTCCTCTTCAAAGCAATTATGTAGGTGGAATGGAAGTTTCCTCTATGCAGAGGCTGACATGCTGTCATTTCTTTTGACTCCATGGCACAGAGGTAATTTTGAGATATTAAGATTAGACCAGTCTTAGCATTTCATGTAGCAATTTCTAATTCAAAACTGGATGTGTTTCTTATTATTGTCAATTTTATTTCCACTGGGACAGTGAGATTTTCACCATTTATTACTTACAAATGAGACACCATTGCAAAAATATAATTTCACTGTATTTTATTTGCATTCAGAAATAGAAATTTGACAACACTTACAACAGCCAGAGTGCTGGACCAAGGTGGTCTTTATCACTGTGCTCATTTTTCCAAGCCAGTATATTTTTCACTCTCACCTTTTTTCTGTCCAACTCTATCCAGAGTTGATGTTTATTCTAAGCATATGTATCCGTTGCACTGGGCAGAGTTCCTTCCATTCTTGTCTCTTGCTTTTGGAACCTCAAGTAATGAAGGATCCAGTATTTTCAATTTAACTAGATTTCTGTCTAAATTAGATTTATTTACAGAAACAATGTATATTTTATTTGTATTAATTTAATTAATTACACTTGTTTTGCTCTTGCACACTGGTATTTGCTGTTTCAGCTGTGGAAATTATTAACTTTTCCAGGCTCTATTTTGCAAGTCAGATACTGGGTACCTGTGCACCCTTGCCACTTTGCCTGGCTCCACATCAGTCATGCAGACAGGGTTTCAGCAGCAAGATGATTTTGGAGCACTGGTTAATGATTTATTGGTGCGTGGTGTGTCAAAAATCTCACTGGTTTAATTCTGTTTGATAGCTCCAATCCCTCTTCTGGGATAAGACTCCTTATCAGGACTGGCACCTGTGATACCAAATCCTGGCATGGAAACAGGATCTGTGAGTGGAAGTGATCCAGTGAGTTTGTTAGAAACGTACAGTTATGGCAAGAGAAACTCTGAGCTGGTTTTTTTGTTGCCATCTGAGCAGGATGCACAAGTACTAACTATGAGCAAAGAACTGTAGAGATTTAGCCAGAGGAGGCACTAATAGGTTGTGGTGGTCTCTAGATATTACTTCTGCTTAGGGTTTCATTATAGTTGATAGGGTTTTTTTTTAAGGCAACAGAGAAACCATCTGACTCTTCTACCAGAATTACTGTGATACAGAACTGCACAATGACTTGATACGCTCAGGGAGCTTGGCCAGCCATTCAGTTGTGTTTCCTTTTTCTTTTATTATTAAGGAAGAAGAAAGGAGGGAGAGTTATTAATATATGCTGGACTTGGATATGTCTTCTTTATGGCCCCTGTGGTGAGGACCATCCTAGTAATGTGGTCTCAGCTTCCAGAAGAAGCCAACACATAAATACCTATTGACAGAGTTTTGTTGCAGCAAGGCAATGCAGGGCAGATTAGTTTATGCTTGGTTAACAACATTGCTAGTTGCTATTTGCACAGTCCAAAGCAATATAAATAGCAACATTTGATCTAAAAGTCAGCACAGGCAGTGACAGAGAAATGCACAAGTGAAGGGTGCTAATTCTTACCAGTGTTTACCTCAGTTTCAAGGTTTCACTTACAACCTTGGCTAGAAACAATTGAAATAATGCTCGGCTGCTATCCTTTCCTGCTCTGCTTGTTCCTTACTTGTTCCCCTTGTTTCCCCCTTCTCCAAATCACTTCTCAATGCTTTGCTGTCCTGGCAGCTCCTACATGCTCACCCCTTTTAGGGAATCCTTTATGCAATCAGTTTTTTTCAGCTATGCCATGACTAACTTGCCAGAGGTCAGAGAAAGCACTAATGACAAAGTAGAAATAGTTTTCCTTTTACTTTGTCCTTTCTTATCCTCCTTGTGGTGCCAGCACTGCAGTGCCTCTCACAGCTAGGAGTCGTTTCAGCTGGAAACTGGCTCAGCATGTGAGATCTCAGTAGTGTGAGGCCACAGGATGTCATGGCTGCCAAAGCAGGAATAACCCGCCCAAAGGAACCCAATGTGAATTCTCACCTGTGGGGAAATAGAGTCTTTGTGTAACCAAGGCTGTGAGTGATGTTTCACCAGAAACACAGCTCAGTAATTCAAACAAGTGGGAACTGCTTTGTGCATTTCAGCTGTGTCCCACCACAAGTAGTTTTGCTGGAGGAACATCTCACAATATCACATCAGCAGGTCCATGTGTGACCTCTCCTTGCCACAGCCACATGCTAATTCTGTCCAGTTATGGTAGCAGCAAGGCCCTGCTGGGCAGAGCACTGTATTCCAGGTTGGTGGTGGCTGAGCCCTCTCTGCTGCAACACGTAGTAAACTCACTCCACAGATGGAAAGTTGGCTTGCTCTCCTGAGCAGTGTTTCATGTCATATTCCCACATCAGGAGAGCCAGTGGATCAGGTATTATTTGGAGCAGAATACTCCACCTTTGGAACTCTTCTAATTCAGGGAGTCTGTTTCTTTGGGGTAGAAACAAGCATACTGCAGTGGAATGGAAGCTTCCTGAAAACAAGGATTCCTGCAGACAGGATCTTAGAGATTTCTCAGATTCCATGGAAACTGAGACCTTCAGGTTAAATGCCTAATCCTTCACCATCTGTGCTGAGATGGCCTGCTTACTTGGGAGTGACCCTGGTGAGGAACTATCCTTATGAGAGCTCCCCATAAACTTTGGCTAACTTGAGAGTTTTGTTGACTTTGGACTGCTGCCATCCAAACCTCCTGTTCTTGTAAAATGTCTCTGAAATGAAGGGACGATGGAGTGCAGATCTCCCCCCAGCCTTTACTTCACTCCTCCCACTTAGTCACACTTGTTTTCTTCTCAGCTTTCCAATCAGCAAGGGGAGTGTTTGGGTCTTTTCTGTAATCACAATGCTGAGTCCAAAGTTGAGGCTGCAAGCTGCTTCTGTGGTGAAGTCACCTCCAAATCCTCTCAGACACAGCCAACCGCAAGGAGCCTGTTCATACAAGTTCTCATACCTACTGGCCAAACCGTGAACAGTCCCTTAGTACCAAGGACAAGATTTCAACTGGTCCCATCTCCTGTTTCATGTTGCCCTGTGAAGGGGAAGGCAAATATAGCAGCAGGTGGGATGGCAGATACCTCAGTGCTGTGTCTGCTGGTACCTCCAAGGGAGCAGTCCGCTGCCTTAGGCAGGTGAGCAGTGGTGTGGTGGCACTAGAGACTGGAGAACAGCCACTGGAAGCTGGTAGAAATCTGTGTGAAACTGCTGGGTAGTTTGGACAGGGTCACAGAAAAAAAGAGAGACTGAATGAACTGTGAGCTGAGTTTAAAACTCTAAATACAGTAAGGCCCTATATCTCTGGTCTGTCACTTAACATTTTTCATCTTTCTGACATGCTTTTTCATTCCTTCACCCTCTCACTTTTTGCTTAATTTCTGATATTATTGACAGAAACATGAGGGTGAACCCTGGTGCCTGCACTTTCTTCTTAGCAGCTAGAAAGACAATGGATTAGCTGCATTTGTCTTAATTTCTTATCTACAGCCCAGGGTCCTTTCTCTTTGGAAACCATGTTATGTTTGCATTTGCAGTATTAGCTGTGTTCAAGTGCTGGACAATGAAAAGAGGACCTATGATGTAGGTAACCTGGCCATGCCTGTTGAGACTGTACAAAGGAGCACGGGAGTTGGAAGAACTGCCTGTGACAATTGTCCTGCCAAAGGCTGCATCATATATTCCTCACACTCGATACTCACAGCAGGTGCATGCTGTTACCCCTGCTGCCTCATGCCATCCTGGAAGAGATGAACATTTCACATGTCACCCCTCATGGCTTGATGTAAACCAGATGATGTCGCTACCAGTTTTCTGGGCTGTTACACTACCTCAAATGCCATTAAATCCCTTGTGCCATACAGTGGACTCTCTACTCCATCATTTCCCAACCTAGCATGCTTCCACAGTGAGTGTAAAAGTATCCCCTATATACTCTCCCATCGCTTTCCACTGCAGCAGCAAGACACATTTACATAGCTCTTTAATGTACTGTTCTTAAACTGCACCTTGTCAGGGCAGTTCTGAGGTCTGTGGAAGACCCTTGACCAAGCACACAGCTTTATGTTGTTAACAGTTTGAGAAGAGAGTGATTCATGTGCAACAGCCTTTAATGCTTGAGGTTTTGCTGCTGTGGGTATTATTTGGATAGCAGTTTGGGTAAGTTGCTCTGGGAGCACTGGAGCTAGGGAAGGCTCTTTTCTGATGGGCTTGTGCTGAGTGTTCCTCGTGGTTGCTGTAGCACCAACCCTGTTTGAGAAAGAAATGCAGAATAACACTTTCAGAAAATAGTATCTGGAGACTGTAGAGTGGGCACAGATGGATGGATTATATCATGCAACACTCAACCAGTGGCAGCCTTGGGAATCGAATTTGCACCCAGCAGCTCTTTGCAGAAGCATGAGAGGTATTCTGCTTTGGGGACAGAGAGAGGCTTAAGCATACACCTCCTGTGCTCAGCCTGGAGAAAAGAAGGCTCAGGGGAGACCTTATAGCAGCCTTCCAGTACCTGAAGGGGCTACAGGAAAGCTGTAGAGGGACTGTTTACCAAGGCATGTAGCGATCTGCCAAGGGACAATGGCTTTAAGATGAAAGAGGGCAGATTTAGATTTGATATTTATGACGAATGGGGTGAGACCCTGGCACAGGCTACCCAGAGAAGCTGTGGCTGCCCCTACATGTGGCTTGGGCAACCTGGGCTGGTGGGGGGTGTCCTTGCCTGTGGCAGGGGGGTGGGACTGGATGGGCTTTGAGGTTCCTTCCAACCCAAACCAGTCTGTGATCCTCTGAAGTAGTAAATCCCAGAGATGTACTTGGCCATGGGTACTGACAGCAAGTGTAAAAACTGCTGTAAAGCATGTGTGCTGAGTCTTACAGAATGCTGGATGTTGGGTCAAATTCCTTTTTTTTTTTTCCACATGAGGACACAATTTGTGGTTGGAAATAGACAACAAAATCCAACAACAAAAAGCACCATCAAGAGTGAAAGCCTTATTTCAGCAGCAAATCCTGTTATCTCACTGTGGATAAATATTGGAAAGTTATTACCCTTTATGTACAGACTCGTGTTTTAGAGATATGAAGCTCTTGAACTGTAACCAGGAGCTGGAGGAATACCATAATGATTTTGCTTGTTTCATTCTTATTGGAACCATGATGATAAAATGGTTACCACCACCTTTTCAAAGAGCAGAAGGGTTAGTTAGACAAGTTTTTCACAACACTTAAAAAGCTAAAGCATTTACTCTTAGTATAAATCTACACATAGAATTAAGTTAAATAACAAAATCAAGTCTTCTTAAAGAGCTGTGATAGATTTCGTGACCACTCCATAACTACAACAGCAGTATCTTAGGGGTCCCACAGAACTTCTTCTAATAAAACATTCCTCATATCTGATTTTTTTTAATGCCCTGAATGGACAATGTTTCCAAACCAAATTAGGATTAGGAAATAAACTTTAAAAACAGGTTTTTTACAATGAGGACTCAAGAGCTGGTACTCTTTGTTACTCTGAGATACAGAATAAAGTAACTTATTTTGCTTCCTCTTTCACAGACAGCTGGATAGTAACATATCCTGAAGACCTCTGTTCTGCTTATTGGATTACTTTGAATTGTGCTTTTGACAAGCACCATGCTGTTGTTTAGACAGTTACTAGGAAACCTATGGACTAGTAATTTGCTTTGCAGGTATAATTGTCAGCTAAGCATTGGGTTTGCTTCACAGTTGGTCCTGATATAATCTGCTAGGTAACAGACTAAATAACATTTAGAAGATCTATGTCTTGTTTGCAGGTAAATACACATCTTTCAACAGTAAAATGAACATAAAGATGAATTTAAAACTTCAAACCGTAAAGTTTTTCTGATGACTTTGTCAGACCTGCTCTGTTATATATTTTTTAAAAATGCAGCAGCTCTTTGGAAATGTGAATTGGGAGCATTAAATAGAGGTAACAAAGTTCCAATTGCTGCTACATGAAATTTTAGGTCTTCTGGATCTGTGGAACAGAAATAATAAGCAAAATTTGAGGGTTTCTTAAAATAAAGTTAGGTTGGAACTGAAGTTAAAGATGATATTTCAGAAATTATAACTGATGGAACAGCCTTTTCAAACAGTGTCAAACCTGTTCTCCAATCCATGAAATAAGAGCAGAGCAGTAATTCTTAGGTCTGACAAGGGAACCAAGTATATGGCCATCCTTTGACTCTGAAGAGTGCTAAAAGTTAAAACATTTCCATGTATCATTGCAAAGACTGTAGCTGTGTGCATAGGTAGGATGTATGCACAGTTCCTATGGCCACAGTGTTGTGCCAATGCAAATATGATGTCTGCATGGGAAATTATCCTTGCATGTGTCTGTTTTATTGGATCTACTGTTGACTGGCTACCCTGACAACTGAATTTCCAGTCTTCTCTAGTGAAGCTGATAGCCAGAGTGACAAATGTAATTTGAACTACTTAGTTTGAAGTAGGTAGTGGCTACCAAACATCTGTCCAATTCAGTAAGGTTTTGCCACTAGAGTTTGTGTTGTAGCTTGATAACCATTAGCAGCTTGATCTTGATGAGGTTTCTTAGTCCAGTTTGACAGCCAACTTAAATTTTGTACTCCAGAAACAAATTGTGCACTGTCATTATGATTTCTTTTCAGTGCCACAACTGTCAGTGATGCCAGAACAGCAGCCACCTGCTTGTACCCCTTTGCATCTGGTCTGTGCAGTAACTTCAATAGCTGTTGAAAGGAAAGGCATATTTAACCATGATGATTGTATTTGTTTCAGTCAGCTGTAAAAGCAAGTGCTAAAATTTGTAAATTTTAATTTTTTTTGTACAAATGGCCCATTAGGCTGTTTACTGTGAGGCTCTCATGATGGTGCTTTCAAGTGGCAGATACATCTATCTCATGAGGAGTAATCTAGTACTCTGAGCATACCACAAGCATATCTTTCACCTCAAAGGTGTGCAAATTCAGAGAAACATGGACAGAGCTCACACATGGGTTAGTGTCCAACACAGCATGGATTTATGAGATGATGCATCGTACTGCAGCATCCCATTTGCTCAATAGTATTGGTCAATCATGTTGTAGTGATTTAGTTTTGGGTGATATAGTTTTTCCCCAATTGCCAGATACAACTTTCCTGAGAATAAATATCTCAATTAGAAATCAATGTGTAGGTTAATTAATTGGAGCCAGCACTCCTGCTATGTGCAGGGTACAGCCCTAACTCATTTCCCTACTTTATGCAATTTTGTCTCTACTTAAGGCTCTAAGGCAACATACCCACGAAATCCTAGTTATTTTATAGCAGAATTTGAAACATTATGGGTCAGTTGAAGATAAGGCCTAATTTTATTGGGTTTTATGTTTCTCAAGCAGTGATCCATAAAGCAGCTAAGAGTGAGTGTTCCACACCTAGCCTGCAAAAGCATACTGCCTTGAAAAGGGTTAAATCTGAAGCAAATCCATTAATTGTTCTTCCAGACATTACTCCTTAGTGTCCTTCTGATGATGTGTTCTAGCTTGATGTAGCTGTCTGCTTACAAACTCTTGTGAAGCATGGACCAGGGAAGGAATACTGGGAATTAGTCCCCTTCTACTTGGAGAAACTACTCAAACACCTGGAAGAGCTACCCTGGAAACTTTGTTCATACAAGTATTAACGATGACATTTTCCTGAGCATATGGGACAACTGATACATAAAAAATGTTGAGGGATTTAATGCAATTTTATTTTAAAATATAATTAGTTATTTATCCAAAAGTGAATTGGTATTGGTTATATTCACATTTCTGTGAAATAAATCAGGCATCATCAAAAGATATGTCTTCAAGTTACCTAGGAGCATTAAACTAATACTAGACATGAAAAGTCCAAAATATAATTAAGTATTTTACTCTAATTTACTTCCATTATTTCCGACTTCTGACATCATCCTGTTCCCTGGTTTTGCAGTGTATTAGAGAAAGGAAGCCTCATCACTGGTTTTGTTTATTTTATAAAAGAAAGCAAACCAGGAATGTAACATTCAGCAGGGCCTTTGATACTGTCTCCCATGACATCCTGATAGCAAAACTGAGAAAGCATGGGATAGATGAGTGGACAGTGAGGTGGGTTGAGAATTGGCTGTCGGAACGAGCCCAGAGGGTTGTGATTTGAGGAGCATAATCTGACTGGAGGCCTGTGACTAGCGGTGTTCCCCAGGGCTTGGTGTTGGGTCCAGTCCTGTTTAATATCTTCATTGACGACCTTGATGAGGGAACAGCATCCACCCTCAGCAAGTGCCGATGATACAAAGCTGGGAGGGATGGCTGACATGCAGGAACATTGCGCTGCCATCCAGCAAGACCTGAACAGGCTGGAAAGCTGGGCAGTTAGAAACCGGTTGAAGTTCAACAAAAGCAAGTGTAAAGTCTTGCACCTGGGAAGGAACAACCATTTGTATCAGTACAGGCTGGGGGATGACCTGCTGGAGAAGAGCTCAGTGGAGAAGGACCTGGGGGTCCTGGTAGATGACAGGTTGGCCATGAGCCAGCAGTGTGCCATGGTGGCTAGGAGAGCCAATGGGATCCTGGGGTGCATCCGGAGGAGTGTAGCCAGCAGGTCAAAGGAGGTGATCCTCCCCCTCTACTCTGCCCTGGTCAGGCCCCACCTGGAGTATTGTGTCCAGTTCTGGGCTCCTTGGTTTAAAAAGGACAGGGATCTCCTGGAGAGAGTCCAAAGAAGGGCTACAAAGATGATTAGGGGCCTGGAGCATCTCCCCTATGAGGATAGGCTGAGTAAGTTGGGACTCTTCAGCCTTGAGAAGAGAAAACTAAGGGGGGACCTGATTAAAGTCTATAATTATCTTAAGCAGGGGATGCAGGGGGAATTGGCCAGCCCCTTTTCAGTGGTCTGTGGGGATAGGACAAGGGGCAATGGCTGCAAGTTGGAGCACAGGAAGTTCCGCACCAACATGCGGAAGAACTTTTTCACAGTGAGGGTGACAGAGCCCTGGGACAGGCTGCCCAGGGAGGTGGTGGAGTCTCCTTCTCTGGAGATATTCAAGACCCGTCTGGACACCTATCTGAGTGATATGTCCTAGGGAGCCTGCTTTGGCAGGGGGGTTGGACCCGATGATCTCTTGAGGTCCCTTCCAACCCCTACGATTCTGTGATTCTATGATAGCCTTGGGAAATATAATCCCTTTCATTGAGTATTGTTAGTTATTATAAGAGAAGGAAACCTTTATTGTTTTTCTTCTGGAGTATTTTTATTCTTTTTATTCAGATTTGTAGGTATAAAAATGACAGAAGCAACCAAGATGACGTTTTAAATGAGCTGAAATAATAATAGTCCAAGGGATGTTTAGAACTTTAAAACTTATCACCAAAGCACACTATTGAAATGTGGAAACATCACCTTCAGAGGTTTGGTTTGAGTTGGGTTTTTTTGTGTAATCAGAGGGAAAATTAGGAACATAAAAGGAATACAGTTTTCTTTCTTTTCATGTGTACTCTGTTGCACTGTTTGTAAACACTGTAACTCTCCACCTTTCTTGTCTTTTAGCCACATAATCAATGAGCTGATAGAAACAGAACGGGTTTATGTAGAAGAACTTCAAAGTATAATAGAGGTAAGAAACTTCTGAAATGACTTCTGGTGCTGAACCTCTAAGATCACTGCGGGAGGACATCTTTCATGAGCCAAGCTCTCTCACCTCCTACCTCATGGTTAGAGTACATGAGCTCTGTTAACAAGATGGAGCATTGGAGATAGAAAGTGAGATGTTTTGAGCATCTTTCCTCAGGGCTTAAAGGAAGAGGCACCTTTTCTGATTCCAGGCCACAGAATGAGAAAAGTTGCATGGTTCTTAATGTTAGGGAAAGAGGAATAGGTCATAATGTGCCTTTTCTGAAACCAACAGGCTTCAGAAACACCACACTTGTGTTCCATGGGGCCAGGCACTTAATTTCTGTGAATGTGGGTTTGATTGAGGAAAAGGAAGGCTTTCTCTTGTTTATCATTCCATGCAGTGTCTGAACACAGGAAGAGCAGCTCACATTGCAAATACGACTCTTGAGCTTTTGAAACTCGTGGTATACCAGCATACTCTATGCATGTGTGGAGTCTGAGGTCCCTAGTCTGTGGGAGGATGGAGGCTGAGTAGGCCTCAATTATACTTCTATTTGGGTGGGACTTGAAGGACTGAGTAGTTTCTTTTTACAACAATGTGGTTGCTTTTTTATTGATATGTGGGAGTTGACAGTTCCAATAACAGACAGATTACTCATGAATTTAAAATCTGCACTCAAAATGTTCTTCTCAAAGTTTTTATTGAAGAAACACCATCCAGTTTCTACAAGAAACTACTAATCAAGCCAAATAGCACAGTTCAACCCTTTTGCAATGAAGCAGTCTAGTATAAAGATATGTGCCCATCAGATTTAGGAGTTTTCATCCCTATGTGACCGAAATGTCTTTTGAATCTTAGGGACGTCATTTCATTTGTTTAGTCAATCCAGTAATCTGTCCTTTTGTGGTTAAAATTGTGTTTGCACAGCTATCAGGGTAAAAGCTCTGGGGAATATTAGAAGAATCTGAAATTCATGGGAGCAGAAAAGAAGCTGGCACAGGAGAAGCCTTTGTATGCTCTGCTGAGAACAAGAAGGATATAGATTTTGAGGCTTTTCAGTGTCTCAGACACAGTACTGCTTCCCTGGTAAAAATAGGCTGCTTTTATTTTCTACTCTTCTCTGCAGGGGTACGCATCAGAAATGGACAATCCCAGTTTAGTACATCTGATTCCATCTGCGCTCCAGAACAAGAAGGAAATTCTTTTTGGGAACCTCCCAGAAATCTACGAATTCCATAACAGGCACGTGGGAACTGGTGGTTGTTCTGCACCCTTGGGTGCTGCTGTCATTTTTTCTCCCTTTCTGTGGGGTGCTGTGCTTTGTCACCCTCCCACACACGCAGGCAGGGAAAGTCACCCTCACTTTGTCTGTATGTGTCCTATAAAACCCATGTGTGGACAACATCTCTGAGATCACCTATTTAATCTTTTTGGTGAAAGATTTTACCCTTCTGTGCATTCACTGGTGATTTCCCCTGGCATTATCCATTTTGAATGTCCCTCATGGTGAGCGTTTTATCACCTCTCTTGGTACACTGGTAGATGTCACAGGACGAAATCCCAATGTTTATTCTCCAGCAAACCTCTGTGAGGAAGTTTTCTTAGAGTTTAGTTTGTCCTATATTTTTGTTATCACAACAGAAGGCATAATATATTTGATAGCACTTTTCTTAAGGAATTTTATCCTTCACATGGTCATAAACCTTTCCAGAAGCCTTGTCCACACTGTGGAGAAGGTGCTCCAGTGCCCATAATTGCAGGCTACTAATTATGAAGACAGTGAACCTCTTTTGGATCCTCTTTGAAAATGCAAAGCTTAGGGATAGTTCTGTGTATGTCCTGCATTTCCTAACCTTGACTAAGTAAAACTGGCTGTAGGCAAAAGTGAAAATTTATTAATTCTTTTGGAGAGTAATTGCTCAGAAGATGTAACAAACAATTGAACAAAACAAATAAAACCTTTTTTGCATGTTTAAATATTATGCCAGGGCAGTTGTTACATAGTAGAAACATTCTTTTCCAGTTTACACATTATTTTGAAAGAATGTGTCTTCCATTTGGAGAATGGTTTTTCCCTCCCTTTGCAAGCCTGGTCTCTCTTTCCCCGAAGGCTTAGTGCATTGACTGCCGCTGCAGAAGCCTTTGGACTACATCCCATATTTTCACTGCTTGCTGATTAAGCAATGGCATCTGACAGAGCTTTTCTGTCCTTTCTAGCTATTCTCAAAAATCCTCATAACCAAATGGGAAGGAGGTGTTTGGGCGATGTATTGGAAACAAATCTCAACAGCCAGAGGGAGCAGATGAAAACATGCTTGTGAGCACAAGCAGATGCTTGTGAGCAGATGAAAACATGATAATGCTGGTGGTTTTAGGCAATCAGCTGTGCATCACATAGCATTTTTATAAAATATTTACATTTCTTTGTGTGTCAGAATTGTTACCTTGAACATCAAATCCTCTTACTACAAAACATAGACTTTAGACTGGAGTTACACAGAAGCTAGCACACAGTCTGAGTGGGATGCTACATTAGTTTGCTTTCCTTTTTCCCTTCCAGGATTTTCCTTAAGGAGATAGAAAATTGCATTGAAAACCCTGATCTTCTTGCCCGTTGCTTTTTGAAAAGGGTAAGTAAATCCTTTTGCAGGTTGGTATGAACATCTGTGGTCTTATCCTACCGTGCTTACAGGTTTACTCCCATCCTTTCACTCTGATTGCTTTTGTGAATGAGGGAAACTCACATGAGCAGATATTCCAAAATTAAGCCACAGCTAGTGTGTGTGTATTCCGAAATCTTTACCTGGTTTAATGACAGGAAGAGATCTGTTACCAGTGTTTTACCAATGTATTTTAAGCCCTGGTTAAGAAGAAAAAAAAAACCCTACCACCCCAGTGGCCAAATGTTTAACATGCTTTTCATATCAGACGAATCGATACCAACAATATGATGTATCCCAGACACCACTGTAAGCACAGAACAGTATCACAGCAGATTGCTCTGAGGTCAGACAGTATGTCTTGTTCTGGCCTTATCTTATCTCTCTTTTCTCTGCACTGTTTGAGAGACTTCCTCCCCTAGAACTGGTCCAGCAGAGCCTACCACCTTCTTTGTGGTGAAACCATACCGGTGCAGTACAAAGCGGTGAGGGTTAGCTGTTTGTGTAGAAGCAGAGTGAACTCTGTGTGAGAAAGCCCAAAGCCAGAAGCTCTGGTCAGATGTGTCTTTGTTTCCTGTGACTTTTGCCACCTAAGAGGTGCAACTGTTTCCTCCAAAAGCTCTCAACCTTGTCTGTGTCGTGCATCGTCCCCCTGCTCAGTTAGCACGGCTGTTTGTTCGGTTTCCTGTCATGGACCAAAAGGTGCTGCTTTATATAACACTCATTCAGAGGCCCTGCTAGTAAGAAAAACCTTGTTTTTTGCTACTGTTGTCATAGACTGACAAAACCATTACTATAAGATCCTGTGCTTCCCAAGAGAAACATGAAAAATCTGTCCTTGTCCCTGTAATTAAAGGTACATCCTGCTGCCACGGCACACTGCGTCTGGTATTGCTGCTTTCCCAGGGTACACGTGGAATCTTCTTTTTTTAACAAGGTGTTGTATGAAATGCAGGCAGATTTGGATGAAACATAGGTACCTCGCTTGTCAGAGGTGTCAAGCACCACTACATCTCTCAGATTTCAATGGGAACAGTGTGATACTTCCAAAGGGTAGGCTCCCAATTTGCAAACAGGGTAGGCTGAAATGCATCATACGAGTATAAATGTGATTATAAGTCTGCTGTATTATTGTCTGTTTAACAGTGAAGCATTTAGAGCTTGAGTAAATGATACTACTAAGGAATATATTATCCTAAGATGCAGATGCGGAGAGGGAAATCAGTGACAAAATAGAATAAACAGTCTCTGAAGAATGCAAACCTCTGAGATCCAAAATGCATAACATAGCCCACATCTTGCAAATATCCCTGGATTTGGAGATAAACAGAAATTCTTGATACAGAACTGAACTTGTAATGCTACAGAAAAGTACAAATTCCATGTTTACATTTACATTTTAAGCTTGCACCTCTCTAAAAACCAGGTTAATTCAGCTCACTATCCTTTCAATACGAAATCAGCAGCACTGAAGTTATGGTTCAGGTATGATGAAGTGAAAGAAAATCAGTCCCTGTGTCACCTTTGCTTATCAATCTGTTTCTGTGCCCTACTCACACAAAACTGAATATACCTAACAGAGGTGAAATCGTGCATTTCCTTTCTATTTCAAATTTCGCGCTCAGAAAGCAAAAGCACCTCTCCTAAAATGCCTCTGCTCACACAGTAGCACCTTTGATTCAAGAACTTGCCTTTATGTTCTGTTTTTAGAAGCCACATGAAGTCCAGAAATGTGTTGTTTCTGTTGGACTGCCTTTAGGAGGTACAAACAAAAGTCTGGTTGTATGTTTGTGCTCCCCATGATTTGGCAGCTTTTTATGTCTTCCTGCTGAGCAGAGCTTCTGGCTTGCCCTGTGAGTTATGACCGTGCTTGCTTTGGCATGGGGAGACTGAAATGGCTGGTGTTCAACATGATGCCCAATTCTGAGACGAAACTCATGTTACTGCAGACTCATTTCTCCATTTCTCTTTCTTTTTATGGGTGTAACCATCCTGCCACAGCATCATGGTGGGCCTGTGATTAGAAACAGACTGGTTTTCAGAGGCATACTTGAAGAACATTAGCCTGTCTCTTCACATGGGGACTTTTCAGCTGCTTAAAAGTGTCCTGAGAGCTGCAGCAGGACACCCCGATGCCTGAGTCCCTCTGCCAGGCATTCTTCTGCCATGTTCCCACACACTTTCCCACCTCCACCAGTGCCACCTGGTGAATTGTCACCATGGATGTGAACCTTTCTTCTCAAATGATGGCAGACACAGTCTGTGAGGTCCTAAACTTTATCTCTTCTCTGGCTTCTTCCCTAGAACATGGTAGCAGAACCAGGTGAAAGAGGAGCAGGAAACACCCCTCTTCTTCTCCCTCCCACTTTGCCTGACCTTATTAGGGCACCACCTTCATATGAGCTAAATTACAAGTAAACCAGCTCAGCTTTGCCCACATGGCAGCTATTATACCATCACCAGATGCTGGTCCTTGCTTAAAGCTCTGTGGGAAGGGCTATATGGGTGCTTGAAGAGGGATGAGGTGTGTACTCAATGCCTTGTTAGATGGGTCTTGTAGTGCTTTATTTGCAACTATAAGAGCCCTCTGGGCTGATCTGCTAGCTGCTGGGCTGGGAAGAGGGAAAGTTTACCTAAACCAAGGCAAGACTACCCAGGAAGAAACAAAAGGCGAGTCAGGCTGCTTACCAGTGTGTGCCAGTTGGGGTGACTGGCAGCAGTGACTCACTGTGGGTTATCACTGTTTGCTTATTCATATTGCAAGCCTTGGAAGAAATGAGAATCACTTAATAGGAGTGGAGAAGCTGACTGGAAACCTGTGAGTTGGATTTGAAGGGCTGAATTCTGGTCTGAAGCAAAAATCATTCATAATTGAACAGTCAAAAAGGTAACTGGGATGGCACGCGCATGCTATGTGTGTGTGACAGCTTACAGAGATCTTGGGATGCAAATCACTGTGGAAAGGAAAAGCATTACAAGAGAGGTGATCTTGATGTAAAAGTACTAGCAAGAAGTCTGCATCTCTGGATGCTTTAAGAGTGGGATTTGGGTGATTAGGTAATTATTTCTTAGAACTTCAGAGTCCACTGATAGTAATTTCATCAGGAATTTCCTATTCCTTACAGTATTACAAAACTTAAAGCTGCATTTAAGGATGTAAGTATCTGCCTGAGCAGGTGTCACTTTTTTAGGCAGTAGTGAGTTGCTTTGGCATAGGGTGATTCCACTATGACATATTCCTAGTAAATTGTTTATTATTGTGTCTTTTATTTAAATTTAAATTGGTTTTTTTTTCTTATTCCTAATATTGCTCTTGACTGTCACTGTCTGTTTTCTTGTGCCCAATCTAATTAGGTTCCCGTAGGCAGAAACAAATTGTAACTCTTGATTAGGCTTTATTACTACTTTTAGTTTTGTGGATTTTTGCCCCCTGCTAACTTTCCCCCAAGGCAGTGTGTACAAACAATTCTGCAGCTGTGTGAAGACAACACCGAGCTAATTTTGGAACGGCACCATTAACATTGTCGGGTTGTGGTGGAGCTTTTTGTATTGCATAATCCCTAATGCAGTAAGATCTTGCATAGCTCTGCTTTCACATCTGATTCCTCAGAGCATTGTCAGTAGAGGTCTGTGAAGGAAGACTGCAGCGATACTGACTTCTTCTAGTGACTCTATACACAAGAAAATGCTTTCCCTGCACCAAGAGCCTAAAGGCACTGACTGAAAGCTCAGAGACAAGAGCCAGGAGTTCCTGAGGTTTATTTCTAGTGCTGTCTCTGACTTGCTGAGGTCACGTTCACCCAAATAGGTGCAGACACAGATGGGAAGCTCCCATCCGGTCTGACACAGCCAGCCCTGCTCAGGAATCTGTATGGCACTGCTCCATGGTCAAATAGCCTCAGGGCTTCTGTGCTGTCCGGGTGTGCAGTGAGCCCAGGACCTGGCAGAGGAAGGTCAGTCTGTCTGTATCCACCCATATACTCTAGGGAACCTAAAATACACGTCCCTGAGCCTTTACAGCTATTGCCTTTGTTTTCACTGAAGATTATTATTTTTTTTCCCATGGGTTTCAGTGAGAGCACCTGGCCTGCACTCAGAGGTCAAGTGAATCCACAGAGTTTAGGCACTTCCCCCTGCTTGGCCCGGCACATCAACAAGGCAAACTTGCTAGTTTTTAATTCTTTAATTCTAATGCTTGTAATATTGAGAGCCAACGCTATTTTCAAAGTGTTTTGAACCTGTAAACCCTGTCTGAGTGCTGTTCAGAGCCCTGCCACAGATTGGTAATTGCTAACACTTAACGTTTCTCACATCTTGTTTTCAAACCACTGCTTCCCCTCTCTGGAAGATAACAGTTTTGCAATTATACCATGTGTCTTCCAGCCTGTAGTCTCCTTGCTTTGCTCCAAAAGTCGGGGGGGGGGAGGGGGGGGAAATAAATCTTACTTTCAGGTGTATTTAACTTTGCAGAGTAAAATTTGGTAGCTTCAGTATATTTCTTTTAGATACAGAGTTATTACCATGAATTAATTACTTCAGGTGCTGGGATGGAAGGTAAGAAAAAGTGTGACTCGAGGCAGATGCTTTGTGGTTTCTTTTTTCTCACCTTACTTAAACTTTCCTTTTCATGCAGAAAGAAGACCTCCAAATATATGAAAAGTACTGTCAGAACAAGCCAAGGTCTGAAGCTCTCTGGAGACAGTGTGGAGACAGCATCTTTTTCCAGGTAGAAATTCATTGCAGACCAGCAGAGCAAAGCCATAAAGCTTATTTACATGCTGCATCTCTTGTCTCAGAAAACTTAAGAGATGCATAAAGACTTCTCTGCATGATGGCAGGTGCTGAAGGTGCTCTCTGGAGGAGACTAAGTAGGCAGAGTAGCTTTCCTGGACAGGATTCTGACTTTTCAGTCTATACCCAAACCATAGAAGTGCTGGCTTCTTTGCAAACCCCAGATGATTGTAATCTCTTGAGAAGGGCCTGCCAGATTTTTACACTAAGTTGAATGTAAACATTAGCTCTTGTTTAGAGATATTTTCACTGTAGCATAAGTAACCTGGAAACTCCTATGCAGATGGAAGAAATTTCTCTCTCAATGAATTCACAGACTTAATCTTCAGATTACCAGATGATAATGACCTGGGTGTTTTGCCTGTGCTTCCAGAAACAATTGTATTTTTCTTCCCTGCTGTCTCTTACAGGAATGCCAGCGTAAGTTGGATCATAAGCTCTCCCTCGATGCTTATCTCTTAAAGCCAGTCCAGAGAATCACCAAGTACCAGTTGCTGTTAAAGGCAAGTTCTGCATGACAGTGTGAAGAATTCCAAGGCATACCTTGTTTTACTGACAGAGTTGTGTATCTGTGTTATTTTCTGAAGGACTGCCTGGAAATACAGCCTCTTTCTTCCTCAACAAATACTCCTGTAATTTGAAGTTGTAAAATGGTAACCAACAGTCAAAGAAAGGATTTCTAGTTATATGTATATAATAATATATTGCTTAGTATATGTACTGCTAAGTAATAATAGCAGTACTTGTACTAAGCAATATATTATATATACTACTTAGCAGTACATATACTAAGCAGTCCATTATTATATAAGTAAGATATTTTACTGGGTTTTAAAAATCTTTAATTAGAGATTGAGTTTGGCTTTATTGGATCAGTACATGATCTTCCAGTTTAAAAACAAGAACTGATGCTTTAAATTCTGTCTCTGACCTCTGTCCCTGTTTAACAAAATTCTTTCAGCTCTTTGAACCTGGTATTTTCCCATGGTTGTGACTTAAACCTTTCAGAAAGAGTCACTCCCTTCTGGTGCTTCTGTTTTTACTAGCTAGGAACAAATTGTCTATAACTCTTCCATGGGATGAATCTGTGGCGTTCCTTCTTGATTTAGCTGGAACTGTGAGTGTTCTGTGCTTGAAATTCTGATCCTAACTGGGCAACAGGAAACTTATGTTCTCAAATCAATGGCATCTTTTGAAGATGGTGGCTTAAATTTTTGTCTTTATCTCCTCAGTTCTTAAATGTGACATCTACAGGCTTTCCTTATGGGAGGTCTGCAGAGGTGAATTATGTGCTGTTCTCCAGCCTCTGGACTTAGTGTAGTGTTGTGTACAGAAACAAAATTCAGCGTTAAACTTGTGATGAAGTTTTATGCTGTAATTTTGTTTGCTAATAGCTACCACAGCACTGCTCAAGCTGTGCCAGTTTAAGCCACGTGAGGATCTGGCTGGCTGTTCACTTCTGCAGTATTTCTGTGACCTGTTTATTGACTTTACACAAAGCTGTAGAACCCAAATATCGAAGGGGGTATAACAAGGATGCAACTCCTGATTCCAGTAGATTTACATCAATGGAATGCAGAAGTAAATTTGGTTGTTTCTCAAAACTATTCTGTCACAGTGGAGAAAATGTCAAGGTCTTCAGAAAGACCAAGAGCAAACCAGATTCTACTTTTAATATGAAATGTGACTGTAAATAAAACCAAGATTAGATCAAGGTGTAAAATTCTCAGGCAAAACAGGTTGCAGCTGTTGGGGTTGAAGCTGGTCAGACCAGTTTTGTGCTTAGCAACAACACATTGGCATTGACATTTACTTTGTCAGGGATGATGAGATGTGTGAAGATGGTGGGCTCTTTCCCTGGCAGTAGCAGAGTTTACAAGTGTAGGAAAATGGGAGTCACTGAAAAACTGGTAACAAATAAGTGCCTAAGGAGCTGTGTGCCTTGAGTGATTGGCAGACTAGTTTTAAATTCTGGGTCAGTTATTGCAACCCATTTGGTTTCAGTTGGTTTAGCTGATACATAAAGCACCATGCCTGCTGCAGAGAGAGCAGGCATCCATCCTCATCCTAGAAACTGTGCAGCAGGTGCTGTAGAAATGCATCCTGCTTTTTCCTTCCGAGCCCTGGTCACAAGGAGATACCACTGCTGCTTGGGGTTTGCCCTGTTTTACAGGAACACAAGTGCCTCAGCTTTTTGGTTAAATGATTCCCAAACTCAAAATGGGGCTGAATGTGCTATGCCTGAATGAAAACCACATCAATGGCTACCCCTGCTGAAGGGACCGAATTCATACTAAGGATTCTTACTCATTCTTAATAAAGATTGCTAAAGTTAGCTGTCTTGATTCATTTTTGAAGCATAGTTTCTGTTGACGTTAGTTTTGTTTCCTTCTACAGCCTACACTTACTGTATCATTCTTAGTGAGGTGCTCTTATTACAGGAATTTATTTCTTAGTTTCTTTGTAGCTTGTATTGCTCAACTGAGAATTGCATCCAGCAAAACACTTCTTTCACTCCATTGGTAGATGTATAGGGCAGGGACAGGTCAATAATGAGCAATTAAAGGGTTATTTGGTTATGAATTCTGTTGCTGGAATTACTGTCTCATTAATAGCCAATAAACTTACTCTTTCAGCAGATTAGTGCTTGCAGATTCCAAGCATCAAAATCACAGTAATCTGTTATCTTACTACTTCTGGTTAAAGTCGTCTTGCTTTTTTTCTGCAGTGGTAGGAATCCTGATTGGCTTTCTTTTCAAATTCTATGGTGTAGTCTTGGGATCTTGCAGCTGCTTTGAGATTCATGTCTTCTCAAGACTGTACCAACAATATGTGGGGTTGTATCTGTTAACCTTTCCTACACTAGATGCTTTTAGCCAAGATACAGAGTCTGATTTTGGTCTCACGTAGGCACTCATTGGCAGTAACTGATTTCTGTACAATACAGTGGCAAAAAACCCAATCTCTGCATCTGAATCGGGTTCAGGGCTCCTCTGTAAGCAGAAGAGCAAGAGGCGAGGCAGCTAATTTAATTTAAAATTAGAAGTTTCATATCTTTCAGGATTTGCACAGATTATAATTACTGGTTACAAGAAGAGAATTAAATCCTGAGCTATGACTAGAACTTTCCAAGCAAAAGACACAATAGGAATAAAAAAAAGTCATCCCTGTAAGGAACTGTACTGGGCTATGTAAGTAGCTAGCCCTAAATCTCTAGAACTCTGAACAGGATCTCAGTGATTACAGAAAGTGAGCCATCAAAGGGGTTTGTTTGTTTCTTTGCTTTGGGCTTCTTAACTTCTGCAAAAGCAGAATATTTCAAGCACAGTGTAATGTTTGAGGCATCTTTGCTAGGGGCCAGCAATATTTTTCAAAAGTACTATCTCTAAAGAAAGGTATTTGGATTTGCAAATGTAGATGTGTAGATTGTAGTGCGGACACAGAGAAGAAGAGATGAGGAAGTTTTATAGTAATCTGGCCTATTTCCCTCCCTCCCCAAAATAATTAACAGCTGAAAAACCTGTCTTGTAGATTAAAGACATGTCATTTAATCTAAGGAAGAGACATCTGTGAGATGATCTCCAAGCATCTACACCAGAAGTGACTCTTCTCATGCAGAATTTGTTTATCTTACAAGAGCTTGCAAAAACCTGATGAGTACAGGGTCAAACCTGCCAAATCCAGACTAGGAATTAATTTATATTTTTAACAGTGGTAATAAATGCCTTGTGGAACAAGTTGCAAAGGGTCCTGGTGAATTCTGTAACAGTTGAAATCACTCTAAGATTGAATTTCTTTTTGGTGACATGGAAAAACTTAATTGTGAATACCTTGGAATGGTCCTGGCTTGTCTTAAAACCCATAAAAGTTTAAAATGTCCAAAAGGTCAAAATATATCCTCATGAATGTCCTGTTTGTGGAGTTTTTCTCTGCCCCCCCCCCATAGTTCTGCTACTTGGTGCAGCACAGGCTTCAGCCTAAAGGTGGCTTCTGGTATAAGAAGTTTTCAAGTAATTATCTTTTCTTTTTATCAGGAGATGCTGAAGTGCAGCAAGAATTCAGAGGGCACCGCTGAATTAGAAGAAGCTCTGGCCACAGTGCTTGATATCATCAAATCAGTAAATGACTCCATGCACCAGATAGCAATCACAGGATATGAGGTATTATTTGCTGTTGCTCTTACTCCAGGCTTGACCCATCCAGTGTTGCTCTGAGCACTGAGCATGCTGTGACGGTGCCAGGAGCCTGTGCCACATTCTTGAAGGATGCTGCTCAGTGGCCTGTTGTGATGACCAAAAATACATGCCAGCATCCCTGTCGTGGAGGTGGGGGTGTGAATGTGGAACAAATATGGCCCTTCTGAGTAGTCATACTACAAACCCATTTGTAGGTTGGAGGTAGGAAGTGTGACAGACATAACTTAAGAATTCTGCTGAAACTTTTGTGATTGCCATGCAACTCAAGTCTTTCCAAATCTTTTGTGCTTAGGGAGTAAAACATGGCTTCCATTTAAAGTGGGCAATAGAATCTATCCCAGTGACTGGCAAAGTCACTTTCTGAAATGTGAAAAAAACAAAGTACAAATTAAAGGTCACAAAGGTATATATATCCCTCTGCTGAGGCTCCAAGTCATGTGACTTTCAAGAACTAGTGTTGCCTATGTGAAATGAGGCCTTATGTGGAACTGGAAGGAACTGACACACAAATGAGAAACTTGCCTAATGAAGTAAAGCCCGAGGTTGTGGATTTTGAAATAGCTGTCAGCAGGGTGACAATGTCAAGAGAAAGTACTAAGAAGCTGGGGTCAAAGAGTTAGTAGATCAGAGCAGCAGGGTTTAGTCTGGACACCAGAAAAAAATATTTTGTTCAGAATGTGACTTCCTGGTAAAATACTGGAGTATGTGCTGGCTGTATCTGGGTGGGAAGAGTTATTCTGTGTTTTGCAGGATGGAGTAGCTTCAGGGGGTTTAATTTCTATAGTTCTCACCCTTTTTTGTATAAGAGCATCTGATAGGTGAGCAAACCATGCCCTCTGTCAGCATTATTTTATAAATGAATTTAACTGCTTGCTTGGCTGTGTGTCATAGCTGCACTGCTGTACACAGGTGGAGGTGCTCCCATGGATTGGACATGACATTGGCAATCGGTTCCTGAAGTAGCTGTACAGGGTTGAATGCCAAGCAGTGGCCACCTTGTTACATTATTAAACACGTAGAGTAGGTGTAGTGCCCGTGGGTCAGAGAAATGCCACGGGTCCTAAAGGTAACTTAGGGCTTCCAAGCCTGACCAACTTCAGTGTATACTTTACCCCAGCCTCCTGCACAGCTACGAGCGACAGCCGTTAGGAACTGATCAGTGCTAAGTTTAGAATAGCAGTATCTAAGTTTTGCTTAGTATCTTATTGCTGAGTTTCCCTGCTTCGTTTAGAATAGCAGTATCTTTTTTATATGATTTCCATCTAATTTTCAGTCTTTCCAGGTTTTCTCAAGGTAGGAGAAGCCTACTATGTTCAGATGTGTTGATAAATCAGGAATAGTTTCTAGGCTTTTTAATGTCTCCAACATAAAAGGTCAAATCCAGTGCTTGACTGCTTCTGCCATATCTCCTCTGATGGAGCAGAAATGCTATGTTGTTTTGAATCTTCACTGAAATTTTAATTTCAGTAACCCAAATGAAAACACAGGTCTTCAATATATTATACTGGTGTATAACAGTGGTTTTGCTTGATGTGACTTTGAGTGACTCGTTGCAGTGACAGCCTACTGGTTTCTCTTGGGGTTTTAAGCAACTGCTGCACAAACTGGTAGCTTGCACATTGCCAAACATGTTCCCTTGTTCCACAGTCTTTCTTTTGAAGCAAGTGCGTCTTCATTTGTATTCGCATGAAAGATGAGGCTTTTCTTGTGTGGTTTTCATTTGAGTCTGTTTGGTTCCAGTACTGAGTCTTCTACCACCTTCTTGGTGTCAGGAGAAAGAGCTTATGAAAGCTTCTCTAAACCATTCTGGTTATGGCTAATTCTGAGTGTCTGAGATTCTTTTTGGAAAGACTGTTTAAAGTCTGCATATTATTATTGCAGACTTAGACCAGTCAACATAGGCATGGGAAGCTCATGGATACAGCACATCTTTTACTTCCCCATTTTCCACTGTTACTGATTCATCCTCATACAGAAAGGTAGCTTTCCTCCTGTTTTCCCCTGTTTAAATGTGTGTAGTTACAGCAATTTACAAAACCATTATTTTAAACAGTTCTGTAAGGGATGGGCAGAAGGCCTTATCCAAGAGAAGGTAACATCTGCTGAGCAGAGGGGATCTACCCATATAAATGTTGGGGTCATTTGCCTATTCCTTACTTTCAAATCTTGGAGGTGTCCTCCAAGGAATTTAACAGACCATTCCTGGTCCTTTTCAGCTCCTACTTTTCAATTGCCAGGCTTCCATGAAATGCCAGACAGTAGCTCCAAGGACTAGGTTTCTACCTCTGCTTTGTTAGCTGAACCAAAAGACATGACAAAGTGAAACATAGAAAGGTCTGGTTCCTGCTTAGTTTCACTCTCCCTCAGGTACTTTCATGGCTCCTTGGTGCATTTACTCCCTCTTTGCCCAAGGCTGTGCAGCATTGCATAGTTTGCAGATGGTGACCTGAGAAACTACTGGCAAAGTTTTTAAAGGTTATTTTGCAAAGGGAGGGAATTGTGTACCTACATACCTCTAGGCGCCAATCTGTATCGTCACACATCAATGCATCTTGTAAGGTTTTGCCCAGGGATAGAAGCAGTTTGTTGCAGAGCAGAAACTTTCAGAGCCATGGCCTTTACTTGAGTATTTGGAGTCAGGATGCTTCCTCTGAGGTCATCAGAGGGTCAGGTCAGCCTGTGGGTCAGATCCAGAGAGGTCCTGAGACAGCCCTTAGGTGCTAACTATGAACAGGGAGACAAACTGGGAATTATGGACACGGAAAACAGTGGGCTAATGGTTACATGAAGAAAACACACAATATTAGCAAGGAAACATATACAGATGGGATTCCAGCTATTACATGTCCATACTGGGGACATGGGGATGCCTAGGCATATGCCTCTGTCTGGAAGCTTAAACATCACCAGGGAAAAAACTGTGCCTGACACTACCCTCGTTTGAACATGATGCAGACTCTGTCTTTCTCCTTGCTTGCTAGGGGGATGTTGGTGAGCTTGGCAAGCTGTTGATGCAAGGCTCCTTCAATGTATGGACTGACCACAAGAAGGGGCATAACAAAGTAAAGGACTTGGCTAGATTCAAACCGATGCAGAGACATCTCTTCCTCTATACAAAGATGCTGCTTTTCTGTAAGAAACGGGAGGAGAACACAGATGGCCATGAGAAGTCAGCTTCATACAGCTTTAAAAATTCATTAAAGGTAATAAATGTGGTAATGGTGGGGTAGAGAAATAAACCTGATTTTCTGACAACGTGGGGATGTCTCCATGTGGAGACCTGAACCTAGACATATCTGGAGCTGTCATGCACCACTGAATAAACAAAAGCTCTCATTTAGTTTTGATCTGGAGACAGACCCAGCTGTATGTCCTGCAACTCCAGATGTGAACCTTGTTTTGCAACTTGATACAAATAGGTACCTTGTGTGTTCTTGCCTAGCACCCCATAAAGAGAAGCAAGCCTGAATGGACTTGCATCTCTCTTCTACCTATAAGCATCCTCCAAGTTCAGATCTACTGCAAGGTCTATTGCCATCAGTTCAGCAGATATATTCTGTGGCAGTAATAGCTATGGATGAATCACAGTGCAGTTAAGTGCCCTTTTATTTATAGGAGTGACATTTCCAGATATGAATCAGGACATTTTCTGATGAGATTCACAAATAGGCCAAATTTTCCCCTCAAGCGCGTTGGTGTCACACGTGTGACTTCAGACAACTAAGACCAGTCATCATGTGTAATGCTGCAAAGTTATTACAGGGTAACCAGACAGGAATTACAATACAACCTGGTTCAAGTGAACCAATTCATATAAACACCTGAAGTTTCTGTCTGGAGATAGAGGGAATGATGACATAATCAGAGCTGTTGAAATCTTCAAGTCTAATCCTGAGGCAGATCAGGACAAGGGGGATGAACAAATACAGGAAGAAGATGGGAAGCTGAAATGTATAGTAGCAACTAGACTTCAAAATTGTGGTTAAGAATCTATTATTTAAGAAATCTAGAATTATTTTCTTCAGTTCCTTGTTCATCTTGGCTAGTTAGGCCCTTGGCTCCTTCCTCACCTCTCTTTTTAATCTTCCTGAAACTATATAGTTTTGTGTATTGTCTGGATTTGCAGATTAATTCTTAAATGTCACAAAGCCCTGATGCATCCCTCTCTCTCTCACCTCAAGAGGTCACAGAATCACAGAATTGTAGGGGTTCGAAGGGACCTTGAGAGATCATCAGGTCCAACCCCCCTGCCAAAGCAGGGTCCCTTGGTCAGTGATGGCAAGTTAAAACTACCATCTTCCTCAGACGGAAAATTTGTTTACATGCCCAAGAGTTGGGATAGCTTTGAAAACTCATACACAGTTCAAGCAAAAAAAGCCAGAGGATCAAGTCATGATCAAATTTTAGCCTGTGTTACTTCTGAGCACTTTAAAAAAAATTTTGCTATAATAAAAATATGAATGATAAATTAGATGTTGAGAAATAAAATGTTCTGAATTTTACTTGTAATGACTCTCTGAGGTGCAGACCTGAATGCAGCCCTTTTAAAAATACTTCTCAAAGGAGGAAAGGTTTTAAAGATTACTGACGTTTTCCAGATTCCAGCTGCTTCTTTTCTGTTTTGAAACAGATGAGCACTGTGGGCATTACAGAAAATGTGAAAGGGGATAACAAGAAGTTTGAGATCTGGTATAATGGCAGAGAAGAGGTCTACATCATTCAGGTAAGAACAGTTTGGGGATTTTTTTCCCCAAGGGCCTTCCTTTCACTTGAATTGTTTTAAGAAAGTGTTCAGTTTCATGACTGCCCCTATCCTGTACACGTTGTTGTGTTGACACTGAAATTACCAATTTATCCTTGTGAAAATGGTCATGACTTTGGGTAAAAGAAGAAACAAAGTCGTGGAGAATTACCGGGAACACTGGGCAGAAAAGCAAGGGCAGAACCTTAGACTTGTGGTAACTTTTCCTTCCTCTGCTTTGCCCAAAGCTGGCCACAGTGTTCCATTCCTTGGGAAGATTGAGAACAAACGTAGGTCAGGGCAGCCAAGTGATTGTCAGCATGCTTTAACTACAGCTGCTTTGCCTTTTCCTCTCGTGTTCTCAGGCATCTTCTGTGGAACTGAAAAACACCTGGATTTCAGAGATTCGCAAAGTCCTGACAGGACAACTGGAAGCATGTCGAGGTAGGACACACAGAGCAAGATCTGGTAATGTCACCTTCCTTCTGCAGCTGTGTGTGACAATATGGAGCAGGTATGAGTTACAGTGCCATCTGGTACCACCAGTGACATCAGTGAGAACAGATCTTCTCTGCGAGCATCAGTTTGCTGGTTGCAGCATTGCTGGGATTTCAACCCTTTTCCTGATCAAAGGAAATTTCTTAGATCTTTAGAATGGCATGAATAATGATTCTACTCACAGTTAGTCCATGGAATACAATTTTACACTGTTCTCCTCCTCAAGCCACAACCCTAGAAACATCCATTTATATCACCAGATGAGGAGATGGTTCCCAGACTTCAGTCTGTGCCTTCTCATAAGAGCTGACTCAAAAGGTCTTCCACATACATGACTGAACACAGCAGCTCTTCCTCTCTGACCTACTGTCTGTTTTGCTTTGTTGGATTTTTGAGGGGTTTTATTTTAAATCTAATCTCCAGCCTTATGTTTTAAATGTCAGTTGGCTATCCCATCTTTTTTTGTAGTGACCTCCCTGTAAAACATGACTGATGGCATTTCCCTCTCTCACTATGAATTGATTTGTGACATGCTCAGCACATGAGCAATTGAAGCCTCATTAGGTACCTAGAATAATGACATCCTTTTTTATGTAGGATATCAAACCCAGGACAGACAAAATTGAGGTAGGTTATTCCAGATAGAACATAGTGATGAAAGATCTTACTGAGATACTTGTTCATAAACAGAATAGTGTGCACATGGTCTTAAACACGTTTTTCAGGCTCTCTTGAGACAAAAAAAACCCCAAACATAGCTGTGTCCAACACAGACTTCCTCTGGGTGACCTGGCATTGCTTGTCACCTTGGCCTGTCATTTTCTGCTTCTCATACCCACACCTCTCTTTAAAGTAATGCCAGAAAAGCCTCTCCACCCACATCCTTCAGATTCCTGAGCAGACTTTGTCCTAGGTGGAAACCTGTGTCTATGCTTTCATTTTAGAGGTCACCTTTATTTTGTCTGTTTCACAAAGACAATGAGTTCTTACAATCTCCGTAAGTGGAGGAAAACAACTGTGCACATTAGCCATGGCAATTTAATCCAGCCAATAACAACATACTTATTTACAATGCTTAGTACTCAGGTCTTTTGTTACTGTTCTTGTCTTCATCCTCTTTCCTTTTTATTCTGGATTTCACTGTGGCCAGACCAGCAGGAACTGCTGAGGAAAGAACTCAAGATGCTTAACAGTGCAGTTTCAAGACTTGATCTAGGGACTTTCTGATATGGTTTGTAATACTTACTTTTGAAGTATAAAAGCTGGCTTTACTTAGGCTAACACAGGAGACAAGAGTAGTTCATGGAGAAAATGTGTTTAACAGGATAGAGTGCTAATCCTTCATGTGTGTTTCTAGGCAAAGAAAATGAGGCTCATCACCCAGGGGAGCATTTGTGACCTCTCTGTAGCATGTATGTATGCCAGGGTTACTGTGCATTTTCCAGAGAAAACTTTGCAGGAATGGAGATTGAAAAAATTTGAAAACATGTATATTTGGGTATTCTTTATTGCTTTGCCTTAAGGTCATAGGATCCTAGAATATTTCAGGTTTTGAGGGATATTGTGACATTATAGTCCAACGTCTTGCTCCGAGCAGTGTCAGTTATTGGTCAAACCAGGTCAGGAGTTTCTCCAGTCTGGTCTTGAGAACATCCAAATACGACTTTCATTCTACTCTGATCATCAAAGTCAAGCTTTCTTCATTGTGAATAGAGCAGAACAGCACTCAGAGGTTTATATGCTATTCCAGCTCTTCCCATTGTCTTTTCCCAAATGATCACTTGAAACGAAGCCTGTATTACAATCCTGATAGCAGGAAGCATAGGCTTTGTCCCGTGGCTTTAAACAGTTGTTTCTATTCCTGATGACTCATGAAGGAAGCAGCTTTAACTCATGCTTAATCCAAGACTGGATGTTTTTCCAACTGTGCGTTGTTATGAGAGAAGGAAGAGGGATACATTTGTTTGCCTGGGCTGTATTTAATTACTGTTGTTAGGAGTTGGAATGTTGGAAGGAACGAGCTGAGATGAATGAGTAAGGGCAGAGAAGGTGGCTAAAGGCATGTGATAAGTAGTTTAACATATGGATCATTACTGTCCAAACACTTGCTGTAGATACACCCCCAATCACACGCTGCAGCAAGCATGGAATGCTAACAAGACTTTGGGTAGCACCTTGATCTGTCTGTCCCAAAGAGCATAATTACCTCTTGCAGGCAAAGGAATTACGGATGCAGTTTAAGGGATTTGTGCAAGGCTGTGAATCAGTTGACAAAACCAGGAATGGAGCTGCTGCTGACTCCCTACCCAGAGTGCTCCCTTCTCCCAGCATTCCCACCCACAAAAGACTTCCAGTTTAATCTTTCAGTGCCCTTTGTTCTCCCTTCATTGGCAGGAGCTTCATTTTCCAGTGTGAAATTGCACTAGGATCTCAGGAATCTGAGAGTTCGAAAGCAGCTCCTTCCACTGCTTCCTCACTTCTCAGTGTCTGACTCTCCTAGCCCTGAAAACCAGGTTGCCAGAATCCTTCTTATCATCTTTCTGCACTCACCAGTTACTGGGCAGAGGTACAAACAAGTCTGTTGCTACCTTGCAGCTATGCGAAAAGAATGAACAAGTGGCATCTAAATAACATTTTATTATTGCTGTTTGTCCAGGATGCTGAGGAAAAGCATTCTTCAGAGGAATGGGATATATTCTACTGGGTGGCTGCATGTGCAAAAGGACTGATGTTCCTGTGTTGCTAATTTCAGAAAAAGCTGTGAGCCCCAGAACTTCTATTTGGGGAAAGTGCCAACATGCCTGTCCTCTGGATCCAGACTGTACAGTGAGCTAGGAAGAGGTACAGAGGACAGAGAAGGTGGTAGGGAAAGAAATCTCTTCTGCACTGAGAAAGTATGAGTAGAAGAGCTGTTTGTGTGAGCTGAGTGTTCAGCATTTAAGATCACTGTACACTTCTCTCGTCAAGTCCCAGTATTCTATTTTTATTGCAGCAGTGGCAGTCAAAAATCTCTCCTCTCCCATTTATCTCTCTTTCTCTCCCACCTTCTATGGAAACAAGGAAGCAATGTATACAATTTGGAGCAATTTCTTTTTACTTTTTCCTTAACAGAAGCAAGTCAACTGCACCAAAGAATCACTGAGAGCGTGTATCATGCACCAATGGATTCCTCCAACGCGAGCAGGTAACCACAGCTATCATGGTGCATTGGGGCTGTGTTTTGTCTTGCCTCTGTGCTTTTGTAGTACATATTTTTTTTAGCTTCCTGGGTATGAAATTACTCTTAAAATTCTTTAAAGACATGTAAATGCAGATAAAGGTTTTGCTCACGGGGAAACTAAACTCATAATGCAGAATTCATTTCAAAGATGATCATTTGGTCTAGCAAAAGAACCATACATATGCTCTGGATTAACTCAAGTTCAGACAAAATGTATTGGAACACTTCCAGGATGTTAAATGAGGCTGTCAGCAGGTTTTTGTAATGACCCAATTGCTGGGCAAGTTTAATGTAAATTGGCATGGGATTGTGTTGTGGTTTACCCCAGCAGGCAGCTAAAATGGCCATACAGCCATTTGCTCACTCCCCCTGCCCAGTGGGACAGGGGAGAGAATTAGGAAAAGGTAAAACTTGTGGACTGGGATAAAAACAGTTTAAAAGGACCAAAAAAGGAGAAGATTATGACAATAATAAGTTATGCCCAGCACGACTGCTCACCAGCCACTGGCTGGTACCCAGCTACTTCCTGAACTGTGACCCTCCGAGGCTGACTCCACCCAGCTTATATACTGAACACAACATCATATGGTTTGGAATATCCCTGTGGATCGGCGGTTCTGGCCATGTCCCCTTCCAGCTTCTCATGCACCTCCTGCAGAAAGCTCAGCCCTCCTCACTGACCAGTCCTGGGAACCTGAAGAGTCCTTGACTTATCTATAAACACTGCTTAGCAACAAGTAAACATCAGCATGTTATCAGCATTATTTTCCTACTAAATCCAAAGCACTGCACTATACCAGCTACTAGGAAGAAAATTAACTCTACCCTGCCAAAACAAGCAGATATCACTGTAAAGTTTTAGCAGGATCAACAAGAACAAAAGATCCCAGGTTACACAGCCAGCCTTTGAGAGCTGTACAAATCGATGCAAGAAACTTTAAATGGATACAGTTAATCCTGCACCATATTTTCTCTAGGCTTGGTTGCATTTGCTTTGTTTAAGGTTTAAACTGAAAATGTTTGAGGGTGAAAAAATTTTTCAGCAACCCCCCTGTGGGGATAGGAGAAAATTATTCCATTAAAATATGAAAGGCAATCACAAAAATGTTTCAAATCAATCCAGATGTATATCCCTCTTATAAGGCTCTTGGAGTAAGAAAATTTTCAGAGCAGAAATTACAGACAAAATATGTCACCAGATAATGAATTAACTCCAGGAAGAAAGGCCATGTGATTAGCTATTTGTCCTAGAGTAGATTAAACCAAAGGAAAAATGAAGTGCTTGTCATCCTTGCTCTGCCAACTATGCCAGAGCAGAGGTTAGATGTTTCTGCTCCAAATGCTCTGTTACAGGGACAGGAAGAATATGGTAAGACTTCATGAAAGAATAACGCTTCAGGCTTTTATGATTGGAACAAAGTACAGAGTGTCCTGTGGGCTGTTGTAAGCAGAGGCCACCTTGATCCTCTGTAATACCTCTTACAGAGAAACACGGACAGGAGAATTGCAGCATAAAGTGGCTTAGCACTAGCTGATGGGAAATAGTGGATCCAGAATTCCTCAGACTGTGGAGCTTCTCCTGCAGCTGCTCTGGGATGCTAGGTGGAGGCAAGGAGAGGAAGGATGAGCTAGGCTTTGTGACAGTCACCAGACGACAGGCATAGTCTGTGTTTGACTGATGTGACTAAGCAGCCCCAGTTGTGAAAGGTGCCATAAGTAAGCTGGTGGTAGACAATACTTGCTAAAGAGCAACCATCATCATCAGTTCTCTGCCAGTGGTTGGAGGCAAATTAAATTACTGAGATTTTTATCTAACCAACAGACACCCTCTCCTGGGTTGCCCATATATAACAGTGACTCGACAGTTCATTGGGAATTGTCAGACTTGTACTGTGACACTGAGGGAATCTGTTTGCAGGATGCTTTCCCCTCCCTGAGCTTGAACTCCCTGAATTCAATGACAAAGACTATGCCCTTTACTTGTCTCCCAGTGCTTGGGGCTGCAATTCCATGAGATAAGGCAGTGCTGCTCTGACTCGGGATGGGAGCTGAGGTGCCAGCAAAAGGGACACTTTGAGCCAGTGTTCTTAATACAGATGGTTAAATGTCCCTAAGTCTTGTTCAGTCTATTTAAATTCTCTTTCTGTAAATTCTTTCCCAAAGTTTCACTGATTAATCCTAAAATGAGATGCCCTGTTATATCACTGCTGTATTTCTCTCTTGGGATGGTTGCTGCATTTCAGTGATAATTACATGATCCCTTTGTATTGTTTTCTAATCTATTTACACATGAAACTTAAACAGGCTATTGTTCTAGCTGCACAACTATCTGTTTTTTTGGAAATGACTGATTCAGTCATACATCCATGTAAAAATACCCTGTGCACACAGATATACACAAACACTTGAGGTTTTACTGCAGATGCTGTTTCAGAGAAGCTCCTGTGTTTTCTTGGTGTCTTTCTCGCAGCTGTAAATCTTTAACTCTGTCAGCTGCATGTTTCACATTATTTCAGTCTAGCTGGAAAGGAACTGAGAAAAAAGAACAAGGAAATGTGAGTGTGCTTTGGATTTGTTCCCATATTTACTTTGAGCCCCTTTTTCTACCTGACACCAGGCTACAAAACCACGTTTTGATTTAGTACAGGAGGTAACAGAGACCTCTGTTAAGGTTCTGTCAGAAACAGGTCAGAGGTTCAAGCACAAAGCAGTAAGTCCCAGGCTGCCTTGTAGCTGTAAAAGGTATTCACAGATCTCTAGTATTCCAAATGTTTTTAATGATGTCTTGGACACTACCTTACAATGAGACAAACCCTGTGAATGTGAAGTATAACAGCTCATATGTTAATCACAAATGGCAACGTAATTGCTGATACATGTCCATAATGAGAGTTTTTGGAAAGAGTGTTTCAATTGTGTAGATATAATGAAATGTGTGGAGCAGGCTGCCAAGAATAACAGTCAAACACCCAAACTAAACCACCAGCCCTTGGCAAAACAATGTGTCTGAGAACCATGAGAAAACCTACAAACCAGGGGCAGGGGGGTCTTCCCATTACAGAGGACAAGGCTGGTACCTGTGCAAATCTGGCATGATGGAGCCCCTCTTCTGTGGGTGAGCTGTAGACAGGAATATCCTGCTTGGATTCATGTCTTCAAGGAGTGGAAGAAACAGAAGTTAGGGGACCCCAAAGCCAGTGGATCCCATCTATTCCTCTGTGTGAGGTATGATCTCTATGTGGCCATCCAGTAACCATTTCTCCCCTGGCGTCAGATATACTTACGCTGCAAAGGAGGGAAAAAGGGGGGTCCTCTTGTGCCAACAACCAACTTGTCCCTCCATTCTCAACTCTTCTAAGCACATCCCTGCTCTGTGCTGAGGAAAGGAGGCAGGGGCTGGAACGGCTTTTCCCACCATATGTACCTGCACAGATGCAGGCTTGTGTAGCACGTGGAACTTTAAAACCTGCCCTTTATTCCTTAGGTAAAAAAGGAGGGTAAAAAGGACTGCTTAGTACTCAGTGGTGTGACAGGTATTAAGCAGGAATGTAACTATTTTTTATTTCTTTTCTCCAAAGGTATAGCAGGAAGTCATCAAGTTTATATGAAAATAAATCTGAGACATCAAACGTGGAAGCATCTAACAACAAAAACAGGAATTCCAGTCCCAGCGCCAGACAAAAGAGAGGTAGGAGTTCTGAGACAGAGCTTTTTGTTTCCAAAGGGGAGTATTTCTATTTTTACATGCTCATTTCCAGAGTTTGATGAGGATACTTTTACTGTATGTTGTTTAAACCCAGCATCATGAAAACAGTGCTACAAAGCTGAGTGACTGTACTGTGAAACGTCCTGAACACCAAACAGTCAGTTCAGGATTTTTAAGTCTTGAGTTTTGATGCATTACCATGCTCTTAATAAAACTTGTGTTTTTAAAAAAAAGAATTTGGGGGGGGGCAATAGTATGTGTAATTTTAACCTTCTATATCCTGGCTAAGTTGGGGTTTAGCCATATTTAATTTTAAGATTGTCTGTGGGCTTTGCTAACTGATTTCTTTGCTTTATGTCAGAGAGGGGTTTTTTTGCCTCCTCTGTGTATAGGTTCCTCTCTAGTGTGTAGTAAATAAATGTACCTGCAGTCACAGAAAGTCCCTCCAGTATTTGAGGGCATGAATACAGTAGATATATTCTATACAATGTAGGCTGAATTGAGTGCTAAAAATAAACTGAATCTCATCTGGCAGTAGCAGGAACAGAAATCTTTCAACATCAGTTTTTCTCTTAGGCAGTATTTTGAAATGGTGGAGCAAAGACTATTCTAATAATATGAAGAAAAGAAAATTGTTAGGTCTTAAGATATTAATGTCCAAATCAGGCTTAAAACAACAGCAGGCCCCTTTATAGAGATGGTAAAAAAAAAAAAAAAGGGGGAATAACTTTTCTTTGGAAAATAGGCTATTTGCCAAAAGATTTTTTTCATCATAATACATTTTCATTCTGGGGAGAAAGTTATGAATTCTTCATGAAAAAATCCAGTGTTATAAACCTGTGTCAGTGAAAATGTCTTTTTTTAAAATATGAACTTCTTTAAATATAAAAACAAGTTGAAGAGCATTCTTTCACTTTGATACTTGTAAACCCCTTTTATAAAAAAAAATTCAGGAAGATTGTTGATGTTCTTTTAACTGGTCCCACTTACACAATAGCGTGGGAACTGGGATCACCCAATAGTCTGATTTTCCTCCTCCTGCTTCCCTCTGACCAGTTCCCCAGGGCTCTAGTGCAGTTCCAGGTAGCTCAGCAGAGCCTCCTCACCCTTAGTGTGAGGCTGCTCCTGCAGAGCTGGGTGCTGTCACTTGGGTCCCTCGGGTTCGGGCCGTGCCCCTGCACCCTGGGCTGCAGGTCACCCTGTGCAGAGCCAGGGGAAAGCTCTTCAGCTCTAGATGTCCCCTGAAACTTCTGTTTGTGCCCCTGTGGGGCACCTCCAGCTGGACTCTGCAGGGTCTGAGCTCGTCTCACACCTTTAAAGGTCCCTTCCAACGAAATACATTGCATGATTCTGTTAAGAAAGCTGGGGAAGAACTGTTCACAAGGGCATGTAGCAGTAGGACCAAGGGTAATGGGTTTAAACTAGAAAAGGGGAGATTTAGGTTGGCTATTAGGAAAAAGTTCTTCCATCTGAGGGTGGCAAATCACTGGAACAGGTTGCCCAGAGAGGTGGGGGACGCCCCACCCCTGGAGATATTCAGGGTCAGGCTTGATGGTGTTCTGAGTGACCTGATGTAGTGAAGATGTCCCTGCTCAATGCAGGGGGGGTGGACGAGATGGCCTCTAAAGGTCCTTCCAACCTACCGCATTTTGTGATTCTGTTCAGCCAGGCCCTGCTCCCAGGGGTGTGGAGGGGTCCTGGCTGTGCGTGTCAGGAGCATGTTCTGGGGCTCTGCCAAAGCTGTCTCTCTTGCGCCACCTACTGACTGTCATACTCCCCATACCTACCTGTTCAATGGGAACACTGATTATTTTAAAATAGCTTTCTTTCCATAGGGCAGAGGGGGAGGGCCCCGCTGGCAGTCTATTTCAGTTTCACTGGTGTTATGGATAAGTGTCTGTGATTTAGTTATCTACACATAAACCAGTGTTTTGTGGGGACCTGAGCGGGAGATTCACTACTTGAAGCTATAAGAGAGCCAAGTCCTACAAGAACCTCTGGAGACAACCTGGTCAAACTGCCCTGCTCAAAGCTGGAGCACATTGCTCAGGGCTGTGTCCAGTTGGGTCCTGAATAGCTCCACCAATGATGACTCCACAGCTGCCTTGGGGATGCTGCCTCAGGCTTCAATCACTCTCACAGTAAAAAATGGTATTTCCTGTATTTCAGTTTGTGCCCATTGCCCCTCTCACCCTGTCACTGGGCTCCACTGAGAAGCATCTGGCTCCATCTTCTTTACTTGATAAGATCGCCCTAAGCCTTTTCTTCTCCAGGCTGAACAATCCCAGCTCTTTCACTCTCTCCTCATGTCAACTTCTGCAATCTCTTAATCCTCTTTGTGGCCTTTCACTGGATTCACTCAAGTATGTCTGTCTCTCTGGCACTGGGGAGTCCAGGACAGGAGGCAGCACTCCAATTGTCTCTCTAGTGCTGAGGAGAGGGGAAGCATCGCCTGCCTGGAGCTGCTGGTGAGGCTCTGCCTGATGCAGCCCAGGATGCTGTTGGTCGCCTTTGCCACAGTTGCATATTGTGGGCCCATGTTCAAGCTGTTGCCCATCAGGCCTTAGTCCTTATTATGTTTGGAAATGGTTTCCAGGATTATTTGGAATAGCTGTGGAATGAAGGAAAAGGCTTGAAATAACTCAGGTGGAAACAATGTGTCTGTAGAGACCAGGGAGTAATGGTTGGTTGGTGCTGGGTAGCTGGGAGGGGGGGCTTGTGGAATCGTACGGGATCCCTCAGTGGAGTGGTGCAATTCACAGGCAAACAACATATAAACCCACCGCCTACACACACGTGTGTGTGACTGATAGTGAAACACTGGGAAGTCTCTTGCTCTAGGCAAGGGGAAAGTTAATAAGTTTCGTAGACCAGTTTCTAGATTCTTTATAAGTACCTCTACAGAGGTTGCCTGGCAGTGGGAGCAGCTGGGGCAGGGAATGGCCCTTAGGTCAACACCAAAGGCTTCCCAGTGCGCCTGTGGGCAGCTGCACGGCTGAAACCACTGCTCGCAGCAGTTCCTCACCAGATGCACCTGCCTGGCCCAAAGCTGGCATCAGGCCAGTGGCTAGGAGGACCTGAATCACAGCGACATAATACTTCTATATTGTTGAAATCTGTTCCTCTCATGCCCACCTATGCATGCAGGCACCTTGGATCCTGGATTACCTTGGCTGCAAATCAGGAAGTGATGGGATGTGCCTTCCTTTGGAAGCCCAGCTTGTCTGTCTGTTGCTTGCTGTCAGTGTGGATTTGCTGTCTTTTCATGTTCCCTTTGTACTTCTGGTCTTCATTTGTCCCTCTAATGATTTTCACTTGGCCATGTATGAAATAGAGGAGGAAAAAGCTACTGGTTAAATCCTAAGGCATAGAACCAGGCAGCCAACACGTGGGTTTTCTCCTGCTCCTTTGCTGTAAGCCTTCTGTGTATTACCTGCCCACATAAAGAAAGGGACAGACACAGCATTTGGTATGAATGCAGGGAGCTGGGGCTTTAATCTGGGTCTGTCTGTTTCCTGCCATATAACTGAGTATCTTTCAAACCCAGTGTCTCAGGAGCGGGATCCCCTTGTGGCTTAGCTCTGTGAAGGTGACTGTCTGGTGGCATGGCTGGCTTCTTCACGTAGGAGCCTGGCACGTAAGCTTTGCTGGCATGGCACCTCTTACGTCCCAGCTAATCGTGAGAGCAAATGCATGACTATGTGCCAGCTTCAGAGGCTGCTAGAAAGGCTTGGGCAGGTAAGGCTGAGAGCATATCAGCCACAGGGCTGATGATGGCAGACTCTTAGTACTGGGTAGCAGAAGTGGGACTGCCCCCACCAAATGCATCCCATCATACCTGTCCCGTGCTGCAAGGCTGCTTCTCTTATTTTTCCCTACAACCTTGCTGTTTCAGCCACAGTGACGTGTTTCTGTAGTAAAAGGCACCAGAGCCTTTTGAATGAGCTTGTTGCTAAACTGTATTTTCCTTTGATGAGAGCTACATCCCTTCACCTGTTTTTGTTTGGTTTTGTTTTGTTGTTGCTGTTCTCCATTTAAACTCAGTGAGCCAAACTCAGCCCAGGGGCTCTGTTTGGCTCAACTGGTTTAATCACCCTCACATCACCTTTCTGATTGATTAGCTCTTGCTCAGGCTTGAACTGAATCAAAATCTATTTGTTTATTTTCAGTTGTCATCCAGTGCTAACCTTTCCTTTCCCATAAGCTGAACAGCTGACCCTTCCTTCCTTATTTCTCTTCCCTCTCCCTCTCTCTCCTAGTTGATGCTTCCACCAGCCTTAACCTTGAGCGCACAGCGCTTGCTAGAAAGCGATTCACATTGCAAGGTCTTTCCAACCGCAGAGCTCCACCCAAAGGTAAAATCACCCCATGCAGCATTTGGTCTCTGGCCATGTCTCTTGCACTCCCACAATGTTCTCTCCATCCCATAGTGCCATCCATCACTATTTCCTAAGGTGCTGCCTCATCTCACCAAAACGCTCCTGTCTGATGTACACGTGTGGCTCCTCTTCTCAAAGATGCTTTTACCAAGAGCTGCTCCCACAGCAGTGTTAGCAAGGCAGACTTTGAGTTGCCTGGTTGGGTCTTTTTACTGGTGCACAGTGCAAATAATGTTTATTTCCAGTTTCTCTCTCAAGGACCAAAGTGTGAACTTGTTTTAAACCACCAACCTAACATTTTTCAGCAATTTACTGGATTGAAGAGAAGAGTTTCACCTCTGTGTTGTGCTACATGAGGTTTTCATGTGCTTGGTTGTACATTGGTTGGACCTCTGTTTTTTTGAAATGTTGCTCAGCCACAACCTAGTGGTTACATCATGGAACTGGAATTCAGAAGATCTGGGCTTTACTGCTATTTCTACTTAGTTTTATTATATGACACTGTAAAATGGTGTGTCCTGAGTCTTTGTGCGAGAAGGTTTAGAAGACACTTAACATCCATGAGCAGAGAGCGTTGCACTTTCCTGTGATGGTTGTACAGGGAAGACACTTCAGAGGAAAGGAAGAAACGGGAATAGAAATGACACTGAATTACTATTTACAATCACTTTATGACAATGTAATTACTCTTTATTGTTGCTACATGGCTTTTCTCCTGTTGTGATAAATGATACTTCTTCCCTGAGACAAAGGGTTAGCGTGCAGTGACGGAGAGGGAGAGTGCCAAAGGAGGAAGAAGCAAGGTGAAAGAATTAAACAGAGAAATACAGAAGCATTAAATTACGATTTTATAAAGTAGATGAGAATACACTAAGAGCCAAAATAGCCACAAGATTATGGCTGCAAGGTTAAAGCTGCACTTGGTAGTAAGATCCAAGGTACACAAACCAGTTCAATGTTCTGAACACGAAAAGGGGAGTGGTTTTCAGTGTGACTTGGGAAAATCAATTTAAAAATACAGTTTTGAGAAATGCAGGCTAATGCTGTAATTAGGGTGAGTTTGGATCTGCAAGCTTGGTTTGGGTCTCTTCAGTTCTTCTATTTGAATTTTTCTCATCATGTGAAATGTCTTGCATCATATTCAGTGTTCCTGTGTTCCTCTGACAGCTCAGAGGAGTTCATACCCCTAAGGTGTAGGCACTCTCAGCTCAAAGACTTGTTGGGTCTGGTTACTCGAGATTCCTGTGAAACACCTGGACGCAACATCCCGTTTCACTTTGTCGTGCTGTGCACTTACTAACCTGGTCCTGGCCTAGAGGAACCAGTTGGCAAAGAGGCCAGATGGTTTGCAGTGTGGTCATTTCTGTGGGCAGTGCCAATGCAGAGCTGTGTTAGCGCTGTATGGGCGGGCTGTCAGGGCCGATCAGAAGCTATGAGAGGGTAACAGGGAAGTTACCACAATAAGCTTGTCCTGCTCTTGACCCTTGTGTCTAAGATTTGTTATGGCCCATGGCAGGAGACTGCATGGTGAGCTGAGTATCCTTTAGTTCAGACCTACTGCGTCTGTTCACACCCAGAAGACAGGAAAGGGAAGGTTTAAACAATAAATAACAAGACTGACTGGGGGAAAATGAGATTTCTTGATGGATAGTAACTGTCAGCGGAGCTCATAGTATTGCTGAACTGACTGCCCAAGCTGGCTATGATGGGTAGAAAATGTGTATAAGCACCTCGGTGTTTTGGCCAAAGAAATGCCAATGTCTGGAGGAGAAACTTTACCATCCTGCACTCCATTAGTGCAGGCGCCCATTGCAGCCATACCAGAACTGGCACCAATGTGTGTGAAAGCTCGCACCCGTGGCACTCTGCATCTCTTCCACCCTTGGGTCAGCATTAGCTGTCCTGGTTTGCAGAACCAGGCTCATATTCCTTGGAGTTGGTGCAGGGGCTCTAAGAGTTGTGTGATGTGGTGTAGCCCAACTCTATAATTATAAAGTAATATTTTCTTTGCATTTTAATAAGAGCAATTACAGCCACCTAAATGTGCTGTCATTCCATTGTGATTATCACTGAGAGCAGAGGTTAACTTCTCATTTTTTCTTCAGCCTTTTAGGAGGTGTGAATAAGGGTGTACTTTAAAATATGTGCTTTTATAAGTAAATTTATAAGGAAGTGCATTGGCAGATGAAGAATTTAGTCTTTTTACAGTATCCAGTTGAAATTGCGCTCAGATTTTAAGGAGCTAATAGAGTTTCCTGATGTTTTGGCCTAATAAAATACTACAGGAGTTGAGTTCAATCAGTCAGCCTGTTCAGCTCCACTGGAACATATAGTGAATGTGACATTTACTAGGCAGAAGTATGGAAAAAATAAAGAGAAATGTTCTGTGACTGAACGTTAAAATAAGGAAATGTGAAGGTGAGGAACAGGAAAGAGAATTTTCAGATCCCTGGCAAGGAAATCTTCCTGGTAGTAGAGTTCTGCACTGAATAATTAAACCTGAAATATAAAATCACCTGAAGCTTATTTTATTGCAGTGCTGTATGCCAGCTAACCATGGGGGCAAAAAAAAAAGAGAGAAAATATGATAGACACAATAAGAGAAAGGAGGCGATTGGAATAGAAAATTCCCTCTGAATCATAGGCACCATCTGGGAACATCTGGGCTAGGATCCAGCAAATGCTTCTTTGATGTTCTAAAAAATGAAGCAACGTAAATCACAAATATTTTTTGACCAAGCTGAAAACCTTCAACAGACTATTTAAAGCCATTTCTCATACCATTTTCAACAGAGGTTGTGTCCTGGTAGAGTTAAGTGTTCAAGTATCTTACTGAAATGGAGATACGAAGCAGATGGGCAGTTTTACTCCCCTCTCAGGAAACACCCACTTGAGTAGCACAGCTTGCGTGCTTGGAGTGCTTTCAGGAGAAGGACTAAAGAGTTAATCCTGAAACATTTGTAAGCGAGCAACATCTCCTGTGTGGTGCTGCCATAGCTGCTGGGTGCAAGAAACATATTGATGGGTTTTAGATGGGTTATCATGATCTCTTGAAGAGCTGTGTAATGATCTTGGTGTGTTTTGAAACACCATGTGCTCTCTGAAGCTAGCTGACAGCTAGTCCATTTATACCTCTGATCTGTTTATCAAGTATTTTGAGTCGAAAATGCTATTCATATCTCTCAGTGAGAGCTGAGGAAGTTGTGTTTTCATTCCCGAGAGGACTTTGAGAAAAGGCAGGATACTAACTGGAGTAAACAAGAAAGAAAACCCCAAACCTCTGTGGCCTTTGTGTTCTCCCAGTTGATTTGCACTGGTAAGGAGGGAGGCTCAGAGAACATTTCGAGGCATTCACACAGTTAACTTCTAGAAAAGACCAATGTGAAATCCAAACCATTCATGTTTGCTTCTCAGTGTATTTCAGGTCTGTCATCGCAGAACAAGCGGTTCAGTGTTTAAAAGAATCCAAACCTCATCTGTAGACACACGTGCCATTACAGCCATCATACTCATTTCCGTGTTTTGTAGCTGTTCTTAGACCAGTTGGTTGCTCAAATATTAATTGGCAGATGTCTCCCTTCTGAAGTATTAAAATCAGTGCAATTGGAGTAATTTTGAAAAAATATGTTCATGTAAACTCTCTTCTGTGCTACTTGGTTTGTTGAGGGTGTGTTTCCTGGCTGTTTTAGAGAAGCAACCTACCTTTTATTTACCCTTTTCCAGCTGCTGCTTTGCTTTGGACATCTTTTAACCCTCAGTGCTTACTAACCTCTAACCCTGCCCTGCATTGCATCTGTCTATTCTCCCAGATCCAGAATCTAAGGAAAGAGAAGTTACCCGCCGCTTTTCCCTAGCCTCCTCCATCAGCACCACAGTTAATGCTTCTGCTGTGACCAAAGGTACCGTCATGCTGCTTGCTTAGCTACCCCTCTCCCCTCCTGCCGACTGACACACTTACTGCCAAATGCTGTTCACAGAGTGAGTACATCAGGCCCAGTTTTTATAAATGTAGAAGGTTGCAGTACAAGAGGAGTCAGGAGCAGGATAACACCTGCAGGAAGGCAGGCCAAGACGTTTTGAATGTATATCAAAGTGTGCTGCCAGCGTAGGTAATGACTCTTCCCAGTTTCTCCACAATAGGCTTCAAAGAGTGGTGCTGGTTTCCATGGAAACTGGAATGGTTCTTGGCTGATGTGTGGGGTTAGGTTTCCAATTTCTCCCTGGTTTGGGTTAACTGAAATTAAATAGGAATTATTTCCCCGCTTCCTTAAAGCCGTTTAGGATTTTTGCTTTCAAGGAGGAGAGACTCTCCTCATTGTGCAGCAGTAAGAAAGCCTGAAATCAAGCCAAAAATGGAGTAGCAAAAAATGCCAACTATCTAAGATTATTAGTGTAATCAGAGTTTTGATTAGAAATCGGGGTTGCAAGGGCATTTTCAGACACATATAAGGGAGCTGGGTGCCCAGAATACACTGAACCCAATGCAGTTCATGTGGGAACTTATGGAAGCTTTATTTTTGAGCTGTAATCATTTTGAGTAAAGGCACTTGTACAAAATTTACTTGAAGTAAACGTTGTGCCTACATTTAAACTTAAAAGCAACTCATGTATTTGGGCAAACTGGTTGTGTTGAAAATCAGTAGTATTGTAGGCACCTATGCCTACCTGTCAGAGTTAAATTTTGAAAACAGAGCATATGCTCTTACACCAAATTCTGAATATTTTGTCATTTGGCAGTTCCTGGAATAAAGTGGAGGAATTGATTTGCAGGTTTAAGATTTGCAGGCCAATTCACAAGCCAAAATAGAAGGGAAAATGGCTGAATTCATTTGTATAAAAATCTTTGCTAGCTACTTGTCAGCAATAGGGTTGCACAGTGCTTGATGCAGCACATTCAGAAGAGTCATGAGGGACATGAACCGTCTCTTGGCTGTGCAGTGAAGCAACAGGTATCTGAAACTACCGACTCCAGGGTGTCACAAAATGAGAGTGCACTGGGATTTACTGGCAGAGAAGGATGTGATATTACTGCTACCTACAATGTTTCTTTGCCACCCTCTTTAGACCGCAACACTACAGCCCTGCTATATGGAAATGATGGCTGTAGTACAGAAGAAAAGGTACTTACAGCTTTCTGCCCTTGGCAACAGCTTCACAAGCTCACGATCAGTTACTAGGTTATGGGAAGACCAAATGATTTGCTAATATTGATTTCCTAAGCTGGGAAACAAAGCAGCACGTATGCAGGGAGAGAATGGGCAACCAAGAGCTGTCCTTCAGTGTGGTTTATTGAAGTGAGCATGTGTGAATTACAGTGAAACTCAAAACTTTGTTAGTTTCCTATCAACAAATCCCATCGTAGGATCCTGCCCTCCTCAAAACTGTTGGCAATTTCTTGGAATGCTGGGAGAACTCCTTTTGTAATGATTTTAAAAGCTAGAAAACAAAATCATTGCTTTTCAATTAAATTGTTTACAGCATCTGCTTTAAGGAAATATTCCAGTTGACAAAAGAACTGTAGCCTCAGTCTTGCCCCAGCAGCAGGGTCTAGCCAGGGTGTCAGGACGCAGGAGAAGCACTGTGTGTGGACCTGCGATGGATGCCCTCCACTTCTGTGGGCCCTGAATTTTGTGTTATGTGGGCGCTTCCCTGTAGCCTCATGGGCAGGGCCTGAGATTGCGGGTCTGCTGGCGGCAGTGCCATCTCCTGGACAAGCGTGAGGGAAACAGCTCTGAACCCTGGCTGGAAGCAGATACATTCACTGTGTCTTAATGCCTTCTGCAAAAAGTGGTCTGTTTCCTATCCACATCACAGAAGGGTTTATCTTCACCACTCAGAATTTAGGGGTTGGTCATTTTTCTGGGTGAAATGGGAAGCATTAGGCGAGTAGTGTTTTCAGGTAACAGGAAAGCAAGTTTCTCCTTTAACGATATTTACAGCCTTATGACTCTGCAAACTTCACACAGGTCCCCTTGTTCCTGCAGTTAAAGTCAAGAGACATGAAATAAAGAGTGACCCAACTCCCCTGGGGTTTGAAGGTATGAGTATTTCCATCCTGCATGAAAACCTGTTTGGCAATCTTTTGATATTATTCACTGAATTCACATCTCATCACTGCTGGCAGATGACATTGGAGTCCATTGGGAGTCTGGTGTCGGTTTATCTGTTTTACTGTGATTAAACACAGCTTGTCACCCTCCTGCCTGTCCCCTGCACTCATGTGGTATTTACCCAGGGATGGGCCTAAATTAAAACCCTAATTCTCTGTCTGTTTTGGGAAGTAATGCTCTAGACTCTCATCTGGATCTGGATTTTCTGCCTGGCTTCTACCTCGCTCCGCAGGGTGCAGCAGTAGGGAGCCATGGGGCTGCTTTTCACCTCCACCTGCAGTCTGGCTGCTTGTATCCCTCTTCACACGTTAGGGTCTGTACTTGGTAAGAGGAGCAGGAGCCATGTGTATGAGGACTACAGAAGAAGCCAGACTGTCCACTAATGTCCATTTCAGGTGCAGTGTTTCATTTCAGTCAAACAGAATTTCCACCTATTTGTTGCAGCAGACTAATTAATTACTGTTTAATAAACAATGCAGAAGAGTTTAACTGGGGAGTTACTCCCCAGCTGCTGGCAGATCACCAGTTTCCACTGTCAGCTTTTCCCTTTACAAGGGGATTTCCCAGAGCATGTTGCCTTGTGGGGTACCAGCAGTCAGGTGCCTGTGTTGCAGGATGGGGGGGGCAGAGAGGTAAGCTGGGAATCCTTTCCTAGGATTGTGTTGCCCTGTACAAACCCGTGATAGAAAGGGCAGGTGACCAGGTCAGTGATGGCACTGAGGACATACTGGAGCTGTCTCCTGTGTTGTTCTCGGCAGGAGACTCTGACAGAGAGGCTGGAAGAAACAACTGGAACAGAGCAGAGGGAATGGTAGTGTTGCTGTTTGCAGAATGTTCCCTTTTGCCAGTGCCCACAGCACTACGTTTGGAGCCATCCTGGCACCCAGCACCAGTGTTTCCCAAACTGTGGTGCTTATACCTCACCTTCCTCGCTGACAGACACTTCTGATCTGTGGTGGGCCTTGTGGTTGCTGAGGTAGGAGTATTGCAAGGTGCAAGTACTACCTGTAGGAAACAATTAACACTATCATCCCTTTACTCAAAGGTATTGCTGCTCTTGCCAGGGGGTTGATAGAGTTAATAATGTAAAGGATTTGATGTTTGAAAACTCCTCCCACAAAATTGTGCTGCGTTCATCAAGAGTGAAATCATTTATTTCTGGCTGAGAAGAAGGGTCTCCCTGGTTCCCTTTCATGCTGCATGGATGGGCATCAAAAGTGTTATACCATCACCTACAGAATGAGTTGAAATGCTGCAAGGAAAATAGGTTAAAAACGTGTGAGGAAGCTGTAGTGAAATAGAACACTGCACTGGTCACCCAGTAATCATGTTCCTTAATTCCATCAGTATTTCTGTGTGATTCATCTGGCTGTTCTCTGTCCATCTCAGACTCACAGTTTTTCTGTGGAATGCTGCTGTCTTTTCACTCATTTGTGCTGGTCACATGTCTCCTCTTTTGTAACTGTTGGACACCAGTCCATCTGCTTGTTAAAAAGACTGCCAGTTGCAGAGGTGACACAGGGATTTGCTTTGTACTGGTGGTCTGGTCACGGTTTCACCCTGAAGACACAAACTGTACTTCCTGTCACAGATGCTTTTGAGAACACCATATTGGCCCAGACTAAATGTAATACCGGTGCCACCATGAGACCTGTACCTAGATCTGCTTCACAGACAGGTAAACAAAACTACAATGTTTATCACCTCAAATCTGAGAGTGTAGTATATATTTATGATAATGTTTAATCTCTCTTGGACCACCAGCAGGTTTAGAAACAATGTCCCAGATCCTGGTTTTCTGCAGGTCAGACACAGCTGAAAATAATTCTTTTAATTGATGCCAGAGTGCTCTGAATTGGATCTGTGCTATTTTATAGCTTGAATTAAGTACATAAAACTTAGGCTATTTCTTAGTCTTCAAAATTAGAATGGCAGTTGGTATGGAAGAGGAAGGCTGATGCATATATTTGTAAGGAATCCTTGCTGTTTAGGTTGCTGCCTGGGCTACTTCCTACAAATAACAGTTACAGAAGAAATGTCTAAGAGGGATATCTTTTCTTTTGGTGTTTGTAGCCCAGCCTGTGAACTTGAACTAAAATTGCTGTGGCAGTTTGAAGATAATTAGCATCAGTGTATCCTTGTACATTGGGGCAGTTGCTGGTATTTTGCTCATGTGATTCAAATGATAGAGGATTTGAGGTCCAGTTTTATATGCTTTGTGATCTATAATTTAAATTGTCTCTTCCATTCCCAAACTGTGTTGGTATAGACCTTGGCAGGGACACTCACACCCCAGCACACAAATGTCATTTCAGAGGCTAGTTTATACCTTGAAAAGTGCCGATGACGTAAGCATCGCTGTAGGGTTGTAACTGGGGATTCTGCTCTGGGGCAAGAAGGTCACCATCTCCCTCACAACTGAATTGCTGCGGTTGGAGCAGTCACAACCCCTGTGCAACAGGAGGAAGGAGAAGAGGCTGCAGAGCTGCATGACCCCATGTCCCATACCAGTGCCCGCAGCAGGGAGGATGCGCATGGGGAGGGATTAAAGGAATCCATGAACAAACCTCTAACTCCCAGACCAGGTTGCTTTTCTGTTTACTGCCTGAAATGCCAGGCTTCGGGTTTGTATCATCTCAAGCATCTGCTCAGCCCACGGCCCTGTGAACCAGCTGGTGCAGAGCACATACACTGAGTAGGAAGGCACACAGTGACTTGAGTGTCTGCATTCAGCTTGTATCTGTTGGGGCTGTGGAATCACTTGGAAGTGTAAGGTCTGCTTCCTCCTAGCTGGACTGTAGTCACCCTGTCAGAAAAGAAATGGGCATCAAGTGTGAAGGAGGGTTAGGTCATGACTGCCACCTGTACAGAAGAGGCTGAGTTACCGTTCCATCATGGGAACCTGAGGCAGGAAGGTCTTATAAGGCTCAGCCTGAATTTCTCTCAGGACACATCCCTTGGGCATGTCTTTGTTGGTAAAGAGCCTGGCAGTTGTGCTTGGGCTGGAAATGTCTCATTGGGTGTCTTCTTCCACTGGGCTGGGTGGTTTTGGGTGCAAATCATGCAATAAAGCTGCTAACAACAGAAATATGAGTGAGATCTCTACCTACCACTGAGGTCTCATTGACTTTGTGCCTTGCTGTTTACTCTGTCCCTTTCCTGCATTTCCAGCATGCTCCAGGGTAGTCTTGTATGTTGCTCAGGTGGTAATATCACCTTGGGGTGAGATGGAGATAAGTTGTCAGCCAAAACTCAATGGCTTCAGACTTCAGTTTATAAATAAACACGTGGAGGTAAGCTGGAAACTGAGCATGGCCTTCTGAAAATCACGTCAGCAAAAGTTACCACTTTCTACAGCCCTTGGTCCATAGCAATATTCCTGGTCCTTCCTTTTTGTACCTCCTGAACTGAAGAGACTTAGCAATGTGAAACACTCAGGGTACTGATGGGCATGCACACGTGGGTGCGCAGTCTTCCCTCCCACCAGTGACAGCAAGTGGTACAGGATTTGAGAGACAGGGTAATGGCTGCAATGTAATTTTTATGGGAAAAATCCGGGAACAAGCTGTAACAAGGTACAAGCAATTCAGTAAGTGGAATAGTGGGAAGTGAACCTTTGGCATTTATTTTTAAAAGACCAAGTCTGAAAGAGGCTAACGACTGGTAACTAACTCTGTTTGGCTTATCTCCTTTGAAAAGGTTGGCCCAGCAGGCAAATGCCATCTCTGGACACGTTTGAAGATTTCGAAGCCATCCCCTCCAGCACAGATGAACTCTCCAACTCTTCTGACTTGGAGGAAGAGACCAACCCTAACAATGTAATTCCTTTTCCAAATTACACTGCCTTTTCACAGTGCAACCTTCTCTAAAGATCACAATTTAACCTGTAAAGTTTGGGTTCATACCAGCCTTAAACTGGATGTTTGGGAATACAGAAGATGCGAATTTGATCTGGGGTGTTGGGAGATGGCTCCAGGACTATTTTGTTGATCAGGACCATAAAAAGTCACCTTTATTAGTAAGCTGTGGCTTTGCCTGTTACAAAAGTGAGGGGAAATTCTCAGTCTTTAAAAAAGTAATTTCAGACTTCTCCAGGTAACTTAAACCTGGTGCCACCAACCCAATTCAGACATTGGAATGACAGCTGGCTGGTTAATTCTAAAGTCTGAGTGCACAGCACAGTTCCATCCTGAGTTTGAATAATATTTAACCTGGGCATGACAAAAGGAACAAAAAGTGACACAGTTCCCTGCAGAAGAAATCTCTGCCAGCTTGAGATCCCTAATTCAGTATTTAACTGAACTTGCTGTCTCTGAGACAATGTTTTTTCATCCACAGTGACACTATTTCTGGTGCCTTGTATCATTTGTTTCAGGGGACCAATCTTTTTCGGGTAGAAGGAAGTTTTGACAGCTGTTTCCCAGATTCTCTTACGCTTGAGGATGGAGATTTAGTGCAGTTTGTGCAGGAAGGAGAGAATGGTCAATGGTGAGTACAACAGAGAGACAGAACTTGACAGGTAGAACAGCCATCACCACCTGGAAAAGATGGAAAATATTCAGAAGAATGTCAAAACCTCTTCAAAACCAATGCAAACCCACTCGCCCCATTGACCACAACGTGAAAGAGGCAGTGGGAGGCATGGTCATACAAGTAGCTTTTGGTAATTCCACCTGGTTGGCTTTCATCCCAAAAGTCCTGTGACATGAAGCTGCAGAGGACAGATGTTTGCCTACAGAAAATGGAGAGGAATAGCCAGGACAAAGGTAGCACCCTCCATAGGATACATCAGTGAAATCCCCATGCCTTCCACTGAGCTGCAGCAGTGAACCTGAGAGCAGTTTTAGCCTCAAAGGCTTAGATATAAGACACGATTGACAAAGTAGCATGAACCTGCCCCCCTTGCGCTCACTCACATTTTGGTGTATTTCTCCTCTATTTCTGACAAGTGAGTGATAGGAACAGACCTGCCTGGACATCTGAATTCTTATTCCATGAGTCATTTGGAGAAAGATGACCTGATCCCCTTGAAGTGCCCATGCAGTCAGACCCTTCGCTCAGAACTGACAGGCAGTTGAAATGGCTGCAAGTCCCATAGGGTGTGAAGTAGGTGGGAAGTGAATGAAACCCACCCACCCCGGATGGTATTTACAGCAGGGGGCAAGGGAGGGGAAATATGAAAGATTCATTTCCTCCAGCTCTGAATTTGGCCCAGGGTCTCAAACACAGGCCAAGGCCACCAGTTCTTGTCACACAGTGTGCTTGCAAGTGAGCTTGATCTGGCATACCGGGTATCCAGCTGGGAGTGCTGAAACTTAGTCACCCAGGGACTGCCCTGGGTCTTCTGCCTTAGAGCCAGAGAGTCATAAAGTGCTTTGGGTTGGGAGGGACTTCAAAGATCCAGCCCCCTGCCGTGGGCAGGGACACCCCCCACTAGCCCAGGTTGCCCAAAGCCCCATCCAACCTGGCCTTGAACCCTGCCAGGGATCCAGGAGCAGCCACAGCTTCTCTTCTTCCTTAATTCTGGAAATAGCTGCACCACATGCACCTCTAAGAAACACAACCCAGGGGAGGGGAACGTAGGGAAATTCGCTGACTGTTCTCTGAATTCCAGGTTAGTGAAGAAGCTGGTCTCCGAGAAAAGCGACTGGGTTCCTTCCAGTATATTGCAGCCAGCAGAGGGGGACAGCAACACCATCCTAAAGAACAGCAACGCAGGTAATGGAGAGTGTCTCAGAAACACTTTTTTTCCCCCTACTAAAAAAGGACATGATAAAAAAAGATGTGCTAAAGAGTGTACGTTCTGTAGTAAAGTACTCAGCCTGAGTGTATGTCTGCGCTGCAGTCTGGTGACACCGTGGAGCTGGCCTGAAATCTGGTGTCAGAGGTAGTCAGGCCCAGCAGCTTTCCTTGGCATGGGTTAATTGTTTTCCCAGAACTTGTAGGTGTGTTGTAGCGGCAGGATAGCTCTTGTCCTGACACGGGTAGCCTTTGGATTTAGGTCAGCATCAGGGCTGGCGTTCCGGGCCAGGTTTGAAAGCAGTACAATCTCACAAGCCATTACTGCTGTCATCGTATTTCACTGCTGGCTCCGATGTCTGGAGGAAGAGCTGCTCTGGTGAGATTTCAGCCAAATCAGCACTAAAAGTCATCTTTTCTTCAGCTCTGGTTCTGACCTAACAGCCAAACAGGTTTCACTGGAAAAGATGAATCTCAGCAACTCTGCAGATGAAATGTTTACAGTTTTAGATTAGTTTTTACCCTTCCTTAACTATAATTTACCAAAATGTGTTCCTTTTTTCTTCTGGTAACAGAAGCAGAAAATTCTGGCACAGCCATTCCCTGGAGCCCTGCAATAGAGAGCTACCAGCTCTCAGTTATCCCCAGTTACTGTATTTTTTAATTTTCTTTTCTTTTTGGTCAGTTTGTTAAAGTAGAGAAAAATCTTTTTGAAAGTTAACCAGGATTCTTTGGTTTAAAGGGAGTTTGGTAACTTCTGCTCCTACACCTCCACAGCAGGTCAGCTTTGTCTTCACTCTCTGCCTAACTGTGGCTCTAAGGTCTTTGGCATGTCTAATGCTTCAGAAGAAAAATAAAGCCAGGTACACATCTCTGTTCATTACATGCCAGAAGAGCCTCTCTTGCCTTTAGCAAAGGAATTAGGAGAGCAGAACGGTGATTATTTATTTTTTCATTTTATTTCAAGCTTTTAAGAGTGAACCTCAAGCCTGTAGATGGGAAGCACTTTAGAGATACTGTAATGACAATGCCCATTGTCCTCGTTTTCAGACATGTACAACGATTCCTGCAGTACAGCCTCAGTAGAGTCGGACACCAAGGAGAGTGAGGTGGCCAAAAGCTTCCCAGCAGAACAGAGGGCTGGCAGCTGAACAGCAGGACCAGCCTTCCTCAGGACCCCATCCATCTCGGCTTATTTTGGGTAGACACTGGATCAAAGTTGCCTTTCTCACAAGCTCTGAGGTTCATAATTCACTAAAACTTTATCGGCATGAACAGATGGGAACTGTGCTGTCCACCTGGTAAGCTGAGAAAACAAACTTGGAAGGAGCATTAAACACCCAGAAAGCATCAAAACCCACCTTCAGTATTAGAGGAGAAAAATGCTTCTTGCATTGATTATCAAACTGTTGCAGAAGATGTGGCCTAAATTAGGTCAACAGCAGAGCTGGAGAGTTACTATGCACGCACCTTTTGGCAACTTTGCTCAAACACAGAGTTACTGCAGAGGGACACATGCGTGGTTATGAGTTCTGGCTCTACCATGGGGTCACCTGGAGGTTTATTCCATTTGCTTGCCTCTGGTTGTGCCTTCCCCCTCCTTAATTCCAGCTGAAACATCACAAATGGGCCCTTTTTACTGACGGTCAACACCAAAACCATCCTATTTTAGGGTGGCTGTGGAAAGGCAACTTCTGACTTGGGCCATCAGGGAGGCTTTGCACAGCAGTGACGTGACTGCTTCTGCAATGGCACAGCCAACAACCTGCTGCGTACAGCATCACGTTGGAATGATGCAGGTGGCAACTCCTGGCTATGAGGAGGAGTTGCAGGGCTTAGAAGGAAGCAGAGACATGTGACAGCTACTGTGACAAAGAACATTTTGAGCTCTTTTTACAATAGAAGTCATTCCTCTGACCCCTCTGCAGTCTGTGGTTGCTGGATCACAATCCTTTGCATTCGGTGCCGAGAATTCAATTGAATGCCATTTAATGTCATATGTTTGAGTAGACTGCATGCTTTCCTTGTGTGCTGGGCTATGGAGTAGATTCATTTCATCCCCCATCTGGAATATACTTAAGCGTTGCAAATAGGCAGTGAGCATTAGGTGCTGCGATGAGTGGATAAAGTGATGTTGTTAAATACTTCTTTCGCAGGACATTTGATTAAAGGACTGTACCAAATCTCTGCCCCATAAGGATGTAGTGTAAAGTACAATGTGATTACAGATGTTATTATTCCTATATAAGCCATTAGCTCATTCAGAGCAGCTGTTAAAGCTTGAAGGCATTTTGATGGTAATTGGGTCTTAGGTCCCACAAAGCTGCTAATACTTTACTAAAGATAAGTATTGACTGAGGGCTGCAAATAGGCAAAGATCACCCCGGTAAAAATGACCATAGAAGCTCAAGACTGAGTGATTTGCTTTCACTATTAAGGAATTTTTTGTTTAACCCTGAGACTAGTGGTGCTCTGTGTAAATAACAAAGGGGATGAAAGCACTGAAGACGGAGATGGAGCAAAACCAAACCCCACTCGTCAGTAATCGATCCTCTTGTAGGAACAGAATCATAGGAGTCTGTATCATTTCCACTATCATCTTCGCAGTGACCTGGACGTTTTCCTTTTTGTCCCAGTGGCAGCTGGCATTGCAGGTATCTTAGTGTGTGTCAGGATAGCTGTGAAGCAGGTAGGTAGTCCCATTCAAGAAATATCTTTGGAGTAGGTAAAGGCTTAATCAGATTTTGTTTGCTTATGATGGCAAATGTTGGTTAATTATGAGTTGCATTGTGGTGGTTAATCCCTAGGGGTTTTTTTTAACCCTCAATATCTAAACTCTGTGATTTCTGGTGTTTTCCCATCGTACATTGTACATTTTTGGAAGCTAATTTTGTCCTACAGAGATAAGTGCTTGTCTGTCTTGTGCTGGTCGTTTACCTTAAAAATGACACGTAGGCTCTCAGGAACATGGATCCTGTTAGTCTACTGTAGTTGTGAACATCTTGAGGGAAGAATTGATCCCTTCCAGTCCCCCAAGGGAATATGCAGTGATGTTTACTTGCAGTGCAATTATTTTATCCTCTCCCTGAAACAATTTTGGTTCATGTATTGCTGTCAGTTATTTTTGCACGGCCTGATAACTGCTGCTGTCTACCTCTGCCCTGAGAATAGCAGAGGAAAGAGATAGGGAGCTTTGATTGCACATTAATTAATCGAGTAAGCTTGTGTGTGTATGTGTGTGAGATAGGGAAGGGTTACCCTGGGTATACTGAACTGACAAAACTAGGATTTGTGATACTGCTGATGATGGAAAGATGCAAACCTGCACTTTGGAGCTTCTCTGGAGGAGAGAAATGGCAGAGATGGAGGTGAGGTGGCAGTAGGGAAGTCACTATCTGAACTGAAGATGGAAAATCAGGTATTGTCAGTCCATTTCCTACCTCTGCTGTGTGCAGGGTGTCAGTGTGCTAGTCCTATATCCCCTGGTGCCTCGGTATCTTCCTGATTTCCCATGTATTAAATTCTATTGCTAAATTTTAGCATCTCTGCAAAAATTGGGGACCTTCCAGAGAAAGCAAAGCATTCAACCCTATTTGTCCCTCTGTGCTCTCCCTGAGTGTCAGCAGTGGCATCCTGTGGGGAAGTCCAGAGCTGGAGCAGGGAAGAGGATTGCTGCAGAAGTGCCTCCTCTCTCCCAGCTGCAAAGCTACAGGCTGGATTGTAACAATTCTCCTCCCTACTTTGTCTTTTAAAAGAATATTTATTTATTTATTTATTCTTTTGCAAAATCTCATAGTTTATCCTGTTTGACCAAAGTTTGAGTCACTCCTGCACCATGGATGTGTGGCAAGTAACTCACTAAAGCTGGTCTGGGGAGTAACCAGGGCCTTGGAGTGAGCCAGTGCCATTCTGCTGGGTTTGCTGTTGTAAAGATCAGGTTCAGTGGCAGATCAGCCTGATGACAAGTCTGGCTTTGCTGACAAGACAAAATGGGGCTTGATGATATTTTTTTTTAACAGTAGACAGGATAGTCTTTTAATTAGTGTATTTCTATCAAGCAAAGTGATAATTAAGGGAATGACTCTCCATGTACTGTCTACAGTATGATTTGGTAACGTCCAGCACGACTGATGTGTATGTTAAGGTATACTTACTCTGCGTGTCAGTCTGTCACTGTCATTTTCAGGCAGATGGACCCAAAAATCATTGTTTCCAAATAGGGATTTCATTTTAGTGTTGTTTGGAGATGATCTCGTGACCACAATGTCAGTACAATGCAACAGCTGCCACAGCATGTCAGCTGTAGGAGAGCCAAGGCGCAAGGTAAACCTGTGCTGTAGCAGGCTCGTGGCTGAGCACTGCGCTCTTGCTCCTTGACCGGCCAGTCCCTCTGGCCAGTCCGGACTAGCGATACCTGTGCTGAGGCTTTGACTTGGATCTCCTCCCCCAGCCACTGCCTTCTGTGAAGCTTGCAGAACTTCACATCCTCCTCGCTGCCCTCTGCTCAGGCAGGTGTAGTGGGGCTGCAGGCCCCTTCCTGCCTGGCAGCAAGGACAGACCGGCAGGCAGTTGCGTGCTGTGTAAATCAAACCAGGCCAAGATGCGATGAGGCCTCATCTCCTCCTCCTCTCACGTCTAACCCCACCGAGTGGAGCATCAGACCCATGGTCACATTGTCTTGATCATGAATGGCTGCAGCCAGCTGACCACTGGCTTTTCTTGCTGGGGACAACAAAGCTGCGCGTGTGTCATATTCTGGTTGTGTGTGTGATGAAAAGCCATTTTATTATTCATAATTTCTTGGATTCTGAGATTTCAGACAGGATTGGGATGAGAAAGGTTTCCTTTCCAAAAATACTTAAAGCCTGACTTCAAATATATATATATATATATGATTAGAAATATTTAAGAATAATAAGAAAAAAAAGAGCCAAATTGCATATTTCCTCTTGCAGCTGGAGCTCAAGTGGCTGCTAAGATTTCCTCTCCCCAGCTGAGAATTGGTACAGTTTGTTTTTCTTACATATTTTCCATGGTGTTGATAATGATGTATTTGTATATTGTGACCGATGAGAGATAATCAGACAGGGAAAGAGCACAGAAATTGCCTGTTCTTTTTTCCCAGTCAAGACAGAATGTATGAATTTATTACAAGGAAAAAAAAAGTGTGCAAATGAACTTTCTGTAATTAGGCCACTCTGACCTGTGTAGAACCACACTTTGTTTGAAATTTATAAAAATTCTAACTAGTACAAAGCATCGTGGTTGATGTCTCTGTGTGAACTAACAAGGGAAATGAACTTTCTTTCTATAAAATAATCAGTATCAGTGTGGGCACATCAGCACAGCTGATGAAAATCCACATGTCTGTCCAATAGAACTTTCTTTGTCCAACATACGTATCACACAAGGCAGAAAGTGGGGTTGTTTTTTCCTTTACCCATCTCCCTTACCCATGCTCCTGAATCTCTGGGACTGGTACGAAAGTGCAAAGGTTCACACAGCCAGTTTAGAGTTGTGTGTGCTAATGCTGCCGCCATAAGGCAAGGAAGGTGTGGGCTACCTTTATGATAGCTACCAGTGGTTCATTAGGGAGTGCTAATTGATCCAAATGCATGTTATGGATCATGTGGGAGGGCAAGGCAGTGAAAATAAGAACATAGGAACACAACACAAATACAGTGAGCAGACTAAATCAGAAGTAATTTCAGCTGGTATCCAGATTTCTGGAGTCAAACTCAACCCATGTGAGTTCCCAAGTCTTTGTCCTTATCATGTTACTGCAGTGCAATAGTGGTATGGCAAAATGAAGAATCGGGATCACTCAAGAGCCCAGGTGGGGGCTTGTGGCTTGCTTTGTTCCCCCCACACCACTCCAGCCCCATGGCAAAGTCCCAGGGCTGGAAATCCCACTGCACACATGAGCAGGCGTAACGCTCTCCTGTTGCAGATCTCTGGCGTGCAGCTGCACACGCTGTGACCTGCCTGAGCACATCCTTGTCCCAGCTTGGCATGGTCTGCAGAGCACTTCATGGAACAGAGGTGAGTTGTTGCCTTTTGCTCAGGACACTGTTCATGGTGAGCCAGCCCAGCTGATCCACCTCCCACGAGCTCAGTCCTTGCAGCAGGGCTGAACCAGCCAGCAGACAGGGACCAGAGCGCGTTTGGGACTTTGCTCAGCCCTGTCTCCCTTTCAGCGGGTGATGGCTCAGGATCACACCTCTCCTCCCTGTGCCTTAACACAAAAGAAAGAGTTTGGCTCTAAAGAAAGTACTTTTTAAAAGAACACAGGGAAAGTTCTGCTGTACAGGTTGTAATCCTCCATGGGGTACAGCTGCAGGCTATCAAAACTGGAGAGAAATGCATGAAGCTTTCTGTGGCCTTGCAGAGCCCCAGGCCTCAGCTGCAGAGTGAGAGCCTGTCCTCTCCCCAGTTAGCCCAGCAGCCCCTTCTTTTTTTCACTTTCTTTCCTAACCATCATTTGTTTCCTTCTGCAGTAGTTCACAGATGAGAAGTGTCAGTCTCCCCACCTCCTTTCCAGCCACGTGACTGATCACTCCCTGCATCAAGTGAAACTTTTCAGTCCCCAAGAAACCTTGATTTCCTTTCCACCAGCTCCACAGTGAGAAGCAGAATCTCTCAACCCTGCAGCAGTGCTGGCCATGGGGAGGAGAGCATGGGAGTTCATCTTGCTAGCCTCTGCCTGTGGTGAGTAACATCCTCCATCATCTCTGTCAGAAAGATGAGATAGTCTATGTTAGTTTTGTTTCCTTGCAGTCCAGACAGAGCCTAACAGACTGAAAAATGTAAAAAGTTTTGTTGCTAGCACTAAGGGTGCTTTTAGTCAGGTCCCACTGCTAAGAAGTAACTATAACTACATTTAACTACAGCTGGTATGGTCTTAGCCTGATGTTTTCCTGTGTATTTTCCCTTTCATAAGCTCTGATCTGCGTGAAGGACTCAGCTCAAGCTAATATCAGAAGCAATCTTCTCGGGCTTGCTTTTCTTAATTGAAAATAATTCCCAGCCCAGCAGACCTGTCTGGGGGTCTTGAGTGAGACAAGCAGAAGAAAATCTGAAGAAGTCTTGCTTGAATCACTGTTCTGTGCTGTGGGATGCAGCACACAATCAGGAAAGCAAAAGTAAGGCAGGGGGCTTGGTCAGCAAGGATATTTTTGACGAGGAAGAATTTGTTCCCTCAGCTCCTTATCCATTTTCAATCATTCCTTTAGCAATTTGTTGTGATGTTTTATTAATGGCACAAAGTTGAGTCTATCAGCGCAGAAAGGGGATTAAATGTAATTAAAGTTTAAGGGAGATAAACTCATGGGTTGGAGCTTCAAGAAACTGCTCCAGTTTTGGGAGGGGAAACTACAAAAGTGCCGAAACCTCTCAGATGATCTTGGTACTTTTCCAGTTTCTCAAGGACTCAAACCAAAGCAGCCAGGGCGGGCAAGAGTGCTTTTAGTGATTCTAGGAGCTGGGTCAGGTTTTTGTGTCCACACAAAGTCAATCAGCTAAGTACGAGCTTGTCTTCTGGGCAGCATAAAGCAGAACAAACCTGCTGGGCTGCGGCGTAGAATAAGCATGTGGTTAGACAAGAGGGGGAAAAAATCCCCAGCAAGGATTTTTTTCACCCACCTGATTATGGGATGTAATTTCTCAGGCTGTGAAATGTCACAGACAGAACACAGCACTGAGTGCTCCACTTCCCACTGTGATCCCAGCAGCAGAGCAGTGACATGCCTTTGCTGGCATTGACTGAACGTCCCCGGTCACCAAAGGATGAAATTGAGGTCTCCAGGCCCAGACTGGGGACAGCAAATTTCTGAGAGCTGCCCTGATCCCTTGCAGAGAGCTTTGTTCCGGGGCGCTGCGTGCGTGGAGGCTTGGGGCAGAAACACAGCCCTTGGCACAGCTTTGAAGCTGAGGTGAGAGGAGGGGGTTGCAGCTGCTCGCTCCAGAAGGATACACTGCAGGGAGCATGCATCCCTCAAGCAAAATGTTGGCCCACCTGCCCCTTGGCACAGCATGGATACTGACCTACCTCCTACAGCCAACCAAGAAGAGCTGTGAACATCAGGTGTGACCAGAGAGCAATCCTTAGCCATCCCTGGGAGCTCAGGTGGCCAAAGGCCTCTTGAGAAGACAACCCAAGCTAACAGGTTCAGCAGCGTGGCCATACCCTGACAGAGACTCCAAAATCCTTGTGAGACTGGACAGCTGTGGGCCACCCCAAAGACATTTTGGACTTTACCCCTCAGTGCCCCTGTCAGGCTGAATGTTTCTGTAATGAAAAAGAGTCAGGCTGAAATGACCTTCTGGGAAAACCAGTTTAATTTAAAAGCTATAGGTGGCATCCAGATGTCAGCGAAATAATGTTACTCCCGTGTCTGTAAGGTAGGTGTTATCTGGTCAGTAATTGAGACCGACCTGCCAACTACAGCCTAAGAAGTACTGGCTATTTAAGACTTGTGTAAATTTAAATATGGGATATTTTGCCAGTCTTAGATGGGAAAAAAAGAGTGAAAATTGAAACTTCACCTTTTTTGGTTTAATTATGCCCATACACTGAGATGCCACTTCCTATAGCTGGTATATGGCAACAGCTCTGGCTTTCCACTGGCACACAGAGAAGGAGATAACTTAACTGCCTTTCAGCTCTGCAGGTGTGGTGAAAGTGGGAAAATGAACTAAAGTACCATACTGATTATGGCATTTTTACTGTCCTTCCAATAAAATTCACAGAGGGATCTGTCCTGTCATTGCTGAGGCTTTTCAACTGTATTGAGTTGCACTTCTCTGATCCATGACTGCCAGTGTAGCTGTTATCATCTGCACAGCACCATATGAAACCCTGGCAGTTTTAGGCATCCTGGTATATGCCTCTCCACTTCTGCTCTTCTCCCACACAGCCAATTTTAAGAGAAAAAGGTGGTGTGGGTTCAGATCTGTGCATCTGTTCTCATCTCTTTGGTTTTGATCTTGAATTTGATTCAAAACCTGGTAGGTTTTATTATTCTTATTTAGTATATATGATTTATCCTAAAATGATGGGGTTTTGCGGGGTCAGTTATTGTTATAGGTCTCTGTTCATGCTGAGTGAAAATAAAAAAATGAAAGGAAGAAGAGCTTGTGAGATTTCAGCCACTTCTACTCTGAATGCACCTCTGGCCTGAATTGATCCTAAAATCTGAGTCTCAGCGACCTGCCTGCCACAAACCTTTGACAACATTTCATGATAAATTGAATCTTTCTGAACCAGCTTACAATAAACTTCTCAGACAACATGTTGTGGCATCCTCTGTGGAGCTGTCCTGCTAGGAGTATGAGCTGTCTCAGACTTTTGGGTTCCTTCTGTCTCCAAACTGAAGAATTCACAGAATCACAGAACTTTAGGAGTTGGAAGGGACCTCGAAAGATCATCTGGTCCTCCAGCTAATTTAGGCAGTAAAACACCTGAAGTTTCATCACATCACAGGACACCTGTGTGTCAGTGATTTATGATTTGGTTTATCTTGACCTCCTCTTTACAGAGTCTTGTTGCATACTTCCAATCAGAGACTCAAGCAGAAGAGCTGTGCCTCTCATCTAGCCCATAATGTACTTTTCCCACTTTTTCTTCACTTCATTGTTTACATTTAGGAGCCAGATGGTTTTGGTTCTGCAGGGGACACGTTTCTGTAAATGTTACATGACAGAAGCGTAACTTTGGTGCTTGGGTATTTTTAGATGTGTTCCAAAAAGCTCTGGATGCTGCACCCAGCAATTTGCTTCTCACTGCTGAAAGAGCATCACTAAGAGGGCTTGTCTGGAGCATTCCTTTGGGTACCTCCAGGAGGAAGGACTTGAGGGTTCAAGCTGGTGTGGCTACACCTTCACCAAAAAGAAATATCTGGAATTTCCCTGTCTCCCAGACTGGTTTCCCAGACTATTCTGAATCACTGTAAGACTATTATGCTGTCTCACTTCCTTCATGCAGAAAACCTGTTCCCTTTACCCATGCTTCGTTGGTAGGTAACCAACCACCCCATCACTGTTACACCCAGGTATCCACTGCATCTTCCTTGGATCTTCCTAGTTTTCTTCCAGCAAATCTTGCTGCACTGCTGCCTGCAAGGGAATTCTTGTATTGCCTGGGGATTGTGCAAGGTCTGCTCACACCTCTGTCATCCTCTGGCTTCTTCATCAGTAAAAGCAGTGTGTGGGGAGCTGGGAGCAAACGTGCTTCCACTGCACCATGTGTATTCAGAGGTGAAGACTGGGGGAGTGGTGAAAAGTCATGGATGGTCCTACAGCACCTTCCTTCACTCTCCTATGGTGACTGGAGCCAGATGAAGAATAAAGTCACATCACCCATTTGATAACAAAATCAGTGCAGTTATGTTGTGGGTATCAATATAACCATTAATTGTAAAGGTTTCTAGACTGCTGACTTGTTTGTTTCTTTGCAGCATTTTCCTCCTGCTTTGCCGAAGTGGCCACGGGGGTCGAACTGTCTCCTGAAACCACATCCTTCCACCAAACAGCTACTTCTGCTCAGCCACTTTCCCTTTATCATTCTTCACCCCACCAAGGTTCCACAGTTCATTTCAACAGTACAGGCACAACGCTCACAAACCAGACAACAGACCAGCATCACACAGCAGCACAGGCAGGAGCAACCACCACACAAGTGGCTGGCCAGACATCTCCCATGCTGGTGTCAACAACAGCAGCAGACAACCTAACTGCAGCCACTCAGGTTACAACCCAGGCAATGGAAACAGTTACACCTGCAGTGAAGAACGCAACCCTAGATCTTGTGTCCTCAACCAAGCAAGACACAACCCATGTAAGCTCAGAAGAGACAGCAGCAGCCACAAACACAACCATAAAACATACAACATCAAACACACAAGGGACAGCTGCTACCCTAAGTACTGCAGCCACCACCGTGCAAACTGTGAAGCCCACCACCACATGGTTGGGAAATCAGACAACACCACCTAAACATCCAACAGCCACAGCCACGACCAACACAACAACTGTTCATCCAGGGACTCAAACAACCATCCCAACTACTACGACGTCAGTGAGACCCACTCTTACACCGCCGCCTTCTTCCATCCCCATTGGCACATACACTGTTGCCAGTGGGAACGAGACCTGCATCAGAGCGGTCATGGGCTTGCAGCTGATGGCTCGGAATATGCACACGGTGAGGTGGAAGCACTGCAAGGCTGACTTTTGTGATGGCTGTTCCTTCATTAGCTGGAACTTCTTCTTCTTTCAAAGTAATTTTTGGAAGTTAGGTTGCTCGACAAAAATAAGTGTCTTGCTACCAGTCTAAGGTCTCCTCTGTGCCACAGCGTCTTAGCCGCTGTATTTTAGCGTGTGTGGTGATGTCAGTGAGATGTCTGGGTGCTTTCTCATTTCAGCACTGTATCTGTGGTAGCAAGACTTGGAGGGTAAGTCAGGCTTCAGTGGTGTTTGTGTGTCCCAGAATGGGAGACAGTTAAAATCCAAATTGACTTCAGCAAAGGGCTTGACATTGCGAATTGCAATGAAAGTGAGAAATTGGCAATCCACAGACTTGGATTCAGAGGTGGGTTGTTGTGATGCTGGCACATGGATGGTTTAGGATCACTGGAACTGCCAGGCTGGATCAGGGCAGGGATCATGAGGAGTCAGTACTTTCTCCTAGCAGTGACCCACTGATGTCATAAAACTTGAAATGGTGAAGATTTCTCTCAGAATTAAGGTTTTGTAACTTCATTTAACACAGTATGTGGGGGTTACATCCTTGGACCCTGGAGTTCATACACCTTGAGGCATCCCCATTACAACTACAAATATTCTTGCCCAGGGGCTGAATATTTCTAAGTTGGGATGAGTATTTCATGTTAGTGAAAGTAATTTTTATCCCTCATCCTGGCAAAAGCCAGGGAGGAACCATTATCCCCAACCCCCAACCTCACCAGACCCTGGTGAGGGGTTTATTACAAAGCTAAGGTGTATTTGACTTAAGTCTGAAGGAGTTGAAACATGTATTCAGAGCTGCAGAGCTCTCCTTTCAGATTACAGTATGGGCTGGCTAATGGCAGAGCTGAATGAGGAGGCTGGCGTGATAGAAGGAGCAAACCATGTTGAAGCCAATCTAACCACTGCCTACCTCTGTCTTGAGAGTTCCTCTCTCTTCAAGCACAAGTTCCCAGTTCTCCCTCTTTTTAAATTACCACTGGTGCCCATCTGTTCCTCCTCTTAGTCATGTCAGCTCACTAAATGAGCAGAAAAGGATTATTTTCTGCTAACTGGACGCATTGGAACAGTTTGGTTCTGTCTCAGACCAGTGCTAGAGCTGGTTTACAAGGAGGGCACAACCCCAGCAGACTGCAGTTAGGCTGCCACTGCCACTTTCTGGTTTGTTTGGCCACACATCAGTTGTCTGGAAAAAAACCCACCTAAAATCCATCCATAAATCTCTGTGTGTTTCTAGAGTTTCCCCCCAGGTCTTTATCAGCAGCCCTGTGATGTCTTTTCTCTCCCCAGGAGCAGATGGAGTACAGGGCTGTCAACCCCAAAGCGACAGAGATGTCTGGAAGCTGTGGGACAGCACAGTCTCAGCTGAACTTAACTTTCAGCGGAGGGTTTATAAACTTCACCTTTGTAAAGGTAACTGTTGTGTGCAGTTTTAGGAACCATGGCCTGCCCATGGCTGAAGGGCCTAATTTCACCTCATTTTTGGCTGGATAATTCCAGCTACAACAAAACCGTAGATAAATGCCCTTAGAATGCACCCGGCTGGAGAGACTTACAAATACAGAGAAACTCGGGGGAGAGAGTGGCTCTTCCTGAGAGTGGGAAAATGAGTTTGCTTTTTGACATTTTGTCTGTTGATACAACGTTCCTTGCTGGGACCATGTCACACACAGCCGTCCTCCTGCTGCCACAGGCATTCACACCATTTACACCTCTGGGGAGGCAGCAGGCAGGAGCATTTATCCAAAAGCTAATGAGAGCCGGGTGGTGATGCCAGAAGGGCTAAAGACAGAAGTGAGTACTGTGTATGAAGACATTAATGGGCAGGGAGGAATATGGCATGGGTTGGATCCCATCAAACTCTGGCTGCATGTAACACGCATTAAGGCCATATCCTGGAGCTCCCTGGCAGTTCAGGGCTGTATCTGGCCATTGCTCCTGCCTGTGTCCTGCAATTAATCACACTACAATGTCAATGTTGCAGCCTGGTTCTAAGCTCAAATTAGTGCCAATTAGGAAAAGTACAAATCTGACTGGGGGCCATCAGGTCCTTGGCAATTCAATACATTTCCACAGAAGGTCCAAGAGCTGACAGCAAATTACACCCCACCAAAGTCATTAATGCTGGAGCAGAGTAAAGATTTTAATTAAGAATCATTTTGATTTTAGTTTATGGAAGAAACATTTCTAAAAGCCACACAGAAAAAGTGAGTTAAAAAATCAAGGAGCTGTTTTAAAACAAAGGACCAGTTCAGGCCATGAGTGTTTGCTTTAGATGTACGCTTCCTGCAAGAAGGGGAGCGTTTTCTGTGTCACAAGGATCCTTAGAAAAAGCCTGGTGACTCAAGTACCCATGAAAGCCTCAGCTAGTAGCAGTGCTAAGGAGAGTGATGCAAACCTTTAGGAGGTACTTGACCTGCCTTGCCCTGGAAAAAGGGGTTGTTGGCTCAGCATTAGACAGGCTGCCCTTCACTTAAAAGATAAGCCTCTAGAGCACAGCAGGGCTCGGCTTAGACTTCTTTGAAAGTCAAGTTAATAAGAAATAATCCTGCTGCTGGTTTTTCTGTCTTTGGCCTCCACAGCCTCTCTAACTGCTTTGAACCAGGAGTGCTCCAGTGGTGGCACTTCTGATTTTCACCAGGGAAAGAGGAGCTGGATCAGGCCCAGGGCTGCAGTGCTGGTGCTGGGTAGCGGGAGGCGAGCAGCTGTACTCACTGCTGCCAGCTGCTTTTGCAGAGGTTTTGAAAAAAGGAAGTTTTGTAACCAACCCACCAGACATGAAGTAGGAGCAGGTGTTTTCCCCCAGCAAAGTTATGAACCGTGGCCAAACAGAACATTGGGCTGCCATCAAAACAATGGTAATGCTTGACTTCAACTGGGAATAATGCTGAGAACCTCTCCTACGGTGTGTTTCTTTCTTAAATGTTCTCAATCCACCCTACCAGCTTTCAAACTGGGTAACATTATTGCTGGATGGACAGGAGACACTCATGTCTGCTGCTGTTTATTCACCAGTCCCTGTGTGCTCACAGTTGGAGTTAAAATGAATAGGAGGGCTGCTATATAGATATTCACTCTATACTCCCAGGCTGATAGCAGAGAAAGGGTCCTGGGGCTGGCTCTCACTCTGCGACAGTCCAGGGGAGGACAGCATCCAGGTTGCAACAGGGTGTTAGGGCATGTACAGGCAGGATCCTTAGCTGGAAATTTTGCTCTGTGCTGTTGTACCAGGTGTTTTCCATGTCAACAGTCTGTAGACATACAAAAAACCCCCCATGAGCTAGCACTATCAGTGTCATCAGGGTGGAAAGAATGGTTATTTCTCCCCTACACAGACACATCCAGGTGCTGTTTCCTCATTCTCAGTGACTTCTCTTGGCCAACAAAATAGGAAATGGGTGGTACTAGCATGAGATGAGCTGCCAGTTCTCAGCTTGTGGCTGACCTTTTCCAGTTCAAAACAATGACAAACACAGTAGCATGGCTGCTTTCTGCAGTGTGCTCATGCAAAAGGCATCAGTACCCAAAGTCCTGAGTACTTCTGAAGGTGTCTGTTTAGGTCCTGCCAGCAGTCAGACTGCAGGTCAGCGTGGATTCATTCAGTGCAGGGTTGCTCAGCAGAGCACTGCAGGGACTCTTGGTGAAAGCAGAACAGGTGAAGAAAAGTTAATCAGCTGTATCACATGCCTATTAATTTCTGCAACGTATAATATTTCCCTAACTCCCTCCTACTTTTGGGTACCACAAGTATCACTTGTGTGTCTAGCTTGAGCAAAATCACATCTGTGTGGCCCAGTTTCACTGAACTGAGCAGAAGTGGCGATGCAGCTGAGACTGCTGCATCACACCAGCTTCTGAGCTACTGGAGAGAGTGATCTGGAAAAGAAAAAGCAACACACCCAAACAAATTGGTTCTGGGGTTTTGAAGGTGATGCCTCTTTTTTTCTCTTCTTTGTGAGCATTTTGCTGTGGTAAACCGTTGGGTTGTTTTTTTTTCACTAACACAAGGATGCATTACAAATAAAGCTGTATCTTCTTTTACAGCAAGCTCCAATGTACTATGTCAGTAAAATTGAGGCTAGTCTACAGTTATCTTCTGAAGGTCAGTAATTTTGGAGTCTTAATTTCACATCAAAGTGTTCTGGGGGTGGGAGAGGCTTTCATATTTTTAAAACACTGGATTTTGCAAATTAAGTATTTTACCAGGTTTTCAACATGTCACTCACCTAAATCTTATGGTGCCAAAATGGAAGAGAAGGGACCGGGCTGCAGGTTCACCAGAATTGTTCAGTTTTCATTTTGTCCCCCAAATCCTTCCCTGCCTTCAGAACAGAGATTACTTCAAACCTAAATTGAAGGTACAAAACAGTCCTCAAAATTTTTATTGGCAAACACACAACACTGCTGTGACTCCAGTTCTGCTGCATGCACCTTTCCAATCTAATAAGTAACTGAACACAGTGCTTGGATCACAGCAATGCAGAGCTGGATCTAGTTTTCAAATTCACCAGTATGGACAGGAGGTGCATTTGACATTTTCCTCTGGCAGAAAGATGAACTAGACCCAGGCTGAGGTTCTTCAAACTATCCTCAAATCCTAGGCCTTGTCTGTGCTCTTCTCAGGCAATTGGATCTTCTTTTTCTTACATTCTGTGCTTCTGACCATTTGAACAGTCAGGAGGTGCCCCCATGTTGCCTCTCAAGCAAAGCTAAGAGAACGTCACTTAGGTCAGAGAGAAAAATTCTGAGCCATCACTTTGGGTTTTCTATGACCTTAACTTTGCACAAATTCTTCCCAATGTATCAACCCATGACAGGTTAATGACTATATTATGTCGCTTCTCTGTTTGTTACTCATAAGTATTTGCAACAACTTTTGTCCCTGAATGACAAGAAACAAATCAGGAACTCAACCAGGTATGTCCTAATAGCACTGAGCTGCAATATGCTCCTCTTTGGAAGCTCAGTGCCTGTTCTTCTTCTCACTGATGAGCATTTTTATTAACTCAAATGGAGCTTAACCTGATCTACAGCAAGTCAAGTGATCCAGAGGACATGTCTGCTAGCGATCCTCTCAGTCTAAATGATCAGAGTTTTCCTGTGCATTCTAACTGCAAATTGCAGCAAACAGAAACTAATCGGCTTAACCATAAGGTTTTAAATCCCCAAACATACTTTGAAGCCTCAAAATCCAGTTGTGCTGGCAAGAGAGATGCTGTGCCTGACTGTTACTGCCTCTCTGCCAGATGTTGCTGTTCCACCATTGCCCAGCAGTACTTTGCAGTGAGCAAGCCTGAATCTTCTCTAAGATAAGAATTACTGAACTAACTGTATCAGTACACCCTGCTGTACTGATTTTGCCTGAAGGGGACCAGGGGTATGCTGCATGCTGTTGTGCAGATGTCATTGAGATAGTGATGCACAGTTGGTGATGTGGGTGATTTTGTCTTAAACTAGTAGATCTGCTTTTAAGGGAAGATAGGCAGAAAGGATGTGTCCTGGCTGCAAGACCTTTTCATGCTTTGAACTTGAGCCATATTTTCAGCAAGGTATTGTGCTACTGAAATATGTTTAAAACCATATTTAATACATAAAGCAATACAGACTGGATGTGTCAAATCCCCATGCTAGAGATGGAATTACTGTTTTGTCTGGAAATGACCATGCTGGAGGCCTAAGACAGTTGCCAGCTCCTGTTAGAATCCTAACCCCCTCTTGCAGACACAGGTTGTTTAAATATGATTGGAAGAAGCATCTGAAATCCAGCCACGTTTTCAGACCCAAGGTCAGCTGAGTTGCTCGTTGATAATTAGGGCATTCATTTAAACAGGGAAGGAATGTCACCGATACATTATGTGGAAAATGTTCATGCTTCAGTCATCTGTGACTGCTGCCCTGCCAAAACACCAGGGATCCTCCATTTTATCTCAGAAAGATGTCAGTGCCAACAGATTTAGAGTGGATTCTCATTTGTCTGTCTCTTTATGGCCTCCAGGCATGATTTACTATGCAGCCATAGATGAGAAGCTGTTTGCAACAAAGCTGGGGAATTCCTTTAAGTGTGCCAGCAAGCAAATCTTTGGCCTGGAGAAGAACTTCCAGATACTCTTTGTTAACATGCAGCTGCAGGCGTTTGATATTGTTGGTAACCAGTTTGGAAAAGGTAAGTGGAAGATATCTTTTCCACCCTCTGAGATCTCCATGTCAGCATTCTGGTAGCCTGAGGTATCTCCTTCTGGTAGATCCTGTTACACCCATAGCACAATGACAGCTTTGTAGTGGCTCCCAAACACCGTAACCTGCCCGCTGCTGATTCCCACTCTTTTTGGAGTCACTGCAAAGAGAGTGCTAATACCTATGGAAGATGGAAAAGTATCTCTCCCTCCTAAATTCTTACCTTCTGTTTCACCTTGTCATTAAAGACGTTGAATTCCACAGCCAGCATTTTATTCCTTGCCTGTTTCTCCCAGAGCAAGCAGAGGTGTGTTCAGCACATCAGCACTGCCTAAAGCCCTAATAGGTACAGTTCAGTTCAAGGACACTGGTCGTGATATAGTCAGATCTGAGCTATTTTGAAAGGCTCTTGACACTCATGATGTCCCACAGCTGCAGCAGCAAAATTGCCAGCTAATAGGGGATATTTGTGACTGCAGGGTGATGCTGTGTCTAGACATGATGAAATAGGCTCCTGAGGAGGAGCACACCAGTTGTTTCAGAATGAAATGTGATGCTCATCTTGTCTTTTGAGTACAGCCACAAAGAGACAACCAAGTAGCTTAGTAAAAGGCAGAGACAGACCAGTACTGACTCCCCTGGACCCTGGATTGCCCACACTGGGAGAATGTATTAGGGCTCATCACCTGGGGTTCCTTCCACAGGGAAATGAAAAGTTGTCATCCTTGTTTCTTGTCCAGTAAAGCAGCTAGGACCTGGCTAGGGTGTGGAGGCTGGGACTGCAGGGTACACCAGGAACTCACACGTCCCACAGTGTGGACACCCCCATGGGCTACTCCCCATGAGGTACGAGATGCATGAAAGATCCTACAAAAAGCAGAGAGGTGGACTAGATGGTACCTTGTGGTCTCTGTAAGTCATACGTATTCATGACTTCCTCTCAGGGATTTTCCACACAAGAACTCAGATGGACAGAGGCTTATCAACTCTCCATCCCTGGAGAGTCAATGCCTCTGGCATTTGACTTTCTGCATGCTTACAAAATATCACCCCTGTATTACTCTTTTTACTTTAGATCTGTTGACTGAGTTTTGATTCTTCTTTTCTTAGTTCACCATTTTGGCTGCCTTTCTTATTCTAAAAGGAATATAATGGGAGACAACATTTGGGCCTTTTTGAAGAAGTGGACGGTTTTGTTTTCCCCTCCATATTTTCCTTTAAATTTTTAAGAGTCACGCTGAGAACCCAATCTATGCTTTCATTCTCTTGAAGACCTTTTTTATTTTTCATGGGATAAATCTGAGCTGGAACAACTGGATCCCATCTGGTCCCCACATTCCTATCTGAATTTGTACAATGAGTGAGTTCAGCTATGGCTTTTTGTATGGCCTTACCTCTAGCAGAGGCAGAGGTAAGAAAGACTCTCACTCTCTCTCTCTCTCCAAGGTCAGGCTAATCTCTGCTAATCAGTATCATATACAAAATTAAATTAGTTTTGCTCTTAATCAGAGGGCAGCTACCACCTTTGAATAATTCCCCAGTGGCCATGAAATAGTTATGAAACTGTTACATACTGCTGCTGTGTATGCAGATTTTGAAAGACAAAATCCCCACTGAAGGCATGACTCTATACTCATCACCAGCCACCTCCCCTTGGGTTTCTTGAGAATGGTAGTTTCACTTCTGTCGCTCTTGATTTGCTTATTTTAAAAGGGGAAGAGAAAGAAAACACTAATGATCATTGGTTTCAAGTTCCTTACACTTCTGTACAGACTGCAGCAGTGCTACATCGATAGCTTGGTGTGTTTGAGTCTGGAAAGCTGTAAAGTGTCTTCTGAACTGCACCTCAGTATATCAGAAACAATTCCTAGGAGTTCATAGCCCAGTGCTTTACCAAAGAAAATGGCTTTTGCAGTACTCAGATGGAAACACTTTTCAGCTCACTGCAGTTATGGTAACCCAACAAGCTCTTCAAAGGCCGCATCTTGTAGGATGCTGATGCTTTTGGCTTTGTGGCGTTACATGACATGAAATCACCATCTGGATCAGAGAAGATGATCAGATTTTGGGGAGAGGTATGTGGAGGCTGTGGAGCTGTGACATGTTGTCATGTACTCCACATATGCCCTGTGGGCTAACAGCCTGCTGCTGCTGTAAAGATTCCCATTGGGGAAAAGCCCAAGCTAAGCTACAGCCTGTGCCACCAGAGTCATCTGAATTAGACAATAACATCAGAGGCTTTCACCTTACAGTGCTGTTGAGATCTGCCTTGAAACAGTCACAGGAAATTAAAGGGGCAGTGGATGGTGGATCTCCCCCATACCCCAGGTATAAACTGGATTCACTGCTGAGCTGGGATATACTATGGGGTTTAGGTGATCAAGCTATCCTACTGGGAGAATAGTTTGCTACTGAGGTGCCACTCAAAGAATCATGCTAGAGGTCAGTATTTCCCTGGAGCCCAAGGAAGGACCATTCCTACAGATCACATAGAAATGTAGGTCTGATTCAGTTCTGGGATAACACGTTCATGATCATTCCCAGACCCTGCCTTCACTCCCAGGGCTACACTTGTTGTATTATGAATTTGAGACTGATCCTCCCATATTTACCTGGATAAATATTCTGTTTCTGTCAGTGACCCAGATGATGCAGTTTCTCCATAGGATAGATGCCAATTTACCCCAACCTGGAAGCTCATTTTTAAGCAATGAGTTTCCATTTAATCAGAGGATGACTTGGGTATTCTTTTAGGTAGGGCCTAGCTGAAAGATGTCAGGATTTCCCCCCTCTGTAGCTAAGAGCTATGTTTGGAGTATCTTTGGATGGTTCTTAAAAGTTATTATTTGTGTCAAAACTTTTTCTGATATCATCATAAGTACAACAAAATTACAATGGAACTGCTAAGGCGACCCTCTGGACTAAGTCGAAGGCTTTTGCCTTCCCAATCTCTTCATGTTGTGAGTTAGCCACAAATATCTACATATATTCTATGTTCTGAATTAAACACAGAGAACACTTAGAATTTGATTTTTCTTACAAGACAGACTGACTTCACTAGATCCTTGCTGCATGGGTATAGGAGCAGTTTTTGTCCATGCAGGATGGGTACTGCTCTTTTAGACTTTTAGACCACTTTGTAGTGTGATGCTTCACATCTGCTATCAACAAGAAAGTCTCCTGCTGTCTGCATACTGATCTTGATGGTAAAACAATTCCTGCGGACATGAATGAGCCGAGTCATTCTCCACTGAAGGATGCAGCTATTTGGAAAGGTGCAAGTATTGTTGCCATGAGATAAGATTCACAAAGGATATATTAAGCATATCTCATGAAAGAGAAAGGAACAACAACAACAAAAAAAAGAAAACAAGGTTTTGAGAACAATTGGCTTGTGTTTGCTAACTGCTCTGGAATGTAGATGTATAGTCCAGGCGTTCTGCTGTAACACATTCTCTGGTTTTTTTATTTTTCAGAAGAAGAATGTTTTCCTGACAGAAACAGCAAAACAGCTCCCATAGCAGTGGGCCTGAGTATCCTGGGATTGTTTGTGATTGTGTTTGTCACATTCCTGATTTCCAGAAGAAAGCCATATAGAGGATACGAACGTATCTGAGGTGCCCTTGAACTTCTAGATGTGTGTAGCAAGTAGAGAAATCACAGGAGTTTTAGCTTCTACCTGGCAATCCCACTGACTGAAGCTGTATTAAGTGTGATGACACCATGTGTTTAAAGCTAAGGAATACTTCTGGAAGCATTTCTTTAAGGTGAAGAGGAAAGAGTCCACACCATCTACTTTAGGCTATTCTTAGTATCTAATTTAGATATAGTCCAAAGGACCAAAGTGAGTAGCCTAAATTCTTTGTATTAACAACAAAGAAGGCAATTCAGCCCACTTAAGTCAGATGCCTAAAAAAAAGCTTAAACCAGGCAGTATCCCTTTCTGTCAGAAAATCCATCAGGTTTCCTAAAGATGGAATTTAGATTTATTAAAATAGATGAGTCCAGTGATATGATCTTCAAGTGAATAGAGCAGAGGTCCACAGCTACAGACTGTTAAATCACAGCTCAGTGGAAGCCTTGTGGGAACACTGTGTATACTGATGTGTCAAGGCACATGTAGGTGTAACTTCCATCTACAAGAAGTTCTTACCAGTCCTGCACATACCAGGCTTACATATCCTACGTTCTTGTTTTTTCCTACTAAGCCCTTTGGAAGAGCGCAGTGGTAATGCGTGGCTTTGACTCTGGAGGCAGTATTTTTAGAAAATTGCCTAGTCCCCAGTGACTGTCTATGCAAATAAGAGAAGATTACCCAGCTGAGGTCATACAGGGTCTGCCTGACCAGCATGTGCCAAAATTATCACTTGCTGTTGCTTGTCTCAGTTCTGCTGCAAAGATGTCTGAGCGTCCTGCGAATAATTCTCAAACTGCTGCCTCATAAAGCACAGTGTATCAGAGCAATATTGTGTTGGTAAATTTATCCTGAAGTGTCATCTGCAAAAATTCCTTGTCGTTAGCTTAATCTGGATCTAAACAAAATAGAAATGCCGGGAGGTTATTTAATTTTCATTAATAACAGCTCAAATCCTGAGCCGTTATTAATAGTGATGGAACCTCACTGGATTTTCACTGGAGAAAACTGATGCTAATACCTTGTGAGTTTAATTTCCCTGAAGTATTTTTAAAAAAAATTTTACTAGTATTTAGCCATTGAGAGTATACTTATTAAAATTAAGAAAAAAAAAATCCTTCCTTTCCTTGAATTACTAGAAGATGCTGGTCTGTGTCAAGCAAGAAGCAAGGTCATATTGTTCCATAACGGGCACAATACATAGCTGTGGAAGTAATTAACGGTCTCCAGAAATGTCCCCTTTGAGTCTGAATGAATCAATAAATCAGAAAAAACAAAAGACAATTTTGAAGCACTTCTGCACTCAGACAGCAGTCAGAGCCAGCTGCAAGCTGAGTATTTCAATTATTGTTTGGTAACAGGCTCCAGCACTGTGAACTCCAGCTTAGTGAACTTTATCCAGCTTATTTTCCACTCTTCTTGGGAGAAGCAGCCCATGGAACTGAAGCATTGCTTAGTGAGATCCTTCTAGCTGTCAGAGGTAGATAATACTATTGATCTGTTGTTTAGAAAGAAGATTTATATATATATATATTTATTTTTTAAAAAAGAGAATTGATGTCCATCAAGAAAGATAAATATATACAAGAGCTTCCATTCAAAAATGAACTTGCTCATATAGTAGTGCTATTAAAGTCCCAAACCGTCACACGTGGACATTTTAACAACACAGCAGCACCACACAAGATCTGACCCTGAGTGTTCTGAGTAGAGATCGACAGACATGGCAGGACAAGGGGGAATGGTTTAAAGCTAAAGGAAGGAAGGTTTAGATTAGATATTAGGGGGAAGTTTTTTACAGAAAGAGTGGTGAGGTGCTGGAACGGGCTGCCCAGAGAAGTAGTGGATGCCCCGTCCCTGGAAGTGTTCAAGGCCAGGTTGGATGGGGCCCTGGGCAACCTTGTGTAGATCCAGGCCTGGAGGCGGGTGGCCCTGCCTGTGGCAGGGGAGTTGGAGCTCTATGATCCTTGGGGTCCCTTCCAACCCAGACCATTCTATGATTCTATGACATCTTTCCCACCTAAAACTGAGCCCTGTTTCACGTGTTCTTTGGATTGCTGGGTTGCATGACCTGTATGGTTTGTTACTGATAGGGATATAGCATTTTCTTGTTACATTCTGTACTGAAAAATCTCTTTATGTTAACATTTGATAGCAACATGAGGAGTGAAAACTTACTAATGACTAATAATTCCATGTTTAATACTGCAACACCTGTGTTTTAGTGTTTATTTCTCTATGTTTTTTCCTGTGTACAGTGAATCAAATTGTTGGTACTGAACAACGCCTGGATTCAGGTTTCCCTGATTAGTTCTTGTGCTATTTGTTCTTTTATTGGTATTTGTTTATTTGTTTGGGATTTCAATGAAGCTGCATACGGCCTTTTCTTGATGAACAATACTCCAGGCTTGCTCTGAACAGCAGAGGTGAATTGTGTGTGCTATAAACCAATGAAACAACTCAATGCTGCCATGAAACACTGCCAACAGCACAACAAAATTAATCCAATGGACTTGGTGCTTTCAGTGACAGAACATCCACTGGAGAATTCCTTACTGAACCAGGACATCCCAGCCCCTAAGTGCAAGCTTTCTGCCACCTGCAGCCCAACCTGAATGCTGCCCTTTCCCTCCCTGGGCACAAAACACACTGCAGCCTGCAGCAGGGATGTGTGTTAGTGTGCTGGCATAGCAGGGACTGTTGCATCTCTGAGTTTAATGCTGAATTAGACAGCCCAGCTGCCTTGTACAGCTTGTAAAGCTGACGTCTGTATTTATTTTCTGCCAGATTTAGATAGATATTTGGGTGGCACTTTTTTATCTAATGGAGTTGCTTTGAGAGCCTCCTCCAGTGGGAAGCTTCTACAGGCATAATTGGTCTCAGCTGCCAGACTTTCTCTTCTAAACATCTTGTCTGAGGAAGCATTTTGAGCAAAATTTCCCTAAAAGAACATCATACAAAGGAGAGGTAAACTAGCAGTATACTAGGTTGGGCATAGTACTTACACCATGGGCATCAGTGCAGTTTCTTTGCTTCCTATCATTCTGGATGTAAATTTTCTAAGCCTGGCAATTGCTCCCCTTCCAGGGCTGCTCATTGTCAGGCCATTGTTCAGCAGTCTCCCCACTGCTGAACAACGGCTTCAGCAGCTCCAGCTCACTCTTTCCCCCAACTGTGGACTCAGATCACCCCATCTTTGGACCAGAAGATACTGATCATGATGACAGAATGCATCCCATCAGGGAAGCCACACTTAACTTGCTTCCAAGCATGTGCAGGTCAAGATACAGCTGAGCCACTTACAGAAATGAGGAGGTGAGCATATCCCTATAGCTCCTTGATGCTCTGCTACAGGTCTCACCCCGGAGCATTGGGAGAGACCAATATGGTCTCTTGAAGACACAAGGGCATCCCCTGAGCACGATGATATCATACTTAGCCAAATCACCAAGGAGTTTATAAATCAAGATTTAATTTCTTTGAGTCCTTTTTGCTCTCTGGTTGACAAAGTCCAAATTAAAAAACAGCTGTTAATTCTGGCAGAGAGAGGGCAAGAGCTGTAGATTAGCATCTTGGGTGTATGAAGATGTTTTAGTTGATTATTTCTAGCTTGCTGTAAGATTGCTAAAAATAACTTGCTGTGAGAAGAAAGATACGCTCTTTATTTTTCTATTTTTGGTGTTTCTATAGTAAAGGTATTTAGTCATTAAAGTGTGCATTGCTGTGCAATTATTTTGTCTCTTGACTGCTGTTTCCCTAAACTGTTTGAAATACAAGTACAATCTAACAAACAGCTCTATGGGCTGTGGGTCTAACAAACAAGCCAGAGTCTTCTGGTCTCTGGTCACAAGCCACACAGATATCCTTATATCCTAACCATAACTTTGACAGATATTTCATCTGTAGCTTGGGCATCTCATCTGACATTTCTGTCTTTGTTTCATCAGCATTAAAAAAAAGGCATTGAAAATATTATGCCATTTGCTGTTAATCTTCCCACAACTTCCAGAGTATCTCACTTCACTGTGCTGCTTTATACAACTAGATCTCTGTTTCCTACTGTTCCACTAAACACAGACCATAACTCACAACAGGTGTGGTGGATACTTGTTACTTCATGTTTAAACTACTTTCACAGATAATAATCTCAGAAATTACGACAGGAGCTGGAGCACCTCTCCTGTGAAGACAGAGATGGGCTTGTTCAGCCTGGAGAAGAGAAGGCTCCAGGGAGACCTTACAGCACCTTCCAGTACCTAAAGGGGCTAAAGGAAAGCTGGGGTGGATTGTTTCAAGGGCATGGAGTGACAGGACAAGGGACAATAGCTTTAATTAGATTTAGACTGGACAAAAAGAAGAAATTCTTTGATGAGTGTGGTGAGGCACAGGCTGCCCAGAGAAGCTGTGGCTGCCCCTGGATCCCTGGCAGTGTTCAAGATCAGGCTGGATGGGGCTTTGGGCAACCTGGGCTAGTGGAGGGTGTCCCTGCCCATAGCAGGGGGGTGGGACTGGACTATCTTTGAGGTCCCTTTCAACCCAAACCACGCTGTGGTTCTAAGAGTTTTTTGAGAAGAACACATCCTTTCAGTCAGCAGTTATGGAAACTAGAGGAAGTAAAGAGTTTGGAAAATCCCATGCATAAATTTGAGAATTCAACAGCTTCTATGTTGGTCAAAGGAATTTCCCAAAGGATGAGGGCTGGAATGGATGATCTTTAAAGGTTCTTTCCAACCCAAACCATTCTGTGATTCCATGTAAATTTCCTACGCTTTGCTGTTTGTCACATCAACAGCCAACTGAAAAGGGCGTATAATTGTAGGATAACTGCATGAGGGTAACCTCAGTAAATGGGGGTTGCTCAAAAATTCTTCAGCTTGATCTTTAAAGGTTTTTCAGACACTCTTGAAACCAAATCTGTCTAGATCTTTCTTTGGCTAATAACTGCATCCAGACCCTGTTTTGGGTGCAGGCTCACCACAGGTTCTCAGATGGATTGCAGGAAAGCAGAAGATGTGGTAGATGGGGGAGAAAAACCTGTCTGCTCTGACAGCTGATTTGGTATCTGTTAGAGAAGTGCCAGTGATGGAAGCAGAGAGAAAATTACTTCCCTTGGTGATAAAAAACCAGAATTACACTCAACTTACTATTAGCATTTCTAGTGTTAGTACAAGATGGCTTAATTTGTACTTCACTAGAAAAGCAGGCCTGCCAGGAGAGCAGGGTCAGTTTGCTCTGCTCTGTTGTACTTGCTTGGCCTCTTACAATATTAAATTTGGAGCCAGGTTTGCCCAACTGATGCACCTAGTGAGTAGACAAGGATCCTGGCTTGTTCATGTTAAATTTGGAAGCTGGGCTGGTAAATACACACCTTGGAGATGCATTTCAGCAGATGAAGTAGGATTTAAATGGGGTCTTCTGCATGTTCATTGCCTGAGGTAAGGCCTGAAGTAGAAGGATGGAGCAACAGTCAACCATTTTGTCTTTTAAGGCAAAAAACCTCCATTTCTAAGTTCCACCATGGACTGTCCCAGAAGCACAAGTGACAAGATGCTTGGAGTCTATGCTTTTTTTTTCTCACATCCATGGCTGTGGCCACTGCATGCCAATAACGCATGTCTGAAGTTTATCAGCCACAGCAACACACACTCCTGGGCTCTCCCAGCTAGCCACAAAATGTCACAAAACCTGCATTTCCCTTTTCCTGCAAGTCCTACTGCCTGTGAAGTTGGTGGATCCCAAGTATTTTATTAAATTATAATTTAATTGGCTTAGTTTCTTACTTAACTTTCTCCAAAGCTTTTAAAAATGAGTAGGTTGCATTTCTCATATGCAGCAACAAAATAAACGGATGTTGGGAAAAAGGAAAGTGTTCAATCTGAGTCAGAAAATCTCTGCAGATTAGAGACAAAGATCTTGGTTTTGAACCTCAGCTTTCCTGGAGCTTTCTTATACCCCAGAAATTTCTGAAGAATGTGATTGATGAATCCAGTCAATGTTTAACCACATTCATTTTGCCATGGAGGAGCTTTTTTTTTTTCTATCGCCTCAAGAAAAATTAATTCAGATTTCAAACAAATTTATGGTTTTCACAATCTGGTCTTGGAAAAACATTATGAGACAAGTACTCAAATTATTAATCTAAAGCAGCTTTCAAAATACGCCAAGCTTCAACAATAAAATTTAAAATGTTGCCAGCCCAACCTATGCAGGACATCACTAGATTCATCACAGTGCCTCTTATCTATGTGCTTGCACATTAGGTATGTATGTGTCAGTGAGAAAATAATTATTTTCTGCATTTTGGTTCTATTATATTGCACTCTGAAACATCTGTGTATACAACCTGGTGATCACATTTGATAAACCCTAAGAGCTGTGCCTGCAGCACGCCTTCAGCATGAGATTCACCATATTAATCTGGTTGCAACTTCTGTTAGTTCTACTGTTCACAGTGTAAACTCCTCCAACACTTCTGATTTAAGTATTGTAAAATATCTGTAGCTCTTCTCAATGTTTAATGGTAAACTAAATTAAACACTGCCATCTCGTGTTAGAGACTAATTAAACATGCTGATCTTTTTTAAACCTGGATTTTGAAATACAAAAGGAGGATCTTATGCTGGCAGCACTTGAAGAGGAATGAAGTGAATGAATTATGGAAAGGTGGACGCTTCATTTAATAATTTAGTTTTTAAAAAATCTTATCTTTAGAGCAATGGCTGAACTCCTCACCTCTTGCAGTCAGGTTCCAAGGACCATGCGATGTCCCTCAACTGATCTGGTGCCCAAGTAACCTGCTACAACCTTTTGTGAGAGGTCACCATGCCAAATTAACTAAAGCAACAGCAGAACAGGCAGAGATTACCCGCATGCTCTTTGTATTAATGCTTCAAAGTATGGGTGGGACATGTTAAATACTACCACTATTACAACTTGTGTATTCTTATTGTAGAACAGCATGGCTGCTTTGCTCTTCATGAACGGCAACTAGAAGTGCTTATTTTGACTAACTGCTACTGTTTTTTTTCTCTGTAATTAAAATCTTGGTCACGTGTCATACTGCGTCGGAAAGGCTTTAATGATGCCTGTCGGTATCTGTTTATCTGAGCATTGCTGTTAACCTGGGGTCAGTGAATCGGCGTGACTGAGGCGAACGAGGTGACCTTGGCGATTCACGCTTCTTTCCTCGCTGCCTTCCAAGATCCAGCCTGACCAAGCACCCAGCCGTTCTGCACCGTCCGCTCCGGAGCGGGGCGCCGGGGTGACCAGGGAGCCCGCGAAGCCTGAGGCAGCAGCACCGTTTGGCCGCTGTCCCTTCACGACACTGCGGGTTGTACCGGCCCCGCGTAGTTCCGAGCTGGGGAGCCGTGCCCGGGCAGAGGGATGGTACTGGGCTTCCCGCTTCCCACGTCCTCCCGACCACCCTCGCGCCTCGAGTCTCTGCTGTTACAGCCCCGAATGTCATTCCTGAAGGAACGCGGCCGGCTCAGAGCCCACGCTACCACAGCCCTAGCCAGAAGCCCTCCTGCAGCCTGCATTGCTTCACATTTATACGAATTTTATTTGATCTGCCGTTCTACTGCACGTCTTCCCTGAGCCATCTAACCCCTACTGCCCTTTCCTGGCTCTGCCCCTACCAGCCAGCCATTTCACCCCTCTCCCAGGTCGCTCGGGACCGCCCCTCGGGCCTCCCTCCCCAAGACCTCTCGCCTTCCCAAGCGCTTTCTCTTGCCCGCTTCCCGCCCGGGGGCTCCTCCTCGGCGCGGCCCGCCTCAGCACGCCCCTGCGGCGCCAGCCAGTGCCGGGCGGCCTGCCGCACACACCCTCCGTCCCGCCGGCCTCCGCGGTCGCCAACATGGCGCTGATCTTAGCGGCCGAGCGGGGCCGCTGCAGCTTCTGGGCGCTGCGGCGTCAGTGAGTGCCGGGCGGGGGGAGGCGGTATGCAGCGGCCCGGGCCCCGCGGCTTCTCGGGGACGGCGGGCGCTGCCTCTGCGCTTTGCCGCGACGTGGCCGACGCGCTGGTCACCCCCGTCTCCCACTCTCCCCTGGGGGCGGTGCGCGCCGTGGCGGCCTTTAGAGGCGGCTGACAGGGGCGGCGGCAGGGACCGAGCCCGGGAGGAAGCCGGAGCCGGCTGTCAGGCCCAGCGCGGCGTGGGGAAGCTCCGCAAAGCCGAGCCTGGAGCCGAGCTGCCCTGGGGAGGGAAGGGGTTCTGCGGCCCTTGAGGGTCGAGGGAGCTGGGCCGCCCGTTCGGGCCCGCTGCTCGGGGCGGCCCATGTGTGGGGAGGATACATGTACCCCGGGTCCCTTGTGGAAAGAAAGCATAAAAACAACCACGGAACCACCGCCTGCCTAGAGCTACACGGGCAGTTCTGGCAGTTGAAAGTGTCCTGGGTGCTCGGGGTTTGGTAACCATCGCGGCCACCCCTCCTCTGCAGGAGTCAGGGACCGCGACAGTCGCTTATGAAAAGTTTAGGAAATGCCCTAATTTACCCTCTGCGGTCAAAACTGAGGTCAAGCCGTGCCAAGGACTTTCTGTGTCTGTCTGTCTGATACCGTTAAAGAATTGCTGAACGTGATCCAAGCTTCTACAGTTGATTTATATGTTAATTAAAACAGTTCTTACTATAGTTTCTTCCAGTCACTTAGCCTTCTCTGATTTCTTTTGTACTTTTTATTAGTTTGAGGTTTAACTTAATTTCCAAAATTATTCATAGCTCCTCTTGCTATCTTTCGTGTTCTCTCTTGCACCTTTTATTTATATAAGCAAGTATACTATTGAATTTGTTTTAGCTCTTCTGTTTTTGTGGTCATGTCCTTTACCAAATGCAAGTTGCCTGCTCGGTAGCAAGTGGCACATACTGGCTGTTCTGTCCACTAAGAGTTTAAAAAATAATAGGCTATGTTGACTGTTTCAGTTTGAATGCTGCTCAGAAAGCAAGATGGCAATTCATTGTTTCTGTTGTGCCTAGATGTAAACACTTGAGGAGAAATCTGGTGAAGTTTGTACAACTTTCTACTTGAGTATGTTCTACATAAATAGTTCTATCCAAAACTTCAGAGCTATCATAGCTGTGTCTTTACTTTCACCTGAAATAAAAGGAACTTATTTGCAAATTATTCATGCACTTTTGCAATGCTTTTGTGTTTATAATTGTACAGGCAATGGAACCAAGTACAAAGACTTGTGAGATGGGCCTCAACGATAGGTATGAAATCTAACTTCTTTAGTTGCTAGGTTTAATAGCTTGTATATTGTAGATGGCTTTACAATTAGCTTTAGACGATTAGTTGCTGAAAAAACTGTAGGCTTTTAAGAAAACTAAAGCAATATTTGTATAGTTTTGGAAGACAGTAGCCTGTAGCGGACCTAACAAATCATCTTTAAAGTGTAAACAAGATTTTGAATAATTTTCTCTCTTTAGAAAGCTATTTTTGTGTTTCAGACCTTTTCTGATAGAAAAATTGCAAAATCTGTGAGAATTGTTTTTTAGGCATAATGGTATTTAAACAATATATGAAGGCAAGTAGAAAATATTTAGCAAGACTATTTAAACTGACCCTGTTGTCACGTTGTTTAAGAATTAGACAACATTAGAATTCAGAGATATATTTTAATTTTATAGTTTTAAGTTACTTAGCTCTGCCTGTGAGGTCTCTGGCTGTGCCTGCTTTACATTTCTACCGTGTTTTAACTGGTGCCATGAGACGTAATAGAGGCTTGTATCTTACTGTTTTAAAAAAAGACCCAACAGACAACAAAAAACTTCCTACCTTGGTATTTCTTTGGGACTGTGTATCAATGGGGAATAGTGCTTTTCAAAGAAACATGAATCGCTTCTACTGGGGTGGGGACTTGTTTTTTGTGTCCTAGCTGATCCAGTACACAGTAAGAACTTTTATGTTTAAGTGTTGTTTGTTGTTTTAGGGCTGGAATATATTTCTTGTGTTCTAAAAAGCAAAAAAGACAAAGTATACTTCTGTGGCTCTAAGGAAAAAAATTCCATGGCTGGGATGGAAATGCTTTTGAGTGAAACGTGTTCTTTCGTTATTGGAAGAAATGAACAGACACTAAGTATGATGAAAAAGAAATCTGGATTTTAAATCTGCTTTATTTCCAGGAGTGCTTTTAAGGTTATATTTGTTTTAAACCTTGCTTACTGTGCTTCATCCTTTTACACAGGAGGTCACAACATAGGGAAGATTCTGATCGCAAACCGAGGAGAAATTGCGTGCAGAGTGATGAGAACAGCAAAGAAAATGGGTGTGAAGTCTGTAGCAGTTTATAGTGAAGCAGACAAAAATTCCATGCATGTGGCAATGGTGAAGTATTTTCATTACATTAGTGATTAATGTTCATTCACAACAGTAGTTCTCATTCAGATATGGCTCTCTAACACTAGAGTAGCTCCTGGGTTTGTAGAATGGACTCTGATTTTGGGAAGAAAGTCAGAATTTGTTTCACCCAGTTGAGCCTGTCCATGGTAAGAGGCAGTGATGTCTGCTAATGGTCTGATGAACAATAAAATAACCTCAAAAATTCACTTAAGTTTTATTTTTGTTGCCTAATAAAGTCTGTGTTATATGTATTTTTTCTGTAACAGGCAGATGAAGCATATTGCATTGGTCCAGCACCCTCACAGCAGAGTTACTTGGCCATGGAGAAAATAATGCAGGTGGCCAAGGTCTCAGCAGCTCAGGTAAGTAGCTGATGACAAATCTTCCATTGCTTTCATACTCTCTAGTTCTTTATTTTTATCCATGGTTTTTCCGTCTTGTGTTTATTTATAACTCTACTGAAGTTTCAGGGTTTTTTACACTAAACTGATTTTAAAAATAGGCTGGTAACATTATTCTATTTTAGGCTATTCATCCAGGTTATGGTTTCCTCTCAGAAAACACTGAGTTTGCAGAGTTGTGCAAGCAGGAGGGAATCGTCTTCATAGGGCCTCCTTCGTCTGCTATCAGAGATATGGGTATTAAGAGGTATCTGTTTCTCATTTGTTACTTGGTTATGCAGTTTAGTTTGGCAAAGCTAGCTTTGTTAACAAATGACCAGTTGCTCCATAATTATGTCAGTTGTCATTGTCTTTTATGGCTTTCTTCAAAGGAGTAAGATCCAGGTTTATAAATGTGGGATTCCTACAGTCATAGAAATCAAGGCTATGAAATCAAGATTGTTCTGTTATTAGGATTTTGATAATTAAATTCCTAACTGATTTGAGTTCTCCAGAGTTGGAGCATGGCAGTGTTATATAGTAAGGGTTCAGCAGTCATATCGGATGCCTTGTATATTAGTCAAAAGATCAGTGGAAAATAAACCAATGTGGCTCATGTAAAATGGGGTAGTAAGTTTTGTTCATCACAGAGGATCTTATTCTTCATTACTTAGATCAAAGAAATGTTTCAAGGCTATGAAGTATAAATCAAGAATATGGAAATAAGGTTATTACTAACACATGAACTGTGTAATATTAACGTCAGAGAATTAATTTTTATTACTTCCTGAAGTGAGAGTAAATTACCTCTGTAATTGAACTAGTTTTGCCTGCATACTTGAAGCTACAGTTGTTACACTCGAGTGTTTTACGTGTGCTGTGAATCCAGCCTGTATCATTAAAAAAGTTTTGCCTTTGTACAACTTTAAATACAGTTTTGGCAGGATAAAGTATTGCAATTTGAAAATGTTAGGTTTTGGCCTGAGTAATGTGGGTCAAAAGATAAGAGACAAAAATAAGCCAAATACTTTTAGCAAGTGGGCTTGGGGAGGAAAAAAATATATCCCTATTTGAAACATTTGATTAAATACAATTCAGTTGTGTGTAACCCTCTTAAATAAGTAGCCCTCTTGAGGTTAGTGGAACTACTTTTTTGAGGAGACTTAACATTGGGAACACATAGAAGTTTGGAGCTTAAAGTAAGAACATACATTATCATCATTCTAAACATAAAACTATTCTGTCAAAGCACTTCCAAAGCTATAATGTCTGCTGCTGGCGTTCCTGTTGTTGAAGGTTATCATGGAGAAGATCAATCAGATGAGTGTCTAAAGGAACATGCCAAGAGAATAGGATATCCAGTAATGATTAAAGCTGTTCGAGG
>VZTU01024771.1:0-77525 GCA_013400835.1 Zapornia atra | reverse complement strand
CATCCCCCCCTTCAAAATCCTCCTACAAAGAAAAGTTCTAGGTTTGCTTTTCTGTTCTTCTCTAGAGCCTTTCAGGCTGCAAGTCTCCTGAAATTCAATCAGCTGCTTCATTAACTCCTACACGTACTGAGCCGAAACTCACACACGTACCACAGTGCCACCAGCACGAGGACTCATTTCCAAGGGTGACCTGTATCCCACCTATGCCACCACCATCTCTCTTGCAGCTGGGCGCCACTTTGAACGAGACAGGCGGTGCTGCCAGGGAGCAGGAACATGGCAGCACCAGGCTCTGGGCAACCCGTGGTTGCTCCTGGTGCCAGGTTGATGCCTTGCACGCCAAATGGGGGCAATGGGCAGGTACCTGCAAGGCATCAACCTAAAGCCATCACCCCAGGAACTGGGACCAGCCCTGTTGCCTTTGTTCATCAGCAACACGTCACTTTCCCAAGAAGGGAGGATCCAGAGACATAATTGCTCTTTGTCCACCCTGATAAGGAGCCGGTGCCTGTTGCTCCCAGGCCCTCCGGAAGCAGAGACTGGTGCAGGAATGAGCTTACGACCGACCCTGGAAAAGATCAGAGGGCAGCTGGAAGAAGCTGGGGAAACACACATCTGGGGAGGGGAAGGCAAGGGATCTTGGACTAATTTGGGAGCAGGGAGAAAAACATACCCTGGGCTGGCCAGTGCTGAAGAACATACGGGAGTGACAGACTCCCTAACACACCTACCTGCCTCCCCAAGACAGTCCAAGCACTGACAGCAAGAGCATCTAACTTGTCCACTAGGCTAAATCTCCTCAGGTACAGTAACTCTGCATACCAGGAGAGCTGCCAGCGAGCACCCTGCAGCAGCCCATGAGCAGATCTCACCACCTCCTGTTCAGGATGCCCTGGTTAATCTTTGTTTTCTCTTGGAGTGCTATTTGTGCAGCCGGTCCTAAACCAGGAATAGGAGGGTCATCTTTTCCACATGATGACACCACTCACTGCTGAATGTATGTGCCTGTCAGGCATTACTCTGTTCATGCCAGCAACCTCCCTGGAGGAGAGCATCTTTTGCTGGAGAAGAGGGTAGGCTACTCCAAAACCCCAAGGAAAATAAATGTGATCCAGGAAAACAATGTCTTAGGGCTTAATAAATTACACATTCCTTATTTGCCAGTGATTCCTCTTTGAAAGTCACATTCATTTCAGACCAGGAGTCAGAGCAGAGGCTGTAGAGGGTGAGAAGTGCCTTTATCTTTAATAGGCACTAGGGGGAGGAGTTTTAATGAGTACTGAAGATGCATTCAAAGCTGCCACCAATTCCTAATCATTTCAGCTATGTTGAGGTGGCATATTAGTAAAGATTTGTCATCATCATGATGAAAGTTCAAGTGTGGGAGCTGGCAATAGCTGAAAAGGAAACCCTGACCAGCAAAAGGAAGGAAGGGGAAAAAAAAAGCTGAATTATTTTATTAGGTCACAATTCACCAGCTTCTTTTTCCAAACTGTAGAACTTGGATAAATCTTGAAGTAGAAAACTATAGCTGCACATGAAAAATATAAGTCATCTGGCAGTGGGCCCACTTCCCTATTACTTTTGAGGGACCTCTTGGTAGTAGTACATAGACTGCAGGAATTGTCAGGTCAGGCTATTTAAGACCAAGGAAAGGGCTGTTCTGTGTGTGCTGCAGCTGATCTCCCAGTGATGGACTTGGTTCTTTGGGAAAGGCTAAACTGAAGAGCTCTGAGGCATACCTTGCAAACTGCATGGTGGCACTTGAAGAGAAGCCCCCCAACCCCCTCCAATAAAACTCCCTCCCTGAAGCACAATCTAATACATTTTTGATAGAAGATACAGAGACCAGCTGGCATTGCTCTTTTTTAATCCATACATATAAAAAAGATTTTATATATATATATATATATACACACACACACACATATATATATATGCCTTCCCAACACGGAGTATCAGATGAGCTAAAAGTCACATTCTGGAATTAAATACACATTGTCCCTTCTTTTCTTTATTCATCTGAGTAGACTGTACTTTTATTTCCAAATGAAAAAGCAGGCTCAAATACCTGTAATCCTAACCCAATCTACCACATACAGGACCCAGCTACAGTTGGCACACCCTAATGAAGCCTGACCTAGAAAGCTGGGAGCAGAAAACTGCAAATATTTCTGAGAACCTAAAATAAACACCTTTGGTTTTCAAGTAAAGCTTCCTGATTCCACATCAGTGTTCCAGAAAATGTGTTTTGTTAGATGACGTTCACGAGGAGGAAGAGGCAGAGTTCATGAATGGAGGGAGACATTTGTGGGTGTTGGATTTTACTAGCTGACTAATGAAACAGGGGTAAGGCAAGGTCAAAGGCTTCAGGACTGGTGCAGCCACACGTGGCAGTGGAAGGGAAGGGAAGGCAAGGCAAGAAGGGATGCATGATGCAGCAGGGCCAGGATGCTCAACACGCTTCTGCAGCCTCACAACACTGAATCCCTTTCCCATGGGAGGAAAAACAAAGGAAGGGGACACAGAGGAGCACCAGGCCTTTCAGTTACACCTGGATTCCCCTATATCCAAATGTAACACCACTGAAGGAAGTGTTATTATGGCTAAGGCCTGAAACAGAGACTCAATGTTGTATCTCATCTCTCACTGACAACAATGCCAGGGCAAGGGGGAATGGATTAAAGCTAAAGGAGGGAAGGTTTAGATTAGATGTTAGGGGGAAGGTCTTTACAGAGAGAGTGGTGAGGTGCTGGAACAGGCTGCCCAGAGAGGCGGTGGATGCCCCGTCCCTGGAGGTGTTCAAGGCCAGGTTGGATGGGGCCCTGGGCAACCTTGTGTAGATCCAGGCCTGGAGGTCGGTGGCCCTGCCTGTGGCAGGGTGGGGTTGTAACTGTATGATCCTTGGGGGCCCTTCCAACCCAGACCACTCTATGATTCTAACAGTGTTGTCTCAGTCCTTCACTGCTTGTTTGCCTTTCCCTCAAGCGCATCCCTTTCCCGTTTGCAAAAGTAGCCAAAAAATACACACACAAGAAACAGATGCATCCAATGGTGGGGGGGATGCCATCACAAACTCTCTTCAGAGGAACCATGTAAATAACATGAGGGAAAGTGGGAGTGTCCCTATGTTATTACATTCATCACATGCCCATTCAACCAGTCCCTTCTAGGAAGACTTCATTACAGTCTGCATAATATTTATTGCTTCTGCCATTCAAGTATTGATATCACATAAAGGCAAGCAGAACTTGGCAGCTGGATGAGGGATCTGATAGACAGATAATTATGACTGTTCTCAGAGAATAACAACTACCCTCAAAGAATCCATGTCAATCTCAGCCATATCTATACATCTGCATTGGAGGAAGTTTTCTACTTCTCCCTCTTCTACGTAATTGCACATAATTCTACAAGGAAGTAAGAGCTAAAGAAATAATAAAATAATGAAGTTTAGGAGAAAAATTCTAGGGTTTAAAAAAAAAAAGAAAAAGAAAATATAAGGAACCAATCTACTGGAAGTGCAGCAGCGACAGAGTTACTCCTGGAAAGCTTATCTGCCCCTCCTGCCACCCTCCAAGGGAGTCTGTCTCAGTTTGGAACCAGCACTCGACGTGAATCCAGCTGGACACACACCTCTCTCCTGCAGCTGCTGTGTTACTCACCCATTGTACTTTGTTCAATGTGGAGGAAATAATTATGCTGATAAGCTAAACGTTATCTCAATTATCAAAAGTGTGTAATTATTTGTTTCCATATATGAACCTGTTTGAATCAAATCAAAACAGATTTTTATTTTTTTTATTTTAAAGCCAAGCTTTACAGGCTCAGCTGGGGAGTGGTAGGAGTGTTAAGTTCACTTTCCTTTTATTTGCTTTCCCTTCTGAGTCCTTATTTTGGAAAAAAAATTTAGCAGTGGGTTTCTTCTACACCGCCTTCTCAGATGAATTACAGCTCACCACAGTCACCCAACTGCTTAATTCTTTGTGATATCTAAGAGGAAATTACTTTCTTTATCTTTGAAAACATGATTAAAAAAGCAGATTGCAGCCCATAAAACCAGTTTTCTGCTCGCCTTTAATCATAGCGTTGTTCCCAGGACAACAATGCAGATCATTCACTGGCATGCTCCTCTACCTTCATCCTAAACAAAAGTGATTATTTATATAAACAGTGTCTTTTTATAGATCTTCAAAAGGAAGACACGGAAACCTTTGATGCAGAGCAGCAAAACAACTGAAAGAGGCAAGGCAGTAACTCCCACAAGGTATTTTAAGCGGGGTGGGGGGGGGAGGCCACTATTGAAGAACTACGGGATGCTCAACCACCTACTGGCAAAATAGGATCCGTAACATCTTTCACAGCCAGTTTGCAATTTAATAGCAAGCTGTCCTCACAGATGCTTGGTGGAAATCTATACTGCCCTTTCCCTGTGGAAGAAAGCACCCACATTTGCCAGCCTCCATGCAGGAGAAGTTTTGTGGGCTCTTAATTTCTCATATTTCCATTCACAAGCCAAGCTTTTTCTTTGTACTTCATGGGACAGATGTGTTCTTGCAGAAGACATTTCCTGACTACTTCCTTTCATACACTTAAGGACTTTTTTCTTTTTAAACAAAATACAGGAATTAAGGCTCAAGAGGCTGTCAAGTGTGGTCACAAATCTTTGCTATTTATTCTTGAAACCTTTTCAAGAGAGTGTTTTATTCTGCATACGTAGGCAGTATAACCGTTAACAGCAGTAACGGCACGTTAAGGGAACCCATGGGATATAAAGAAGAACAAAAATAAGTCCTTATGACTCTAGGGCTATCTGTTTCCTCAGGCTGCTTGTACCAGAAATGAGTGGTTGAGTTCAAACACTTTCACTACACTGTCACAAACCGAACAGCGAGCTGTATGGATTTGCTGGGACCTGCGTCCCCTTACCTGCACACTGCCTTCAAGCCAAAGGAAGAGAGGAGGGGGTAGAATCATAGAATGGTCTGGGTTGGAAGGGACCCCAAGGATCATAGAGCTCCAACCTCCCAGCCACAGGCAGGGCCACCAACCTCCAGGCCTGGATCTACACAAGGTTGCCCAGGGCCACATCCAACCTGGCCTTGAACACCTCCAGGGACGGGGCATCCACCACCTCTCTGGGCAGCCTGTTCCAGCACCTCACCACTCTCTCTGTAAAAAACTTCCCCCTAATATCTAATCTAAACCTTCCTTCCTTTAGCTTTAATCCATTCCCCCTTGTCCTGCCATTATCTGCCCTTGTAAAAAGTTGGTTCCCCTCCTGCTTATAAGCTCCCTTCAGGTACAGGAAGGCTGCAATGAGGTCCCCCCGCAGCCTTCTCTTCTCCAGGCTGAACACGCCCAGCTCCCTCAGCCTCTCTTTGTAGGGCAGGTGCTCCAGCCCTCTAATCATCCTCGTGGCCCTCCTCTGAACCCTCTCCAACAGTGTAAGCGTGCTAAAACAAAGGAAGAACAAACAAAACCAAAAGGGAACAGGGAAATCAGTTCTGAATACTGGTTAGCTGTGTTAAAATCATAGCTCCGCCACGACCGAATTATTTACCTATCACTATGTTGTCTGCTGTAAATGCTTGGGTGCTTTTCCAAGGTTTGGGGTTTTTTTTCTTCCACAACTCATTATTTCCAAACAAAGATGACAAGTTCCATTTTGCTGCCCCTACCTCCCTGGGAACACTGGTGCACACTTAGGGAAGGTACCACCGAGATTATTAGAGCAACACGGCATCGGGTACTTCAGCAACACTACTAGAAGTGTGTAACTACAGCTACTGCTTCAAGCAGTGACTGACCCCAAGGGATCCAGGTCGTGCACAGAGCGAGCTGCTGAACACTTACCCAGAGCACACATACTTTGCGTTGACCTGTTACAGCCACGGACTGTGCAGCAGATGTTTGGAGACCAGAGCTGCATTTGGACTAGATATAAGGCACCAGGCAGCCAGGTGTCAGTAGCTTCCTGGGAACCTCACTTTTTTTAATACATACTCTTTTTTTCCCCCCCCTGTTTAATCCCTGGGATGATTATTTTCTCATGAAACACGAAACTCAGGAGTCAATCGATTCCTGCGGCGCGGTGTAAAACCGTACCACCGTGACAACAACCTTACTCACCCAGAAACCAGCGGGACGTGAGGTCAGAATCAGTTTATCAGCACCTAGCCCTTACTATGGGGAGCAAATAGAAAACCATCCTATGAAACATGAGACCAAAAAGTGATAAGAAATCATTTCCTGTTCACCAATTAAAAACCCAACAACAGCAAAAACAAACAAACAAAAAAAAACCACCCCAGCCAGTCACCTGTATCGATTTGCCGGTATCTGAATCTCCTGACTTGTGCATTGCCTTCAGCCAGAGGAAAGGAGAGGGAAAAGAAAGGTGGTAACACAAAAGAAGGACAAACAAAACTGGAAGGGAATGGGGAAACTACAGTTTTGAATGTTACTGATCAAGGAAAGCTGCTTAAGCACATAACTAGGACTCTCTTCAATCCCATGATAAAAATTTAGTCATTTCTAGAGGTGTTACCAAATGAACTGGGTTTTTTTGTGGGTTTTTTTAAAATTGTGTGGTGCTGGTATATACCTGTTGGTAAAGAGAGAGGGAAGTGTGCTGACGTGCAGTATGAGGAGAAGGAATACATGCAGAACTTTTTCCCAGTGAGGGTGACAGAGCCCTGGGACAGGCTGCCCACGGGGGTTGTGGAGTCTCCATCTCTGGAGATATTCAAGACTCGTCTGGATGCCTGCCTGTGCGACCTGTCCTAGGGAGCTGCTTTGGCAGGGGGGTTGGACCCAATGATCTCTGGAGGTCCCTTCCAACCCCTGCGATTCTGTGGTTCTGTAAGAGCAGCATTACAAGGAAACTGCTGTGACACAAGGAAAAAGGCACAGCCCTCATCAGCACAAGGTCACAGGTTGGCCACTTCTACAGAGCTTACATTAAAAATAGTTACTCATGGGGAATTTTGCTGTTATCCATTTCTCTCCTACTGTTAGCATTACTGCTCGCCCCAACTGATTTCCATCTCTGCTTAGAGCAAGCATTCTTTCCCATGGTAAGAACACAAAAACAAGGAAGAGAAAAATCTATAATACCACTCACAACCACTGCCAGCCTCAAGTATTTATTCTTTCTCCAGGCTCTGATTATGCCACCGTACAGAACACTGTGCCACCTCCTGTACAGTTATTTAAATCTGTCTGGTATCCTATTCCATTTCTTCTATTTTTTCCAATGCTTATTATTAGGAGGATCTCTTTCAGGCTGCCAGCATTAACACTTGTTATCTCACTTCTTAAAAAAAATAATCTCATACACATCTACATTCTTTTTCACACCTCTAGCCCTTAAAGAGCCCAGTTTGATACTGCCTCATCTCTGAAATAGCACCTTCTTTATTCCTAGGTTTGCATGAGTTTTCTATCTTCCCCTACTAGCCCACCTTCCACAGAGTTTACAGTTCTGTCCTCCAACCCTGACCAAGGTTCTGCTTTACCTGATGCAATGGACTGTGGGTCCCCACAGAGAGCATGTGTGCTACTTCATCCATGTAAACTACCAAAACAGTGTTTGGGCTGACATTAAAACACTCTTGCTATGATGTCAATCTATTGAAAAGAAAAAAACCCACACTCTTCACAAAATTGCTGACTATTCAAAACTGGTCCTGTTCTATGAACTTCTTTGTTTTCTGTCATTTCTTAGAAGAAAGACAGGGAATAAGGACTTACTAAGGACCATTATTACTTCCATCACCCACAAACAAAACTTAAAACACAGGCTAGAATTGTTAAACACGTATTTTCTGTTTCTTCTTATTCTGGAAATGTAAAGAATAATTTTACTAATGGATGCATTTGGCTTCTGCCCATGGATAGGGCTAGATGCCTCAGAAAACAATGCCAAGCTAGTATAACATACAGTCCCTGAACCAGCACCTCTCAGAGAAAGAGGCTCAGCCATGCTCTAAGAGAAGAGGGCAGCTGCTAAAGGACAGCATTTTAAAAGCTGCCTGTGTTCTCCATGGCTCTCAGTGATGTGTATGTGTGGCTTCTAGAGTTTTCTTTATTGAAGTCCACTGATCATCAGAAAAGAGAGGCAACTAAATGGAAAAAAAAAAATAGAATCATAGAATATCCTGAGCTGGAAGGGACCCATAAGGATCATTGAGTTTAACTCCTGGCTCCACACAGGGCCAGCCAAGTCAGAGCGTGGGACCGGGTGCATTGTCCAGATACTTCTTGAACTCAGTCAAACTGAGTGCTGTGACCCCTTCCCTGGGGAGCCTGTTCCAGGGCCTAGCCACACTCTCAGTAAAGAGCCTCTTCCTAATATCCAACCTAAACCTCCCCGGTCTCAGCTTCATACAGTTCCCTTGGGTTCTATCACTGGTCACCAAAGAGAGGAGATGGGCGCCTGCCCCTTTGCTCCCCCTCATCAGGAAGCCACAGACTGCCAAGTGAAAGATGCCAGACATACTAGTAGATGAGAGCCTGAGCTTCCAATGCTGCTGATCACTTGAAGACAGTTTGCAGTAGAGGGGCTTGAAAAGACAATGCAGTCACAGGTTCCCTGCAGAGAGCTACTGAAATCATCATGAGGCTGGCCAGAGCCATAAGGCCCATGGGCACATTTCCTTAACCTTGTAGTCATCTAGATCCCTTCTAGAGAGCAGAAAGGAGGGAAAGAACTGAAAAGCCAAGAACAAATGCTGTACAGCTGAGGGCCTCTAAGTCCACTTAGTGGGATAAGAAGCCTCCCAGATTATAAAGAAATAGTGTCAGCATAATTTCCAGCTCTACTCAGCCAAAAATGGTTTTCTCCTAGTAACAGTTGTACTTCTCTGCACCCTGAGATTCTTTATCCCCAGGAGGCAAAGTCTGAAAGAAAGACTTTTCCCCCCTATTACCTATTACATAAACAAGCAAGGGAAAGAGGGAGAAATACAGGAAGTGTGCTGGAGAGCCAAGGGGTAAAGAATACAGAATGAGGTGAGGAAAAGAATTAAAATAAACTCAGTTGGGCGATTTGGAATGATCTCCTTTTACTCTGAGTGATCACTGACTCACAGGAAAGCTGAGGAGGGACTGTTTGTAAGGGCAAATAGCGATAGAATGAGGGTCAGTGGTTTTAAACTAGATCAGGGCAGGTTTAGACGGGACATTAGGAAGAAGCTCTTCACTACGAGGGTGGTGAGACACTGGAACAGGTTGCCCAGAGAGGTGGTCAAGGCCCCGTCCCTGGAGACACTCAAGTTCAGGCTTGATGAAGCTCTGAGCAACCTGATCTAGTTACAGGTGTCCCTGCTTACTGCAGGGTGGGGTGGACTAGATGGCCTTTAAAGGCCCCTTCCAACCTAACACATTCTGTGATTCTATACTGATGGTACCTTCCATGCCAGTGCCACCTTACACACAGTGAATAACGTCTGCCTGCAAGCAAGCACTGCCTGCATGGCCAGCCACTTGGTGCTTATACTGAGGAAACAGTGACGGGCCAGACAAACAGCCTCAGGTGACCAGCTGCTCCATGTCAAGGCATATCACAGCTCACTTTCAACTGCCCCAGCGAATGCACACCCCAACGTATTTATATCCATGCAGGCAAGAAGTGATGTGCCTATGCTTACACCTGCAAATGGAAAACAGCACCCCTCTTTCAAACCCTGACAGGCTCCCAGGGATAACCTTTCACAAACAACCAACCTGCTCTGCTCTGAGAGGGATTTTCTAAAGAATGGAGATTACAATGGGCTTAATCATGATTAAACACTGATCTGGCTCAATCTACTCAAAAGCAGACAAAAGATAAATAAAAACCTCCAGCAGATGGATTTCATACTGGAAATTCTGGAACCTCAATTGACGTCACACTTTTTAAGTTCAGATAATATCTGGAGGAAACAGTACACTGGATCAGGAAAACAGAAGCAAATTTCTAGTTAAAATTCTCCATGCTCAGTGTAGAAAGGAGAAGGCTACAACAGGGACTACACCACGCAGCTCAGCATTTTACAAGCCTGTTTTTGATTGTAGCTGAAATTGCACTATTAGAGTGATGCCACTAGAAAGCAACAAGCACTCCCTTACTGCCCTCATCTCCTGGGTCCTGCCCTGTAAAAGTGGGCAACATTAGTCATTTCCCCTCAGGCACATGCTGCCTCTGATTGAAGGCAGGCCAATGGTATCCTGGGCTCCATTAGAAGAGGGGTGGCCAGCAGGGACAGGGAGGTGATTGTCCCTCTCTACTCTGCCCTCGTGAGGCCCCATCTGGAGTGCAGTGTCCAGATCTGGGGCACCAATACAAGAAAGATGTGGCACTGTTGGAGAGGGTTCAGAGGAGGGCCGCAAGGATGATTAGAGGGCTGGAGCACCTGCCCTACAAAGAGAGGCTGAGGGAGCTGGGCTTGTTCAGCCTGGAGAAGAGAAGGCTGCGGGGGGACCTCATTGCAGCCTTCCAGTACCTGAAGGGAGCTTATAAGCAGGAGGGGATTCAACTTTTTACAAGGGTAGACAATGGCAGGACAAGGGGGAATGGATTAAAACTAAAGGAAGGAAGGTTTAGATTAGATATTAGGGGGTAATTTTTTACAGAGAGTGTGGTGAGGTGCTGGAACAGGCTGCCCAGAGAGGTGGTGGATGCCCCATCCCTGGAGGTGTTCAAGGCCAGGTTGGATGGGGCCCTGGGCAACCTTGTGTAGATCCAGGTCTGGACGTTGGTGGCCCTGCCTGTGGCAGGGGGGTTGGAGCTCTATGATCCTTGGGATCCCTTCCAGCCCAGACCATTCTGTGATTCTATGATCTTCTTTTACCAAAATAATGCCACCTCCTTGGTGTCACAACAAGCACCTCCTTGCCTGTTGTGGTGCATCGATTCCTCAGGCACAGCATGAAAATCCTGCACGATGGGAAGTGGTTGCATCTAGTGAACACCTCCCAAATACAAGCATCTGGTCTTTCCTATGGGTGAGGCAACCCAGGAAACAGATTCCACACCATGGGAGTACTGCTGAGGGAGGCAGTAAAAGTCCAAAAATGAGCACAGAGCATAGGGATTGCCTGCTTACAGTGCTAAGCTTCCTATCTATTCAACAGGGTAAAGATGTTCTCTTCAAAGAACAAGAAATAACTCTTCATATGGTGGGAAGTGGGGGGGAATCTATGTGGATGTGGTGGTTCAGCCCCAATCAGTGGCTGAGCACCACACACCACTCGCTCACTCCCGGAGGAGAAACAGACAGAGCCTCCATGGGTTGGGATAAGGACAGTTTACTGACAAAGATCACCCTGAGTGTAGAATGCTAGAGGCCAATTACACTCACACCCGGTGATAACACAGAGTACCTTACTGACATTACAAATCTGCTGCTGCATGATGCAGGGATAAATTGATCAATCAACCAACCAACCAACACCACAGCCACCCTCAGACTGTCCTGGAGGCACCAAGCCTCTGCCCTTCCCCAGCCAGCCCCTTTATGAGGGACTGATGCCAGGTGGTGCAGAAAACAGCCTGGGCTAACTCAGCTCACCTGTGCTGGTTGCTTGGGGAGGTTGACTCTGGCCTGGCCAGAACCAGGGCAGTGGAGGAGAAGACTGATCAGAGTTTTCTCATTATGTTATCCCAACTCTTCACGCCCACACCAGCAGAAATGCCTAATGGATGCTGACACAACATTTGGCCAACAGGCAGAGGAGATCCCTTCCTGTACTAAGATGGTTAAAAGCTACATCGTTGCTTCTCCTGGTGCCAAGTGAATGCATCCTGTGCTTCACAGATGCAGCAACTCTACTTCCAAACACCAGGTGAAAGACTTTCAACCACTTCTGATTTGTGGCCTCCAAAACTTCTGCAGTGAAGGTGAAAATCCCCATACAGACAATGTAAGTCTGCTGATAATTACTTTGTTCTTCTCACTAACCACTTGGATGTAACTCATTGCATCAATGCGCCATCCCTGGCATGGACAGACCTTGGCAGAGAAACGTATGTTAATTATCCTGATTTTCAAGCTGCAAGTTATCATCAACTTCAAGAACATCACCCCTGAACAAAATAATGATTCTCACCCCAACTCCCACCACCCTTTGGCCCACTCAGTGTTATCTCTCATGCCAGGCTAGATAGATCACTTCCAACTTCAAGCGGAATCATCATCACTTTGCAGATCAATTCCCCACTTCCACAAACTGTAGATCCAAGTTACACAGTTTGCATTTCCTAGATGAGAAGACCACAAACTTCTCTGTCCTTGGAGTCAAGTGGAGAGGCCTTTCTCATTCCCAGTAACAGCAGATGCATCTGCTTATTGATACACAAGCAGGAAACTAACGGGTTACTGCTGCTTGTTCCAAAACAGGCTTACCTCATAAAAAGCTTATGGGGCTACTGAATGTAACCTTGTTGTGCAGATTATCCAACATCCCTGAATAACCTACATCTGAAGGAGAAATGAGTTCAAGAGCCTGTGGTAACACCTGAAGGGGGGGGAAACAGTTGACAGAATGCAGAGAACTTTTCTGTTTTTCCTTACAGTACGTATGATTCTCCCTTCACATCCTACTGGCATCAAGCACCAAAGAGAACAATCGTTGCTGCCTATGGAAAAGGACTACAGATTTAAATACTAACACAGCAACCAATGTGAAATGTCACCTGGCTAGGCAGTTCAATCTGCTAAGCACTTAAATTTATTTTTAAATTATAAAAACCTGATGTTCCTCAGGAGAATAATTTTTTTCCCTTTCCCCAAATAAATACAATTAACACTTGCCAAGTAGAATTCTTCATCTGCAATTAATGACTTCCCAAAATTAGACTGAGTACTCAAAAACATGCTGGGGCAAAAACATCCCTGGGGTTCTCTCCAGAGCTGCATTTCTGGAAGAGGAAGAGATGCTTCATACAGCACACAGAGCCAACAAACCTGCATGCCTGAGATGCTCCTTCCTACAGCCTGAGTGGCCTTGAACCCTTGCAGGGACCAGGCGTTCGCAACCGCAAGCCCTCCCTGAGCATCTCACCCTCTGTGTTCCTTTTTGATGCTGACAAACAGCAGCAGCACTTCTGAAGCAAAGGCCCACCAGCAAAACCACCTCACAGCAACAGGGGCAAGCTCAGAGGGGAGTAGCAAATATTGATCTGAAGGTTCAAGGTAAGACAAAATGCAGGTTAAGGGTGTGATTAGTTTTAAGCTACTGGTGAGACTACTCAAGTGGAGTACATGCTGGAACAGGTCTGATGGTCTACAGACAAAGCACATACAAACAAGCCCATCTCTGACCCAGAATGTTCTCCAGGTAAAGACTCCTGTTCTTCTTACAGGACCTGGTCCTGTTTCACCAAGATAAATTAATATTTTCCCATTCCTCTTAATGACAGAAGCGTGGTGCTGGGGTCCAACTCCACAAGCAGCACCCCTCATTTCTGTAACGTTTACAGGCACCCACAGCCCCCCAGAGCAACAAGCCAGCTGGTGAGCAGCATCCAAGTGTCAGACAAGCTTGTCCCAAACCAGGATGATCTGTAATTAAACCCAGCCAATCATCTCCTCTGTGTCATCAACCCCAAGCATAAAGACAGACAAGTGTGGTAGATCTTTGGCTTAAAGGGTCATTTTGGCTGAATTTGCCAAAACATTAGGGTTACAAAATTAAACGCATAGAGTCACTGCATGACTCAGAGCTTCTCACAGTGTGATCAGTTTCTTTTCAATGGCCAAAGATAATAAGCTATCTAAGATAGTCAGAATGGCATTAAACCCTTTTGCTGTAGGCAATGACTAAGTAACTGATGTGCAGCTTCTAGTACACAGCAGCGCTCCACCACACCCCGGCAAAGCTTTCTGCAACATACCCACAGGGGTCTGCCATCTTCTTGAGACCCCAATGGCTCAAGTAGGTTCTCCCAACCTGCTGCTTCTTGTGGCTTGCCTCCCAGTCACCCCATTTCAAAAAGGTGAAGGCAAACTGTGTTTTGCAGCACCAGATCATTTTCTGGCACTGTCACAAGGCCCTGGTTCTCAAGAGACTCACTAGACATGCCCTTAACTTCAGTGTCATTTGATTTAACAGAGGTAGCCTGCAGCACGAACACCAGAGTGTGCTTCTAAGTCTCTTCAGGGCACCCTGCTGTTCACCCACATTCTTCCACTCACTCTAGGTTTCATAGAATCATAGAATGGTCTAGGTTGGAAGGGACCCCAAGGACCACAGAGCTCCAACCCCCTGCCATAGGCAGGGCCACCAACCTCCAGGCCTGGATCTACACAAGACTGCCCAGGGCCCCATCCAGCCTGGCCTTGAACACCTCCAGGGATGGGGCATCCACCACCTCTCTGGGCAGCCTGTTCCAGCACCTCACCACTCTTTCTGTAAAGAACTTCCCCCTAATATCTAATCTAAACCTCCCCTCCTTTAGCTTTACTCCATCCCCCCTTGTCCTGCCATTGTCTATCCTTTTAAAAAGTTGATTCCTCTCCTGCTTATAAGCTCCCTTCAGGTACTGGAAGGCTGCAATAAGGTCCCCCCGCAGCCTTCTCTTCTCCAGGCTGACCAAGCCCAGCTCCCCCATGCATCCAACATATATAACAACATTTTCAAGGCTGAGCATTGAATTTTATAAAGTCAATTAAAAGTTATTAATTTATAAAGTATTAAAAGTTCATATATGACAGGCTAGAAAGCATCTTGTAGGAAAACCACTTTTAGATTACCATGTCCATAGCTACCTTAAAGAAAACTTCCCTTCAAAACCCAGAAAAATCAGTATTGCAATGAATATTAAATGTTTGCCATTTAATAATATCCTGTATTCCTGCACCACAGTGTGGATAATTAACGATTTACAAATAAAAAGCTCAGCATATGTTCTTAAAACCTGACTGTGCAAGCAGGCAGAACGAGGGATTTTGTTCTAGTCTACTCTTTTTTTTTCCCTTCCTGTATTTAAAAAATAAAGACAGCAAATTTCTTTGAACTTACATAATTCCAACCCTGTTATTTTCCAGATGGCTAAACTGGCCTTTCAAATTCTTTAAGCTTGGCATTGTATGAAAGCAGATATCAAATATTCAGAGAACTCAGTTTAGAGAGATCATTTGTCTGAGGCTGAGACTTTCTGAGGAGCTTCCTGCAGAGCTCCAGACATGTCTCAAACAGCCCTTCCCACCAGGCTGAGGTCAGCTGTCCTTGCCAAGCCATGTTTCAGGAGGTGTCGGGTCACAGAAAGGGGCAGACCCCACAGAAAGGTGAGAACAGTACAGGGCGTGAGGTGCCAGAGCAGCCAACTGCTGCAAATGACAACAATTTATGAATATTAATGTTTTGCACAATGAGCTGTTGAGAACTGTCTCTTCTTTGCACAGAAAAAACCCTACAGTACCACCTGCCTAGCCCTCTTGAGGCTGCCTTTTAACAAAATGCACCTCTTTGGGACAAAATCTGAGTTGCAGAGCCACTGAAGAGATGCCCCTCTTGAATTAACTGGGTCGTACAAATGACCTCCATCAAATGCATCTCCAGTGTCAAATCAGAGAGCTGAAGCACCTGCTCTTGCTGATTTCCATTCTACCCAGTATTTCTAGAGCACTCAGCAGATGTAGCCATGGCTGTCTGGCTTTGACACAGTGCTGCAGGGCCACCTCTTTCACACAGGATGCGCTTGAGGCAGGAGAAAGTTTTCTCCTTCCTCCCAGGGCCTTGCCAGGTCACTCATAGGTACAGAGTGGCTGCTTGGGTCAGCAGCAGCTCAGTGCCTGCCACAAGGCAGTAGTTTTCCCACCAAAGCTCTGAATCCAATTGTTTTCTTTGAGTCCTACCAAGTCCCATATTTCCATGCTGTCTCATGGCTGGCTTCTGGGTCTTCCAGGTGAAGGAACGGGCACAGAAGGTGGAGGGAACCCACCAGTCCCACCATCCAGGCCAGCAAAGTCATAAACCAGTAAGAAATACAGCATTTGGTTCTTCACATGGAAGGAGATGATCTATAGGATACTGTTGTACCTTTGCTGAAGAGCAACACCAGGTTTTATTACGTACAAACCCTCCAGTGGTTTGTGGCTGCTGGTTTTGCTGCAGGTGGGATCTCAGTCTGCTGAGGCAGCAGCACCTTGGCTAAGCCAACAGGAGGCCTTTGGAGCTGGACAAAGGGGATGTGCTCCCTAAAGAGGGCCACACTGCTTGGAAGCAGGAAGCCATCAGATCTGCACAGCTCCACCTCTCTGTCCCCTACGCAGCAGAGTGCAGGCTGTTTGCAAACCCATGGGACAATCGATGGATGGCACACCCCTCAGCTCCCTGCAAAGCCAGGCTTAAAGGCAAGCCTGTCTCTCTGCAAGGCAGCCAGAAGAGCTCGGACTGACATGGACTGTCCATTTGGCTGGCAGCGTCAGGGCTGATGATGAGCTGCTTCATCACTAAATTAAACTGCATTTCTTCCACCTCCTGCCATTCTCCTGAGCTGGATGCTGAGAAGGGTTCAGATGCTCCTTCTGGTTCAGACATTCTTCACTGTCAGTTCCCAGCTATTAGCAAGGAACTGATTTCAGGAAAGCTAACATGGGCAGAGCAGAGGCACTGCTTACTGCAGGCTCATCGTAAAGTCACAAAACGCCAAAAGCACAAGGTCAGCTGGGACAAAACACTGCCCCTCTGACTTCAAGTGCTCTGCAGCTAGAAAGATTTCCTTGTTTAAAACATGCTGCATGACTTTCCATGGAGTTGGGAAGCCTGACTAACACAGAGGGCTTTAAGAGCTAAACGTGCTATGACAGTTGTATGAGATATATTTTTAAATACCTTTTCCAGTGCTTCTCTGTCGACCAGCTCCTGCACAGCCAGAAGCTTGATGCTGTGAGAAAAAACAGAAAAAGAAGAAAGAATTAATCACTCCATTGCAAGCAGTACAGAAACAGGAGCAAGAGCAGAGCTGAAGCTCTCTTTTTATCTTCTCACTTCACACAAAGAGTCTATAGAGGCAGAGATACATAAAGGGCTCAGAGTATAATAAACTAAAGCAAGAGAAAACCAGCGTTAATCTGTCTGCTTGGATTTAGCAGCCCTAAACAGATTTTCTGGTTTCCAACTCCAAGGGTATCAGGATTCACCTTACAGAAACACTGCATTCATGGTCACATTTTTAATACCCTAAAGGAACACTGAAGGATCTTCTGAATAGACTCAAAACATTGCTTTGGGTCTAAGTCAGCTTTGTTCTTCAGTGTCAACAGGTTTCTGTGAGTCCCACAGCAGTCACTCCCAGGGGATTTAAAACATTATATGTAAGATATAGTAACGAAGACAATCCAGCTGAAGAAATTTGAGGGGGAGAGGAGGACAATGTGCACAACACTTGGAAAGCAGTGAAGGTTCTTGTAAGGCCATTTGCTAATCGAAACCAAATTTCTTCACCTACTGAGTTGTTTCTAAGTTCATCTCTAGGGCCCAAATCCTGTACACTGAACTTCATTCACTTCTATGAGACTATGGGAGTTACTTAAGCAGGAGTTTGCCCTCTAAGACAGGTAAATTCACAGCTAAATCTGGATACATAGGAGAACCTCATACATAATCTTCATTTTCATAATCAGTTTAATGAGTAATTAGAAACAATCCACTCTCCTTCAACATTCTCCCCACGTAGCACAAAAGCCCAATCCTTTCCAAGCTAAGGAATTTCAGAAAAAGACCTTGTTGAATCCCCACCCAGCTGCAGGGCTCACAGGACAGGTAGAGAACTTGAAAACCAATCAGTGTGGCAACAGTGACTTTCCATTTGTGGACACTGACACTGTAAGGGACCAGCTTTATCAGCTGAATGTTCCCAAGTCCATCGGACCTGATGGGATTCATCCCAGAGTACTGAAGGAGCTAGTAGGTGCTGTGGCAGGATCCCTCTCAATTATCTACCAAAGGTCTACAGGAGTCTGGGGAGGTTCCTTCTGACTGGAAGCTATCCAACATCATTCTAACTTACAAGTAGGGCATGAGGGAAGATCCAGGGAACTACAGACCTGCTAGTCTGACCTCAGTACCTGGAAAAAGTATGGAAAATATTATATTGGGCACTATTGAAAACACATTTAAAGAACATCAGGTACAGCCAACAGGGGTTCACAAAGGGAAAGTACTGTTTAACGAATTTGATATCCTTCTATGATAAGGTCACCTGCCTAGTGTACAAAGGGGAAGGCGGTGGGTGTAGATTTTCTGGATTTTAGTAAAGGTTTTGATACTGTCCCTCACAGCATCCTTCAAGACAAGTTGTCCAACTGGGAGATGAGTAAATGGGGCTACATCTGGCTGGTGACTGGCCACCAGTGCTGCTCCTCAGGGCTCAATCCTGGGGCCTATTCAATATTTATATCGCTGATCTGAATGAACAAAGTTTGCCAATGATACTAACCTGGGAGATGCCGTTGCCTCTTTTGAGGGATGTGAGCCCTGGCAGAGAGATCTGGCTAGATTGGAGGATTGGGCTATGATTAATGGGATGAAACTTAACAAGTCCAAATGTTGGCTCCTGCACGTGGGATGGAGTGACACTGGACAGAAGTATAAATTGGGGAAGGAGTGGCCAGAGAGCAGCCCAGCAGAAAGGAGTCTGGGAGTGTCCTGGTTTCAGCTGAGATAGAGTTACTTTTCTTCTTGGTAGCAAGTTTGGGTCTATGTTTTGGATTTGTGCTGGAAAAAGCGTAACATTGGCATGTTTTTGTTACTGCTGAGCAGTGCTTACACAGAGCCAAGGCCTTTTCAGCTTCTCACCCCACCCCACTAGCAAGGAGGCTGGGGGTGCCCAAGGAGTTGGGACGGGACACAGCCAGGACAGCTGGACCCAACTGACAAAAGGGATATCCTGTACCATATGGTGTCATGCTCAGCACATAAAAGTCGAGGAACAAGGAAGCAGAGGGACATTTGTCTTCCCAAGTAACTGTCACATGTGATGGAGTCCTGCTTTCCTAGGGTTGGCTGAACACCTGCCTGCCCATGGGAAGCAGGGAATTAATTTCTGGGTGTGCTTTGCATGGCTTCTGCTTTCCCTATTAAAATGCCTTTATCTCAACCCACAAGTTTTCTCACTTTGACTCTCTCCCTCATCCCACCAGCTGCGTGGTGGGGTTAAACCACAACAGGGGTGCTGGGCAGCAGCAGCTCAGTGTGAGTCAGCAGTGTGCTCTGGCAGCCACGAGAGCAAACCGCATCCTGGTCCTGGGGCCCATCAGACACAGCACGACCTGCTGCTCAGGAGAGGTGATTATCCTGCTGGATTCAGCCCTGGTGCGGCCTCACCTTGAGCGTGGTGCGCAGTTCTAGGCCCCACCATTCCAGAAGGATGCAAAGGTCCTTGAATCCATTCAAAGGGGCTCACCAAAGCTGGTGAAGGGGCTGGCAGGCATGTCCTCTGAGGAGCAGCTGAGGACTCTGGGTTTATCTAGTCTGGAGAGGAGGTGACTGAGGGGCAACCTCCCTGCTCTCTATGGCTGCCTGAGGAGGGGAAGAGGAGAGGGAGGTGCTGAGCTCTTCTCCCTGGCCCCAGTGCCAGGATGCGTGTGAATGGCTCAAAGCTGCACCAGGAAAATCTTTGACTGGACATTAGGAATAATTTCTTTACTAAGGGGGTGGTGAAATCTGGAACAGGCTTTCTAGAGACGTGGCCGATGCCCCACATTTATTAGTGTTTAAGAGGCTTTTGGACAATGCCCTTAATACCAGACTTTAACTTTTGGTCAGCCCTGAAGTGATCAGGCAGTTGCACTAGATGATCACTGTAGGTCCCTTCCAGCTGAAATAGTCTAGTCTGTTCTGAAAAGTATTGGCAAAGTATCACCAGCAGGCCAAGGGAGGTGATCCTTCCCTGCTACACAGCACAGGTGAGGCACTAGCTGGAGTGCTAGGTCCAGTTCTGGGCTCCCAAGGACAAGAGAGAGAGGTGGACATACGGGAAAGGGTCCAGCAAGGGCCACTAAGATGATTAAGGGACTGCAGGAAAGCCTGAGAGCCAAGATTACACAGTTCGGAGAAGAGAAGGCTCAAGAGAATCTTTTCAGTGCTGCCCAGTGACAGGACAGGTGATGTGCACATGCTGAAACACAGGAGGTTCCTTCTGAACATCAGGAAACACTTTTTCATGTGTGACAAAGTGGGGCAGGGTGTGATGAAGCACTGGCACCAGTTGCCTGGAGAGTTTGTGGAGTGTCCATCCCTGGAGACAGTCAAGACCCATTTGGACATGGCCTTGGTCAACCTGCTCTAAGTGGCCCCACTTCAGCAGAGGTGTTGGACCAGATGACCTCCAGACGTCCCTTCCAAAATCAACCCTTCTTTGAATCTGTGAGGAACTCTACAGACGCCCAGACCATTACCAATTACAACAATTAAGAGCACAACAGGGAGAACACCTAGCGTCACTTCCCCATCCTCTTCAGCACTTGCAAATTTCAAAATCCATTCAATGCCAAACTCATCCCTTCAGTCTTTTCTGAGCAATACAAAACACTGGCTTTTCCATAAATGAAGCCCACCAAACTAGATAAATCTAACAACCACTTTAGGTTAAAAACATGCAGAAGGCCCCTCTCCCTGAAGGAATGGAGAACTGTGGGCATGCTCCGCATTCCTGGGTACTGGCTATCAATGGTCCAGAGCAGCTGCCTTGGCCAGAAGGCACAAGGAATTGACACCACAATCACAGAGCCAGGCATCTGCTTTAGGATGGCAAGGTTACAGTTCAGGCCACCTAAACTTTAGCTCTCCGCAGCTTTAGTGTCCGATCAAAGCCGGTGTTTAGATTTGCTACACGGTCAATGAAACAAGAGAGGGATCTCACTTCCCAGGGCAGTTCAACCCATCTACCCTGGCATCATCCCCTGTGTCCTCCCACAAGGGCAGAACCTTCTGTCACACTGTGCTGCCCCAGGTCAAGCTTGGAGAAAGCCGGCAGGCTTTTTACCCATGGAGTAATCTAGTACTGCAACTCCAACTGCTCACCTTCCTTACCCTGTCCACTTCATATAGTATCCTTGGACTCACGAGGACAATTTTATTTACCCAGGGAGACAAACCCACTGATGTGGCAGTGGAAGAATCAAGTGATGCATATAAATATTGCTTACATTACTTTCACGACTCTGCAGCCAGACAAGCAAAGAGTCAGTAGAGCTAAAAGCTCGTATCCAAGGCCCTGTGAACAGCTGATGCAGAAGTCTGCCAAAGGATAAGTTGTTGTGTAGTACAAGGAGCTTTATTAGCCTTTCAAAACCTAATAGCAATGCTGCATAGTTCTTGAACATGCATAGACATCTTACATCTTAATTATCTATGTCCACCCTGCAATGGCAGCTGGCAAAACACAGCTCTAACCCTGGCCTTCTATGGTGTTATAGGCCCTCACAGCCTAACCCTGTGCTTTCACTTTAATGTACTTCTGGTTTTCAGATGTCTTCAAAGCACCATAAAAAGCCTATACAATCACAAAACAGTCCCAGTCCATAGGTTTCCAGTCTGTAGAGGTTATTATTACTAAGACAGAAAGGGTAGAGATGATTCAGAAAACAACAGGATAATCAGGGAGAATACAAAGGTATTCCATTAAAGCCCAACCGCTACAGCAGCAGGGGGCAAAGGATTATCTGCTACCCTTTGGTGAACACACGATGCTGCACGCCAGCACTGAGCTGAACTGGAAGGTGCTTAGGAAAAGTACAAAGCAAACACAAAGTGGGGTGGGATTTTTAACATCATTTTCCTTGCAATTCAACCAGCAAGCAAAATAAAGATGGGATGGGCACTGAGCAAAGGCAGCAGCACCTCCCTCTGTTTAAAAAACACAACGATGTTGTGTCCAACCCCAAACTTCAGAAGGAGTCTAGGCTCATGTGTCTTGGTGAACCAAGTCCAATAACATAGGCAGCAGCAACACAGCCATCATCAAGAGCCATCTCTGAACTCAGAGCTCACCTCTTAGTTTTGGAAGAACACACACTCAACGCGGGTGAGAGGAAGGTAGTCTCACACACATCCAGGATGCTCACAGCCATCTGGGCTGCTGCAAGGATTCTTCAAGTCCATGTGTATGTAATAAAATCTAACATTTTGCCATTCCCTTCTGCAAGCTGTACAACAATGTGGTTTTGGTATGCAAATGACCCTTGTCTTTTTCCTTTTAAAGTCAGAGACTTTTTGATCACTCAGTCATCAAAAGGCTGCTGATGTTTCTACCAACTGACTGATTTATTTCTAGAACAGTAATTGTGGATTATCTGACACTCAATAGCTGCCAAAGAAAGTTGTAGACTGCCTCAAATGCAAGAACTGTTTTCATTTCCCATTTACACTACTAAAGCCCCACAAGACTTCCTTCAGCTGGTATGCTTTTATTTAAAACGAAGTATATGGAGTTACACAGAAGTCAGTAATAAACTAGGGATCAGGAATGTTTTTACTTTCTATCTCATTATATTTACAAGGATGCTGTAACTCTTTTTCAGAGGTGATGGACCCATACAAAATGTTTACATTCTGCAGAGACAGTGCATATGCAGGGCCAGAAGCAAATCCAAGTTCGATGTCCTTACATGATCTGCAGCAACATTTGTTTGACTCTTGGTGAGAAAAATACTTCTCTCTACTGTTATAAATTTACAGAGATCAATGTTTGCCCAGTATTTTATTCTATTCTGTTAAGGTGATGGCAGGCTGTTTTTTTCTGGGTCAAAAGGAATCAGCAAATGCAAATATCAGTCTTCATACAACCAGCTGCAAGACACTTCTTTCCTTGAAGCATCATCATGGATGCTGTCTCTGCCCATTGGATTACAGTCCTCTACCTGGAAAATTGCTCTTGATAGCTGGTTATTTACTGCTATTTCTTGCAGCTATTCCAAGCAACATTTCTGTGTTCTACTTTATGCAATATGGGCTTGGAAATGCAGCTTCTATCAAGGCTGCTGCTTTGGGGGTTTGATGCCCTGAAAAGAAATCAGGCTGTTTGTTTAGGCACTGCATCAGCAATCCTACAAACTCTGAAAGCAGTTCATAACTATGTATGCTGTTTGTCCTTTATGTGCTCACCAAGGATTTCAGAGTAGATGGGAATACAGCTACTTGGTAACTGATAGGGGGGAGGAATCTCTAATATAGCACAAATGCAGAGTTACCAAAATGCTCAAGCCCAAGGTTTTGCTGTCTACAACAGAACACTTATGCACCCTGTTTATACATCAGCATCATTTCTTTCATCCTCACCTGTGGTATGTGAACACTAACTCATGAATAAAGTTGTAGGAAAACAGATTTTCTGAAGAAACCTTTTGGTTACTGGAGCACCTACTCTAATCTTCCAGCTTTAAAACATACTGGTAATAAATCTGTACCACAAATAACTACATGGACCTTATGAAAATACCCCTGGTTGTATCTGAAACCATGTTAAAAATACTGACTCGGTTACATAACCTATTTATAAAAAGCTATTGAAGTGAATATCCTGGCAGCCCAGGCACACTCAAAATACTTGAAAACATGCAGAGATCAGGATGAAGGACTCTCCTCCAGCAGTAAAAAAATGCAAACATAATGTGCTGTCAAGGAAACACATGACTCCCTCTTTTTCTGGCCATGGGTGACGCATGGCATTCTCCTCTAAGGGAATTCCTTTTGGCTTCCAGAGGATGAGTCAGTGCCAAGCAAATGCCTATAGCTACAGCACATTTCTACCCCCCCAAGGGTAGTGCTGTAATCCTTTCCTCAATGTCTTCTATCTTAAAAACACATAGCAATGGGTTCCTCTCTCTAATCCCACACACCCAGGAAGAATTTAAGCCTTTTCAGCAATTTTTTTGCAATACTGCAAACTTGTCCATAGGTCCCTTGCTGGTTGCTATATTCCTATTCACTGAGAGCCACCATCACATTTTATTTGAACTGAGCTTCACTTCCCAGCTTGAGCTTGCATTGCCCACAAAATCCCACCTGCTTTTGCAACACAGGGTGTCAGGGCCTTCCCAAAAAACTACTGCAGGGTTATCTGTCTGCAGACCAGCAAGCCATGGCTCTCCAGCAAGCCAGGTGGGATAGACAGAAAATGCTACCCAAGACCCATTCATGCTGAATGCACGTATGTTCTTCATCTGAGGAAGAGAAGCTGCTTCCCCTAACACCAGTTTGAAGGATGTTCTAGGACAGGGGTAGAGAGGATTTAGGATTACAGCCGGTTTCTGGACCACCCTTACACAGTGCTGGACTTGCAGCCACTACAGACACACGTCACTTGGCTGCCAGTATGAAGGGAGAAGGTCTCCAGAACAGAGCCCTGCATCAACAAGTACAGCGACCTGTATCTGCTGAGCTGACCCTGGAGTGGAGCTGAGACTCCCACCTGATCATTTGGGAGGAAAAGGGAAAGAGGAGGAATACGTGAAGCAGCAAGTTTGGTGATCAGAGAGTCAGCAAAGTATATAAGGAAACACTTGGTCTCACAACAGCGTCCTGCAGGATGGCCCAGGGGCTGTGATGCAAGGTAGCTGTGAAGGTAGAGCAGCAAGACCCCGTCTGGAAGCTGTCACTCCCAGCCCCTGCCCTCAGCTCTCCAACACCTTGCTAGCCAGCAAACAGCTAGCACAGGGTGAGTCTCCAGGCACACCAGTACAGCTGGATTTACTACCCCTTTGCTTTTCCCTCCCAGCAGCCAGCTTCTCTCCTCAGCCTGGAAGAGCAGAGCTCCCTGGACAGCCAGTGCTGCCCGTCTCTGCTCTGTGGGTCACAGCCAGACATCACTGACCCGGGCTTGTCACTCAGCAGTAATGTCAACTGAGCACTGGTCCCAGTTTGCTTTGCAGCCCTATACATCTTTAGTTGGGCCTGAGTTTTTAAAAAAAACCCATGCTTTCTATTAGTCAGTGCATAAGCCTGACTGAAGTTAACAGCATGATGAAATGCCATTTGACTTCTCTTAGTTTTCTGGCACCTCTTCAGCATGCAGCCATACCAAATCATGCTTCAATTAGACTCACAGACATTGTTAGAAACATCCTATGCAAAACCCACTCAAGCCCAAACCCTTATTTTGAGCACCACTAAATCATTCCCTCTGCCCTCCCTTTTGGTCCATAAACCTTTCCTGTTTGTGCTTGAGATAAGATCCTATAACCATGTTATGGTCCACAGTGAACCTTTATGGAAGACTAGTGTATCCAAGAATAGAGCATAGATGCACATAACAGAAGCACCCTCAGCACACACTGGGGTTAATTAGCACAAAAGAAGAGGACAAAACCCTTTGGGTCATCAATTTTTTATGCTAAAATTGTATTTACATATCTACACAAACTGACTTCACCCATAAGTCAGTTCTGCACTACAAGATGAACATGAAACATGAGAGTCAGAGGAAAAAGAGCCCCCCAAAAAAAACACAGCTGAGTTGTGCTAATGGCCCTCGGTACCTGGGAGGGAGCACTCCCCATCAGCTGCCAGCTCTTGCCCACTGTCCCTGTGGCCTGACCTCAACCCCTAATGAAAGCACACACTCCATTTCATTGTCATTCATGAAGCCCACAGCCCCAGTTTTACCTTTGGTATTTGCCAGATGACAAGCTGAGTAAGAACAAGGATGATCATTGCTTACAGGATGGGGAAGCAGACAGCATGGGCACGTGTTCACTGGGAGGGCTGTGGTATGCCCCTGCTGCAGCCAGCCTTGGGCAGTCTGAGGGTAAGGGCTGCAACAAGGTGTTTTCTAATTGTATTAAGTGCAGGCAGAAGCTTAGGCAGCAACTATGTACTGCTTTGGGAAGTATGCAGAGGGCCAGGAAAGATAGCAGCCAAAAAGTGACAAATATAGTAAAACATCCCGCTGCTTAAGCATGTTTGAGGTGGGTTTGGTTTTTTTAATGTTTGCCATGAAAAACATCTCATCTTTGCTGGCGTATTCCATCTACAGAGTTGTCACTCCCCCCATGACACTGTTCACTCAAACCCCCAAAACCAGAAGCAAGAGAAAGAAAAAAAAAACCAAAGCATGCTTAACTTTCAGCCTCATTAACTTCCTTCGTCTGCCCCTAAGGAAGTCTGACAAGGAAATAAAATTGGTTTCTCCTTTTCCACTAAAAGCATCTGAGTGTGTTCAGTCATTCCTTAAATGGAAGGAAAAATTGCATCCGCTGCCATGTCTTAACGGCTGCTGGAAGCCACCCGAGAGCTTATGAAGTAAGCTGATGGGCTTGGATAGGAATACTGTGCCATATTGCTTTGGGACTAGCTGCCAGCTAATGACACAACAGAATGATTTGGAAGATTCTGAGGGAAAAAAAAAAAAAAAAAGTCTATCTACAGTAAGTAGAAATTAAGATAAAACCAGGGTGCTGCATTTCCTTTTAAAAAAACTATTTAAAAGGTATGTTTATATTACATGTGTATATTATAGCATAGTATTTATATAAATTATGATATATACACTTATTAAATATCTACTAGAAAATTTTCATTTCATTTTATAAAAATATTTCTAATATATATAAAAACACACATATGTAAAATTACATAGGGCTGCATTCTTGCAGCTTCCTAGGTTGGATAAAAGCAGCTGTTCTTCCACATCTAGCCATCACTGTTTTGCCTGCAAAACAGTTTGAAACCAAATAGCAGAGGAAGGCTCTGCGGCTGGGAAGGGAACCAAGAGCTAATGGAAGGAGCAGAGAGGCTGAAACCCGTAGCGCAGGCCGGACAAGCACTGTACCCCCGGTGTTTGCATCTGCGGATCCTATTACAGTGTGTGAGCGGTGGGAGTATTTGTCACGTGGAGAAAGGAAACTGTAATGGAACTAAACCAGGGGAAAACATGAATTATGGATGGTTAATACTGGGAGCTGAAGGGGGGGAAACAGCAGCGTTACTCAAGCTAACAGGCAGGAGGCAACCGGAGTGGGCAACTCCTTCCTCCCTTTCAGCGGCTCCCCAGGGCCAGGGACACTCTCCCAATCCTCTCTCCTTGCTATTCTCTTTCCCTACATCTGCAGCAAAGCCTTGATTTTGCAGGACCTATGCCCTTTGCGTCGAGGGTCTGATTTATGCTGGGCGGATGCTGTGGTTTCAGCACAGCCGTACCACTGAAGGAACCCAACGATGACTCGCACACCCCGGGCGTTGTGTGCTCCCAGTGCACCAGAGCACAACCAAAAAAAAAAAGGGAGGTTGCAAGGACAGCAAACTTTTTCCAAGCACTCTGGGAGGGAGAAAGATGTGCTCCCCAAATGACCCAAACCACAACCAGCAGCAGAAGGCATGTGAATGCCCACATGTAACGAGAAGTCTGGAGGCTTCCCTGGGAACACCCATTCCAAAGGGATGAAATCTGCACTGCTGTGCCTACGGATGTTTCCTACACCAGTAAGCAGTGCAGGTCATACACAGTGAAATTAAAAAGGGAGCTGATCAAAGCTCCCAGTCTTGCAGTGATGTCAAAAAAACAACATTCTTGTCTTGTCCATCTACCTAGATGAGGTGTCTCTGGAGTTGAGGGTCTGATGGTCGACAGAACATTTCTGCAAATTCTGGGGGTTTCTAGCATAGAGAGGATTATAAACAGCAGGGAAGCATCCTACTTACCTCCACATCCACATGGAGGATCACATCTCAGGCCTAATTCTTGCCTTTCTTGGGAATGGGCTAAGAAATAGGAAGGAGGCTGGACGTCATCTACTCATTCCCACTGGCATAAAGTCTCCCTTTCTGAAGATTCCCTCAAACATTTAAACCAGAGGGACCTGCAGAAGCAGCATCTTCATGGGTACGTGCACATGCACATAAATACTCTCATTCATTACCACATTCACCTAGATTTGCCATCCCATCTCAATTTGGCGTGCAGAGTACTGAAGATGCAAGCACAGAACTAACCCTCCTATGGACTTTCCTTCTGCTGTCCTCTCTCCTTTTTCCCTATCCTCCAACTCTACCTCTGCAAATTGGTGCAGCGCCAAGAGAGTAGCAGCAGTTAGAAAAGTAAGCATCAGGGAAAACTTCCAAGGACCTCAGAAAAAAAAATGCTGGTTATTAAGGGCAGGGATACATTCCACTTGATTGAACAGAACCAAAACTGATTCCTGAGAGGCAAAGGTTAATTAGAAAAATGGCTCAAAAGGATCAATCTGTTCTAACTCATTATTTGTTGATTTCTTTTTTACATTTTAAAAGAGTTTAAAATAGACTAGGCAGCTGAAAATAAACCCCAAATTCCCAAACACATGAGATAAAACCAGAGAAGGCCTGAGACTGCCCGTAACATAACAGTTACAGAGTAGGAGCCTAATGAGTAAAGAATGAGCAAATCAAATACCTATATTAAGTTATATTGAACGCAGCAGTCTTGTCCACATGCACCTACTAAAGGGCACCAGGTACGGACAGTGGCAATGCAGCTTCACTTCCAACATCATCCAAAACTCGGGGTGACAATCCAGGAGGCTTCTCTGTCACCACTTCCACCTACTCCACTCCTTCACTCACTACTCCAGTGCTCAATGTTCCACTACGTGATGATTCAGGCAACAGAAGAGAATGTTATTGCAAATGTGTGTGTAGGGGGTATATCTGATTACAGTTACATTTACTCACAAAAAACTCCACGGGAGTTGTTTCAATTCACTTCTGACAAAGTAAAGCCAAAACAGTTGCTTGTATTAAAAAAAAAAAAAAAAAAAAAAAGGGAGTACCTGGCTTTTAGCTTAATTTATATTGTGATAAAATACATTTTTCTTTTTCCATACTGTATACTATATTTAGCTAAGAAGAAGAACGTCTCCCTTCAAACCAGTTCACCTTATGACCAGTGGTTTTGAAATCTGGGAACGTGTTCTGTATAATGGTCACAGTCTTTATTTATTTATTTGTTTTAAAAAAAAATTTTTTTCAAAGGATGCCTGTTTCCTTGTAATTCCACAGGAAGAGAGAGGCTGACAGAGTGTTGTGCTTGTGGCAACATTGATTTCTTCTGAGTCATTAAACCTGGACATGGGCAAGTTGTTTAACTTGCACTGAATTATTCAAGCCTATCCTAACAGGGGAGGAGACCAAGATTGAAAACAAAAAATTTAGAAGCTCATAAAAACCAAAAGGTGACTTAGAGCTTCCAAATATAGGCCTTATGTTATACTGTAAGTGGTCTCTGGCATTTGGCTCTTTTTCCGGATTTTCTGAATCATTCCCTGCTGGGGTAGGAGCTTCTTAGTTCTAGAAACAGCACTTTCTCCCATCCAACCCTGCCCCACTGCAGCAATGGAAAAACTGAGTAGGCCTAAATTAAATCAAACGGGTATGTCTGGGAAAGGGCACGCCACCAAACTATCCTTCTGCTGCAAGAGACAAAGCTACCAATAAATTGGGGGGGCTCAGGATGCAAAGCAGTTATTGTTAGGGAGACTCAAGTTGAAAAATTTACCTCAGTGTCCCTGCAAAACAGATGTGAATCTGGGAAGCAATAAAATGCTGTTTGAAATAGTTTGCATCCCCTTTCTCCATCAGGTACGTGAAACCATGGAAGCCACTTGGGTTTGTTAACTACAGGCCCAGGAACAATGCTGCAGTTTGGTGGCAAGAGAACTGTAATTGTGGCATCTGAGTGCTGGTAAAATTTAGCCTGGCATTATGCAAGGAGTATTGAAGCTTCCTGGCTGGATCTGGCTACAGAACTTCAAAGTCTTCTGTAGTATGCTCTTAACAAAGAGATTGACCCTCAAAAGTTGGCTCCTGCTTCGAAGAGGCTGGAAGAGGGCCAGAGCAATTGCACATTTCTTACAGGCATCTTCTGCAGAAGACTTCATGCCAAAGTGGAATTGTTTAAACAGTAGAAAAGGCCAAACCCCAGGGATTAAAACAGGAGAACATAGACAAGAGGTGCTTGGAGAAACACTATGAAATCATTGAGGAGAGGCAATGCAACAAGGGGAAAGGAGCCCTATAAAAAACAAAAGTGGTGCTTTGATCAAGTGTACTTTCTTCTACAGCACTTTTATGAGCTGCTTATGCTGTCTTACATATTCAGAGACATTTTGACAGAAAGGATAAATTTAAGGACATCATTACAACAGGTAGAGAATAAAGCAGAAACCATACTAGCAGACAGTTTGTATGCTTTAAGGACTTCCCACTGCAGGGCTAAAAGCCAGCCCAACCATGTTTCTCAAGTGGAGCTCAGGAGGCTGGTGACAAGACCTTGATTCAAGACCAAGGGGCCGGCAAAGGACAAAGAAAAGACTCAGCCAAAGTGACCGAGGCCTTGCCACCATGAGGGGGATAAAAAGGAGGGGGTGACAAGGTAACATTCCTGCACTACTAGTGCAGCAAAAGTCTTCAGTGCAGGCCCAGCCAAGCACTATCAAGCTTGAATATCAAGAGAGCTGAGCCTGTCAGTCAGCAGAGCCATCTCCTGCACCACAAACAGGAATCCCCTGCCAACACCAGGTCATTCTCTCTATGCCACATGGCGAAGGAAAGGCCACAGGAGATGAGACTTCCTCAGAACTGTCACTTGGGTAAGCCCACTCTAACAGTACAGAAAAGAGACCAATTTGGTACCCAAGCTTGGAGGGAACAGACCATACATCCACCCTCCTAAAACTGAGGTCAGCTGCACGTTCCAAAATGTGAAGTAAAGAAATGGAAAACTGTGAAAAGAAGCGGGCCAGAGGGAGTAGAGGCAGAAACCCCGAGTTTCATATACTTGTGAAGACAGCACTCCTCTGTCTTGCAGGCACCCAAGCCTTTAGCTGTCAGAAATGCCACTTAAATCAACTGAGCCAGCCTACTCACAAGTGGAACTGATGTCAAGCCACAAAGAATTTTCTTTATGCTGATGCTATACTCCTAGGTCACCAGGAGTGCAAAGAATACTGAGAAAATAAGGTACTGAGAATATAACTGAAAATAAGGTATTTGATGAAAGGTACTGAGAAAATAACAATCCAAGATCACATCTTGCAGGAGAGCTCAGAAAGCACAAAGCAGATAAGAAAACCACCTGTCACGTAAAGCACCAGAAGTTCAAAGCCTCCTTTCCAAAAGCTAATTACAAAAGTATCCTACTACCAGCTTCACCTACAGCGTCACATGACCCTGCATTAGAAAAGGGAATTTAGCTTACAGGAAGCATTTAGAGTGCCATTTATATAACTTTAACTGAAAGAGCAGACCAGACAGTTTTTCTCTCAGTCTGGTTGGGTTTTTTACTTTAATGATGACTTTGAAGTGTGATAGGGGGCTACAAGAAGCTTAAGCCTCTGGTTAGCCAAAACCCACAACCTCATATAGCCTTTGCTCTGAGTATCAGAGTAACACGGAAAGGTTTTGATTTAAACCTCAAGGGGATGCATCACATAGCTGCAACTCTAATCCAGGAGAGAATGTAATCCTTCCTCAGTTCTCAAAGTCAGGAAAAACTGGCTGAGTCTGCACTCTCCCAGCCAACTGCTGTCCTCAAACCAGCCTCTGCTCCATTTGCTGGCAGAGTATTCCAGAAGAGCTATACTAAGCAGAAGGGGCAGACCACCGAAACAGGAAGTATTTGGCATAGACGTATAGCAGATCAGACTACAGCCTGTCTCCACAGGCTTCTACTGTTCACTTTTTCTACTGTATCCCAGAAAACTCCTAGAGACTGCACATGGTAAAGAGAAGAAGCCTCCACCAACCAAACCCACAATGGCTGTCTCCAGGAGCACTACAGAACCACACACAGAGAAATGCTGGTCAAAAGAGATTATCTGATGCAACAGCCGCCTCAACATGGGACTATCATGAGGTCAACTGTGGCTTCACCCAGTTGATCTCGAAAAAACCCTCCAAAACCCTAAGGCTCTATGGCCTCAACACCTCTTCTAGTGCTGCACCAACCTGTGAGCAAGGAAGCTGCTTCTGATGTCTGTTCTAAGGATCCCAATCGAGCCAAGAGCCCACTTGCACTAAAGCAAGGGGTTATTTTACTTGCAATGTTTGGCTATGTGCTTCCTGTTGAACTTCTTAAGGCTCATGTTGTCTCAGATGAGTTTCTCCAGGATCTTCTGGATTGCATGGCTACCATCTGCTGCAGTAGCCACTCCCCCAAATGACACACCGTTACAGCGCACAGTAATTTATTACCCATCATAAAGGATAATACAGGCTACCACAATGTCTGTGGGCATAAGAATAAATATCTGACTAGACAGATTGAGTAATGTTTTCTTTCTTCTACCCCAACAATAGCTTGTGCCAGATTCTTCAGAAGACAGAGCAAGATACAGAGTAAAGAAGCCAAACAGCTTCTCCTCTACCCCACATGATGCCTAACAAGATACGGACCACTGTCCATATAATTGCCTCAATCCGTGGTTCCCAAGCTTTCTGGGCTGTGAGCTGCTGTCAAGATTGAAGCTGCTCTTCATGGAAGATCACATGCCATCGTGAAGCTGTTGACCAAAAGGAGGGAGGTCTCACCTATCGTGAAACCACAGCCATGTCAGTCACACCTCAGGAATGGGGCAGGCAGGGGGCAACTAATCCTTTCTTTCAGCTTCTGTTGAGCTCCTAACCAGCGTGGCATTTTCTGGCATGGGCTTATTCATGTGGCATGTTAACAACTCCCTTAAAGCAAGCACAGCTGAAGGTTTTCCCTTTGTTTTAATATGTAGTTAGAAAATAGCACAGTTCAGTTATTTTACATTCCCTTATCACAGTAGCCTTTTTATTCTAGTATCTCATGACTTTGAGATCAGAACGAACTCCATAACCTAAGGAACCTCATTAAAATGACCTATTTTTTTCACAGAAAGTTTCCATTATGGAAGACATCATTGAAACTTTTAAATTGTGGAATAACAAGCTTCAGATCAAGAGTGTCACACGGGTACTTAGACATAAGCTTCTGCTGCTAGCAGTAATGGCTGCTGTTACAAAGACGGATTAAGCATCTTTCAATTAACAAACTGCAAAAAAAGCCTGTATACAGCAGGACACACAGTAAATGCTTCCCTGCAGTTGAGTGTTGCACACAGGAGCATGCCATGACTTTCCTGTTTATTTATGGTAAATTCAAGCACTGCATCTGCCAGAATAATTTTAAAAAAAAAAAAAAAAAGCCAACAAAAAAACCAACCAACCCACAACAAATTCACCACAGCGTTGATAAGGAATCATAGCATATGGTTGGACCTCATCAGGCAGAGCAGCCTAGCATCATCAAGCTGAAACACAATGGCACTGCCCAGGCACCCTGCTCCCAGTGCTGGTACCACAACCATGCTGGCTGCACGCACCCTCCTGAGGCAGCTGCATGGTAAAGCTCTGTCTTCCCCCGTGGATCAGATGCCAGAGGTGACCACCTTGTGGACCTCTCTCTGCACCATGTTCTCACCATGGAAGTTGAGGTCTTCATACAGTGGGTGGTGTGGCACTGGAACAGGCTCCCCAGGGAAGGGGGCACAGTACCCAGCTTGGCTGAGTTCAAGAAGCATCTGGACGATGTGCCCAGTAACACACTCTGACCTGGCTGGCCCTGTGTGGAGCCAGCAGTTGCACTTCATGATCCTTATGAGTCCCTTCCAACTCAGGATATTCTGTGATTCCATGCATTACAAAGGCAGCAAGTAGTGCTGCCCCCAACGCATACAGCCAGGGCACAGCTCAGCTCTCTCCTGCAACTGCAGATGAAGTTCTTTGAGCAGTCACCGCTCCTGTCCAGCAAGCCACATCCAGCAGTTTAAGTGAAACCAATTTACTTGACAGACAAGAAGCTCCCAGATTAACCTGGATCAGCTCTGGGTGCTGAGAACAAGCAACAAGCCCATAGTGGGATCTCAGAAACACGTGCTGCTGAAGGGGCAATGGGAACACTCTTGAAGCTGCAGAGGAGTGACAACACTCACCCAGCATGATGCCAGAGATGGAGATAGGCAGAACTACATCACTCTTTAATGCCTTATTTAGACATTTTACAGTGCATGAAAGCATATGCATTATCTAAGTGCCAGCTATATAGTGTACACGGCTCCTACTTCAGGGTTAAGGAAATAATTAAGGCATTCTTCGTTCCTTTGGCATTTACTCTTTGCTATTCAGATCACTGCCCTGATTCTTAGAGTAGCCCCACCCCCTGTCTTTTTTTTTTTTATATTTGCTGAAATAGTTTGTAGCTATAACTGTGATTACACGTTGCAAACACTGGTTTGTGGAAGATTAGCTGTGGTGACAGCGGCTGGGGACAAGCTGGTGGATGACCAGTGCTAGTTTAGAAGCACAAGACAGCAACAGGAAGCCATCAGTCACCTTCTCAGCAAGACTCAGTCAAGCAGCAGAAGTTTTAAGCTGCCTCCTTCTCAAAGGGCGTCACATCTGTAAAAGCTGAATAGCTGCAGCTTGGTCTTAAAAGGCTACATGCTATTAAAAAATAATAATCAATAGAAATTCAAACCAAAAGGAATCACACAGGCTGGGAGGATAGAAAGGGACACTAATTTCAGTAGACAAGGCTCCTTAAACACAGATGCCTGCAAACTACCATAGTTGTCACGGTACACAGCCAACAGACAGGGACATAACCAGTTACTATAGAAAGTTATAGAAATGACCATTGCATAGATTGCAGAGGGCTGCTTCTATGGAGGAGTTTTCTTAAACCGACCTGCCAGTACCCACACTAAGCTGTAAAGCAAGGTGTAAGGTCTAAAGCAAGGAGAACTTGTCCTATCTGCTTCACCAGATGCATAACAGGGTTATAAGAACACAATAAACATGATTGTGCCGTGCCCGCTCTGTCATCAGAGGTTTTACCTTTAGAGCAGAAACAGGTAAACACAAAAGCAAAACCCCACGTGCTTCTAATTTTTAAAGGCTGTGAGCTTACTGTGGATTTAAAAAAATATAACAACCTTTTGAAAGCCTTTCAAAGAGCCACAAAAAGGAGATTTTGTTAAACACATGATTCTCATTGTTGCCTTATTTATGCTATGCAGCGTGAGCACGGCAAAGATATCAGGTGCTTTGCCTGTGAGAGGATGCAGCCCAGCACGAGCTGCGGGCAGCGTGAACTCCCTGAACTGAAGTAACCCTGGTCAGGCAGGGATCCAGCCAGACGTCTTAGGGGTTACTAGGATTCACGTTTCAAGAGCAGAAGCGTCATCTCTCTCTCTCTCTCTCTCTCCTCTCTGGCTAATAAAAATTGCCAAAGGCAGATGTCTCTGCATGCTTACATTGTCAGATATTATGTGGTTGGGACTGCATTGCCACAGGATTTAATAAGAGGAAGTTCTCTTATCTCCCTTGGTTAGACAAAAAAAAAAAAAAAAAAATATTTTTTTTTTTTTTAAAANAAAAAAAAAAAAAAGTCTTTTTTGCTTTATAAAGAAAAGAGAAAAAACAGAACCCTCCCCAGAGCCTCTCTACTAGCATAAGAGAGGGAAGAAAAAGTTCCTGACATTATGCAAGTCCTAGCAGTTGTAAGAAAGGTTAATATAGTTTATTGGACTCCCATTAGGGTCTAACAGTAGCCTACCTTCACAGCCTGCACACATCAAAGGCGATTTCATTTGTTTTCTTGTTTACTCCTCCATGACTAAACTCAACGCCCCTGCTTCCAAACCCATTCTCCTTTCTGAGCCAGTGGCCAATTCCCTTGCCATTCACCTCAGCTGAGCCCAGTGGTTTTACGCAGCTGTGGAGCGCACGTAGGAGTACTGAGGCTTCTAGAATAGGGACCGCATTATTTACTCCAATGGGCTTGATTTTGGTTTGCAGCCCAGGTGGCCAGGGTATCCAGCAAGGAGAACCTCCACACCTTCTCATGTCGAAGCAGAGTCTATGAGCAGCATCTCAGAAGGTGCTTGTTCCCACAACAGTCCAGCTGCTCTCCCAGTGTGATGCCAACCAGGGGCTTCCAAACACGGCAGCAACCTTGTCCTACAACAGCCCCCTGGTTCTCACCAATCTTCCACTAGTTCAAGCAATCAAATACTTTTCGAATTATAACTCAACTATGCCATATACATAAAAGACTATAAAGAAAATCACGCCCTCCCCAATGCCTCAAACCCTAACGCTCAGGAAAAGACCAGCCAGGTCACAAATGATGAAAAAAAAATTAACAATAAAAAAAAAAAGCATGGCAGCGTTCAGCAGCACTTCACTAGGGAAAATAAAGCAGAGCACCAGCTTGCAATTTGGCACCTCATTCAGAATAAGGTCAACATGAGGCAGCAGCACCATCCTCAAGGGAAGGAGCTCTAGGAAAGAAAAGGGGGTGGAGGAGTACGATGAGTTTCTGGGTGAGAGCAGAGAGCAAAGTCAAGCTGCTATTAAGTCTCCAGTGAGGCCAAGAAGGTAAGCTCCCTGGCCACATGCAAGCCTGGGTGATCCCACCTTGGGTACGTAGTGACACGGGAGGGTGAAGAAAGCGGTATGCTTAGGGAGGGAAGGCTACAAACAGTCATCCCTTCCTCTTCTAAGAAAGCATGGGGAGGAGATGACAACATACATCATGACAGAAAAATGCTAAGGACAGCTTTCCCAGAAAAGCAGGGTAGAAGAAAGACGCAGGAAGGAGAATTTCTCTTTCCTCTTCAGAGAAATAGATGAATAGTTCAGGCAAAGTCCGTACTGTTAGGGCTGAAGCACAAGTTAAGAGCCAGGATGGACAGAAAAGGAGGCTGAGCAATCACTGGAGCAGATCCTCAGCAGAGATGCTTCCCCCTTTGCTGCTGGAGGGCGGCCCTGGGCTGGATGTCAGGGTTCTCTCTTCCCATAGGCCCAGAGAGTAGAGCAAGGATCACTACAAACCCCCCCACTCTCCCACTACGTGAAGTCTGGCAGACCACAAGGAGGAGGAGGAGGAGGAGCGGGCACGCACAGGCAGTTTAGCAGTAAGTTGTGTACCTTCTGCCTACACAAAGAGAGGCAGGTTAATACCAGTTGTTACTTTATGGGAAAAAAAAAATAAGACAACTCAGGGTTTTTTCCCAGACTTGTGAGAAGCCGTTACCCACCTGTGCACACCGTAACGATGGTGGAATTTCAGCTCAGTCACAGAACACCCAAATAAATGCGCGTGGCCCTGACACACAAGAAGCAAGCCAGCGCAGGGAGACAACCCCTTCTGATGAGTAAGCAGGGGTGACGTGTGCCTGCGCTGCGTAGATGCAAAGACAGCTTGCAAAGGGTGTTGGGTAACACCACGAGGTGAACTACCACTTTCTCGGGATCAACCCTCCCGAGCAGGAAAACACTGCTATCACAAATTAGTCACTGTCGCCAACCAGCTCAGCAGTGAGGAAATCTCTCACATGGCAGGCAAAGCCATCTGATTTCCTAAGTCAGCAGAGCCAGGGTGTTGGGATTTTGCTTTCCTCTCTCCCCCATGCCCATCCCAAAACACAGTAACACTCCAAAATGCTCTTTTAAGAAGGGAAACACCCATCATGTCTACAGGATGTGAGAGGTGAAAGGGATGTGGGTTAGCTGGAGGAGGTGCAGCAACACAGCACCCAACTGTCTTGCCCTTCTAGTCATACCAGGACGTATCCACGCTCACAGCAGACAGCTGCAGAATGTTTGGATCAATGTGGGACCTGGCTGTCCTACCCACCTCCTCTCAATTTGGCTTTTCTTTCTCCAGGGCAAGCAGTCTTTTCCACAAGGCGTGGCTCTGAGGGATGAATGCAAAAGGTGTGAGATTATGGACCACAGCAGCCTGCAAAATTTCCAAGTGTACCTCTAAAGTAATCCTGTTGGGATTTTTAGAGACTACCTTCACAATTTTTGAACCTTCAGAACAGGCAATCCTTGAATTTGAGTGCCCAACCCTGCAAAGGCAACTTGTATATGCCACTGATTTAGGGATCCCACTCAAGCTGGCTGGTGCTTATAGGTAAGTCTGTTTACAGGTTCCTGTAAATAGAAGGAAACACCCTGAAGAAAAAAATTGGCTATCAAACCACATATATGAGCTCCTCTAGCACATCTCCATGCACCTCAAACCACAGCTTTAATTCTGTCCCACCTTCCCTCTCCTCAATTCCTCTAGCACTCCAAACACCCATAGCTAATAGTATCAGAAGGGGCAGCAAAGCTAACAGCAGCACAGCCGGGTGTACTGGGACAAGTTCTCTACTTCACCTGAGCTCCTCACTTGCTAGAAGGCAGGAAAGGGTGAAATAACTCTGATGGAATAAATTTCCCTTTCGCCCTTTATTTGCTATTTCTTCTTGAGCTTCTGAATGCCTTGAGAGCTGCACAAAACCTCCTGGAGCAGCACCTTCAGGTATTAGGTGGGTTGACCTCAAGACCACCACCTTATACATGATGCAATCCAAACCTCCAAGGTCAAATCCCTCAACTGAAAGATGTCCTTGCAAAGACATTTTAAGGTATCTATACATTCATTACCTTGTTCTCTCGCTCTCTCTCTTTGTTACCTGGGTTTGGGAAGAAAAATTTTAAAAGGACAGTTCAGTAGGAAGCACCCTCCTCCCTGTCCCATTAACCTGCTTTTATTTCCCCTGCCCACCTACATACAAAAAGAAACAGCAAACCAATAGCAAAGCGCTGCCCACCCCTCCCTCCATTCCCAGCCCCCCCTCTGCCTTCCCAAGTGACTGCAAGCGGGGTTGAAAGAAAGGCGCCGTCTCTTCCTGCTTGCACCCAGGAGTCCCACCACGCTGGACACTTGTGCTTCTTGATGTCAGGCCAGCAGGCAGATAAAATGGAGCACTGCCACGAGCCAGCCCAGCTAGCCAGGCACCCTGGCTAGCGCGCCGCAGAGCCGGGCGCTCATACCACCGTCACGCCACAGAGCCGCCCCCCGCCTTGGCTCATCGCTGATTCGGGGTTACGTTATTCCCATGAACCGCTGCCTGTGTTCCCGCCTGGAAAGCCAACAAGGGAACATGCTAGCCTCCCGAAAAGCCATGCTCTGCGAGGAGGAGTGGATTAGAGGGGAACAATGTTGGAGTGTCTTCAGTGAGCTGGAAGCAATCCCAGCTTCCAGCTGCACAATGACATGCAGGAAGGAGTTTTGAAAGCTTCCCAGTCACAGAGTAGCCCTGTGTGCCAGGCTCGGAGACGTCTGGACATAAGAATGGCCTTTAAAGCATAAGGATGCCAGAGGACTGCAGAGCCCTGCTCGCAGACCGGCCCTGGCAAAGCAGGGAATGGAGGATTGAGCTTAGCTTTTTTTTTTTCCCCTGGCATTGGGTGCTATTTGTGTAGTCCAGATCCTTAACCTTATTTAGGTCAGAGGCTTCAACACAAAGCAGTCTTAGAAATGTCGCTTTTCTGTGGGAATGAGAAAGTTTGCTTGTCCAGACTCAGAGCTCTCCAAATACTGGTGCTCTAGTGAGAGTTAGGAAGGGGTGGCAGGAGGAGATCATGTTTGATGGGCTGCAGGCAGTGGTGCAAAGTTCTGCCCAATGCAGTTTTATACATGATGCATGTGTTTTGTAACAAGCTCTAAGGAGGATAAAGCAGCTCTTTAACTACATGCAGGGCATGAAACAGGATCACACGGATGCTCATGAAGACATTCCCCATGGGTTCGCCCTGATGCTCCACCAGCCACTGTGATGCCATAACTTCCTCTGGATCAACACAGGTCTTCTCCAGCTTGAACAGGTTATAACCCTCCAAAACTGGTGGAAAAACATTGAAGATAGCAACATGGGCACTGCCACGGTGCAGAGGCAAGAACGCTGCATGCCAAGCCCTGGTGGCTATGTTATTTGATTCAACAGCAGGCATAAAACAGCATAAATAAGACTCCAGTAATTCTTCTCAGCAGTGCTTATGCACCTGCAGCCAACAGAGTCCATGGAGCAGAAATTATAACCATTTCCCAACACCGATCTCATTCCTGTTTCTTGATTATTCGGAGGATGAAGTAATCATTGCTCCATGGAAAGCATTTCAGATTATTTAAAGAGGTGTGCCTTGCACAGGTTTTGCTAGCATAGCAGCCTCCTAAAGTTGTGCCATAGGAACAACCTATAAAACCAATGATTTAATACCTATAGGCAACAATACATTACTAAACTGTCACACTTGCCATTCATTGCGCCCATGAGGCAAAGCATCAGTATGGAAAACAGCAGGTAAACACAAGGTGACAGGGAAGCACACAGAAGTGTTGTAACTGGATGCAGCATCCAGCAGGATGGAAATAAGGATAAACACACGGCCTAAAGTTTAACCACTGACTCAACAGGAACAAAACTCTGGATTTGGCAGAGTTTCCAGGAGCATCCCAGTTTTAAGGAGCAGACCAGGGAGGTAAAAGTTGAGCCAAGCAGTGGGAATAATAAAAATGGATGCAACAATCTCTCTGCTGTCTTCAGTCAGCAGGTTCAAGCTGTTGTATGACCCTTGCTCCCTGGTAACAATAAATTGTTCTGCAGCAGACAAATACATTTGCAAAATTTACCAAAAGCATTTGATCAAGTCTTTAGGTTACAATGACCCTGGCAAAATCTCATGANGGGTGAGGTGTGTGTAAATTTCCCAAAAACCCAGAAAGCCAGTATAGTCATCTGGAAAAGCTCTGCTCCAGAACAATAATGCTTTCAGGCCATCATACTTAGCACTCTTAACAAAAAACATGCTTATGTACTAACTGAGTGCTCACATTTAGCACTGATCTAGCTGTAGACTCCAAACCATCCCCGAAAATGTACCAATAAGCACCTTAAAAACTGAGGCACAGGGAGTCTTGCATGGAAAGCTCAGGCTTTCTCCTATAGATACACCAGGGTTTAGGCAAATCAAGACATACCTAAGCACTGAAGACAAGCATCACTGCCCTAAAAGCAGACACTCCTCCAGTACTATTTCTAAGAGATATTCTGAACAGCGCGCCGTGTTGAAGAGCTGCTAGACAAAAAGATTCCTCTGATACGAATTCATCAGCCTCTCCTCAGAGCTGACGTCTCCAGACACTATCTTTAGGAAGATAAGATGCATATGGAAGAGGAATTGCAAGCTGTTGGCAGGGGTGCAGCGTGTGCCCGCGCGGCATAATCAGATAGGCTCAACTGAAGATAGGAAACAAATGCCGAGCGCTGGCGCTGCTGAGCCCCGAACGCACAGAAAAAACTCCTTCTAAACAACTGCTCTGGCAAGTTAAAAGCAACTCCACGTCCTGTCCAGCACATCAGGAAGTTAAGGAGGTATTTTGCTGCAGTACCTCTGAGGAACAGAAATCAAAAGCCATAAATACTTCTTTTTTTTCCACCTTTAAAGCAGCAGAACAAGAGCCTCCTCTATTTATAAGGATTCACAGCGACCCTTGAAACAAACAGCAAGGCTGCAGCATTCAAGCAGGTTTTGCCTAAACTTGAGGCATCTTAAAAAATGCAGGGAATGGATTGAAGCTAAAGGAGGGAAGGTTTAGATTAGATATTAGGGGGTAATTTTTTACAGAGAGAGTGGTGAGGTGCTGGAATAGGCTGCCCAGAGAGGTGGTGGATGCCCCCTCCCTGAAAGTGTTCAAGGCCAGGTTGGATGGGGCCCTGGGCAACCTTGTGTAGATCCAGGCCTGGAGGTTGGTGGCCCTGCCTGTGGCAGGGGGGGTTGGAGCTCTGTGATTCTGGGGTCCCTTCCAACCCAGACCATTCTAAGATTCTATGATTTTCAAACTGCCTGGAAAGAGGCTTCAGCAGAGGAGAAATAAATGCTGCAGCACACCTTGGAACAAGAAGACCGTGATAGAATGACTTTGGGGGGGAAATATCACAGGTGATCCAAGGAAACTGAAGTCCTCAGCCTCATAAGTGGGAGATGATACCATCCGACCTTCACGGTATGCAAGCAAAGGCTTAATCAAAATGTACATGCAGTAACTCAAAGAGCTTGAGGTGTGGTAAGACAATTTAAAAGACAAGGCTTTAGGTTAGGTGAGACTGGAGAGAAGACAAGGGAGGAGGTCCTGCACAGTTTAAGAGAGCAAGCTTTGAAGGTCAGGTGAAAGAAAGGCAGTTTTTGAGAGGCACTTTCCTTTCAACTCACAGACAATATACAGGAATCTGCCAATCTTCTTACTTTCAGTTTCTTTTTGCCAAATTTGGGTGCACAGATGTGCAATATAGAGGACCACTTTCATCCCTGCACAGAGCTCCGCAAAAAAGCTGTTGTACTCTACACACACACAGATGAAGTCAAAAACGGAAGCAGCAGCAAGTGAAACTACATCCAAGTCCAATTGGTCTTGGTTTAAAACAAGAAATAGGAAACATCGCGTGCTTAGAGGTGGCTTTTGCTTGTGCAGCACAACCTTCATCTACAGGCAACGTTTCTGGGATTTTTACTGCCAACAGCTCTGCACAAACATTCTCCAGATATTTATTACGGCCACAAACTCCTGTCTGAGTTCTGTCCAACCTCTGAACCTTTACATTGTCCTTTAAGCCATGGCTTCCTTTTCTGTGTAACTACTTTGCACTAGAGGACTCAGAAGCAACTAAAACAAGAAACTTTGGGAGTTTTTTGATAACCAAAGAATTAGCTTTACAAAGACGTCCCTGTGAGATGCATTGGAAATAAGGCTGAACTATCTGCCAGCAGTACCAAGCCCTTCACTCTCACCCAAGCCACATCCTGCTCATTGCTCAATGCCATGTTTTTGGGAGGGCAGCCAACGCAGAGGACAGCAGGCAGTGCTGGTAGCGCAGTCCCCATTGCTTATGAAAGGGAACTGTAAACACAGAAAGAGATAAGGGGAAGAGCTGTACAAAGAACTACCAGGAAGATATAGTTAGACAGTTAGATAGCCAAAAATTTGCCCTACCATTGCTGCCAAAATCATAGGTAAACTTGGGTTCACCAGCATAAAGGTTGCAAAGGGGAGTCAGGTACCACTGCCGCAAAGGGTAGTCAGGTACCACTGCCGCATTTTCCTGCCAATAACATTTATTTTCACACTTAATTCAGCAGTGGCTCTGACGTTTTATGCGTGGTGGGGATCTCACGCAGACAGAGTGTAATTCCTTTCCTCTGTATCATGAAACCAGCACGTGCCTCACCCTCATCAGGCCCATGAATCATGAGAGGGGACCAACTCAAGACTTCCCTAAGGTGGCCCTCATGCACGTGGACCTCGTCACTGTCTCCAGCAGAATAGCTATAGCTGTCTATGTTAGCTTAGGATCATAAAATCATAGAATATCCTGAGCTGGAAGGGACCCATGGGGATCATCAAGTCCAACTCCTGGCTCCACACAGGGCCAGTCAAGTCAGAGTATGTGACTGAGGCCATCATCCAGACGCTTCTTGAACTCAGTCAGGCTGGGTGCTGTTGGTATTACCACTGAAAACTGTTTTAAATCATGTAATGTGGGTTCTTCCCAGCTCAGACTACCCCCCTTGACAGGGGTTCATGCTTTTCCATAACCTTGTCTGCTTAGAAGGAGACAAAAAAATGGAGTAAGGCAGTAACTTTATATACTACAAGAATAACAAACCTATGGAACTGACTCTGCATGCATAAAAGCAACAAACTTGCCTCTTCTATTTTTCAATACCAAATCAGAGTGACTTCTGCCACCACACCCTGCAACCCAGTGGCATTAAGCTAGAGCCGTGCTTGGTCTTTTTTGCTTAAATACAATAAATAAAGAAACCAAACACAAGGTTTCTAAGTTAACATACCCCACTGCACTGGATATTAACCGCAGCCTGGCAAAAAGCTTGCTAACCTTTATGCCAGCAGAGCCTAGGCGAGGGAGGGCACTGACCGGCAATTACCCTGAGTGAGGATGGAGCAAGCCCTCGGCGGCGGCCAGCGGGACAGCGTCTGCGCCTCCACACCCGCAGGCCCGCGGCGGATGGGCCCATGAGGAAGCAGAAGACGGAGCTATAAATATACGAGGAGTCGAAGCATAAGCCCAAAAGCAAAAGCAACAGAACTCTTAATGCTGAAGCTGGGAGAGGTTTATGCTTCCCCCCCTCCAGCCCCCCCCTCTTGTTAAGCAAAGGGCACAGCGGTTTTGCAGGATTGGCAGTGTGTCACGAGCACGAGGGATTTAGGGCAGGAAGGCCGCCGCCGCACCGCGCGGCAAAAGCCGTGCTGATCAATTAGCTGTTCAGTAACCCATTAAAACCCCGTTCAGCTGCAAACAGCTGTTGTAGCTAAATTTGCAGAGGAGCTCGAGCACCTTACCTGAAACACCTATAAAAACACAGGAAAAGAGAAATAAATAACAGCCACGCAGAAGGAAAAGGAAATTTTCCAATTCCTCGTCCTCATCCGTAAACCTACGTCATGAACTGCTCCCAGGAATAGCTGTGCCCTGGGGGATGTTCCCCACAAAGAACAGGAGGGCATCCCTGTGCTCTCCCCTCTGCACTCTGACAGACTCACAGACAGACAGCCTGTAGAGCCAGACAAACGGACTGCAGGTGCCAGGCTCCACCAGACAGAGAGAGTCCCAACCCAGAGCGCTTCGCACAAGCCAGCTGCACGTACCCCACTGCAAAACACAGCACTCTTAGCAACCACCCTCAGTGTTCCTGCCCACCCTTAGCGTAGAGGACAACATGATCCCAAGTGTCTTTTTCCGTAAGAATCTTCTATTTTAAATTCTATTTTTGTACACAGTTGAACTTCTGGGGCACGCACACACCTTGGGCACAAGCAGAGTAAACGTGTTTCTTTTACTCACCAGCCCCTGATAATTTTACCACAGGCACTGAAAAATAACAGCTCGGCGCTGACGCCAGGCTCCTGCCTGCACAAATCCCCCCGGAAGCAGGGATGGAAAGGAGGTCAGCAGCACTGATCCTCCCCGCTGGTGACCCAGCAGTTTAAAACGCTCGTGCCATTTGAAAAATGCCACACAGTTTGCCCAGGACACAAATATGCTGCGCATCCTGAGGGTGGGAAATCGCTTCCCAACAGAAAGCGTTTTTATTACTACAGCTACATATTCCCTTCACTATCTGCTGTTGATTTGATGTTCACCTCACTGTTGGTACCTTACTGGGTATTTTCAGGACCCCCCACAAATCACCCAGGCCCGAGATCAGGGAGGGGACCAGCCCTAAGCAGGGTGGGAAGCACACCCAGACATCCGACATCTCACCCTCCCCCTTCAGCAAAGCCACCAAGTGCTTTAATTCTCTGAAAAAATCGGTGAGGATCCTGGCTGTTACGCAAACAAAGCGGAGCCCCTCATGTAAAATAATTAATTTTTTTTAAAAAATCTGGAAGTGAAGAAGTTTCTGAGATCCTATTTTTAAGCACAGTTATTAATTATGTTCCAGGGTTCTTGTCTCCATCCCCACACCATATAATAGTGCGGAGAAATTACTGCGGTGGGCTGTAATTATTTCGGTGAGGACGCCGTGCCTCCGTCTGTCAGCTTACACCTGCACCACAGTGGAGAACAATGCGACTTAAAAATAAGTTACATGCACACTGTAATCTGTGTCACATCCAGGGGTTTTTTTTCTGCTCATCTGGCCAAGCCTCAAAATCATTATTTGGGCAAGACTCTCAGAGAAATGCTAATTAGAGACTGAAGATGCAGGGTCCTCCTAACAACGCAGCTGTAGGAATCACTCTGAAGCCATACTCCAGCAAGAAGGATGCAGCCAAATCTGTAAAAATCATATGTTTTTTTTAAACATCTGTCTTTAACACAGCCAGAGACCCATGCTGACAGCAAGCCAGACCAGCACTTGCTTGCAGAAACAGTGTTTTCCTCCAGTTAAGAGGGACTCACTGAGTTTCCACTCACAACTTCTCAGAAACTTGGGAGTACTTCAACCCCATGTTTGTAGTCCCTTGCTCTTTCTTTCCTGGTAAGAGCATCATCATCATCATCTTTTGCCTTCAGGAATGAACCTAATGCTCTTCCTAAAGCCAAAGGTAGAAAACCACCCTTCCTGCAGCTGTACCATGAGTTCCCAAACCTCAGAAGAATCACAGAGCATTAAAGGTTACTGTTAACAGGATAGATAGAACCCTATACATAGACACCTAGACTGTCTTCTGCAGTTGGGTGGCACAAGCTTTCTGAGAAGTCTAGCAGGATGAGGTTACAGCCTTGTGACACCTGCTCGTAGTTCTGGAGCAGACAGTAAAGCATCGCTTCCTAATTCACCAATTCATCACCATGAATCAGCCAACCCATTTAACCTCTGTGTGTGGAACGCAGCAAACCCTGAAGGATCTGCAGGAGTAAGCTGGCAGCCCTGGGGTTACCAAAATACCTGCAACATGAATCCAGTGACATGAAATAAATGCATGGAAGAGCACAGAAGGCATGGATTGAAGCAACACCACCATGAAGTGCTGCCAGATGTATCAAGTATACATGTGGGGAGGTAAAAAAGAAAACCCTAAAATGAACACATGCTTTTGCCACTGGTTTGTTCCACTTCAGTCGGGCTTTATGGCATGAGTAGCAGTAGCAGGATATGATCATAATTTTTAAAAAAAGAAAAATAAGGTTTATTTTATATAGATAAACTGGCCTTTAAGTAGACAATTTTTCCAGTCACATACCTTAAAGCAGATAAAAGTTAGATACAGGCTCTTGGATGTTCAAGGAATACACTGAGGCAGCTGTTCAAAGTCAACAAGATGCTGAGATCTTCCTTTAAAAGAGAAAATTCCTGGGAAGGTTACTCTGGGGTGATTCCAAGGGCCTGTCCTGCATTCCTCTGTCATTTCTGAGGGAGGAAAGCTGATGGGGGAGCAGCTGTAGCAAACCCACCAGATCCGCAGCGTCAGTCAGAGACCAAGCGGGATCAGAAATCATGGCATCCACCTCTGAGATCTCCAGCAGAGCGCCTGGCTCCAGATGCCTTCTCCAAGAGTCTGAACAGGGGGGATGATGCACACCCTTCATGAGCTTGCTGTAAGTCTACCTGCTGCATTTAATCTCTCCTGCAAAGATTCTGGAGTTGCAGAGTACCTTGAGCAAGTGACCCACCTCCTGCAAGAGGCGCAGGCAGTACCCATACAGAACGTGTTAGGTACAATGATGGAGCTTGGGGTTCTCACCTGAGAAGATCTGTCTGCTTTCCCCTGCCAGATGAAGGCAATTTCAGTCTCACACTGGTCTCCAGCGAGTAAAATACTTTTGATCTCATATAGATGGAGGCAAACACCTCCCCCCGCCCCCCCCCAAATGGTGGGGAAGAATAATCAAATACAACAGCTCTTCCATCACCCCATCATTACTAGTTTTTTTAAATCCTCAGAGGTATTAGAAGGTGCAAATTAACGTTGGCTTTACGTGCATTTGTATTTCTATTGCTCATAAAAATCCCTTTGTGAAGTGCACGTAGAAGATATCATCTAACAATTCATTTTTTTCCTCAAGTTTTTCCTGAAGTCACAGGAGGCAGGATTTCCTCCCTATTACATAAGGAGAAGAGGGTGTATTTGTTCTTTTGCGGTTTGAGACTTATTAGCATGGTCAGGTTACTCAAGCCAGGCCCTCTTTCCTGATCCTTTCTTGCAGGGGAATTATTCTTGGCGAGGCTCCAGCCTAGCTTTAATCCAGGGAAGAAAAAGAAAAGAAAAAAAAAAACCAAACCCACCACCTATGAGCAGCTGTATAAAGAAAGAGACATAAAACAGACACACCTCGGGGCTTCATGGGGCCACCAAGAGCTGCAGCAACAGAGTAAAAATAACAGTTACAGGCTGGCATTGAGCCTTCGAAGCATGCAAGTGCAACCATCGCTGCCACTGCATTACACTGCTGTGAGAAGAAGTGACACCGTCTGTTTGGGGAGGTGTGTGTGTGTCTCTGTGTGATCCCTTTCCATTGTCCTCATGGGAATACACAGCTACAAGCCAGCAGGCAAGGTACCACACCGCATCCCTTCCCAACCAGGGTACCAAGCACCAGTAGTAACTAATCGTCCCTTGTAAACATTGTGTTACCTCTAAGTCCAGACTATGAGGTTGGACATGAAAGCAAAAGCCCTGGACTATTTAATGTAGGGGAGTGATGGGAATGTGCTGCTTTTGCCTCCAGCACCTACTGCAGTGACCTGGATGAGATGTTTTTCTCCTCACATCCTTGTGCGTAGAAGGGGGCTGTTCTGGACATACCCTGGGTGACTGCTTCCCTAGGACACCTACGTAGGATAGGTAGGACTAAGAAAAAGAGCTTCTGAGTATGCTGGCACAGTGAGGGTTACCCAGGGACAACCTGACCACACACGTGCCCCCCCGGGAGGCAATATTGGTGTGAGGTTTACTACTTATCCTTCCCCCAGAAGATACAACAATTTGAGTCTCAGACACAGAAATTGAGGGCAACTTCTTACCTTTGAGAGACCTCTGTGCTTGTACCTAACCAAAGTGAAAACAGCTAACAGGCTACAAAGCTGGGGGAGGAAGAGACTGACATGTTCTGAAAGGGTAAGCACAGAAGCTTGTGTGCAAGATAAAAAAAAAATTTAAAAATTAATCAATGTGAGTACAAACCTTATATAGGTACTTGTATTTGTTACTCTAGGGTATGGCACAACGCTGCGACAGGGGAGATTTAGGCTGGATATTAGGAAGAGGTTCTTTACTGAGAGGGTGGTGGGGCACTGGAACAGGCTCCCCAGGGAAGGGGTCACAGCACCCAGCTTCACTGAGTTCAAGAAGTGTCTGGACGATGCCCTGTCACATGCTCTGACTTGGCTGGCCCTGTGTGGAGCCAGGGGCTGGACTTGATGATCCTTATGGGTCCCTTCCAGCTCAGGGTATTCTGCAATTCTATGATTGATTTTTGCCATGTAGTTGCATTGCCCATCTCTTTTCTAATGATCAGTGGACTCCAAAAAAATAAAATTACCAGGTCTTCACAGAATTACTGCTCAGTATTATGAAAATATAATGAAAATCAGTTGGAAAACATCTGCTGCAAACCACACTGGTAACACAACTGACCACTGCCCTTGGCTACTGGCAAAGCTTTCAATCAAGCAATTAAACTAGAGGATGCACCTTTAGCGTGCTCGGTGTAGCAGACAGTGTTGTACACACTTGCATTGCACTTCCTGATGCAGTCATCCAGCCAGCACCCCAACATGTAACAGCTAGAGAGAGCAATCACTTGGTATCATGGGAGTCAAACTCAGTTTATGGCCAGGAGTGACAGGACTGAGGCAGGTATGGATGAGCAATGGAAAGAGTGCCTTTCCTATGGATCCATGGTATGGGATGGCTCTCCACCTTGGCTAGAGGAGACATCTCCTCTGGGGCTGCTTACCCTCCCCATGAAAATGCTTGCTGCCTTTATCTGAACTTGCTCGCCATTTCTATCATGCTACCCTAACCCCACCTTTTTCTTTTGGGTTGTTGGGTTTTTTTGGGGTCATAAACTAGTAGTTTCTTCATTTCCCCCTCCCCCCGAGAACGGGGAAGACACGGTGGTCAGCTGGAGGGGATGACCTACATGCCCAGAGATGGGCCAGCTCTGACCCCTCATCAGCAAATCCCAGATTTGCCAACCACACCTGCAAGAAATACTGCAGGTTTGGGCAAATTCACCCCACATTTGATACTTTAATCCAATTCCATGTCATGGTTGCCTCCACATTCATCACTTTAATCCCTTCTAAAATTACCCTCTAGGCCTCCGAATGAAGATACCTCCTTCCTCCACTCCAAACACTGTGACAAACATAGATCCTTGTAACATGAGAAAGAGGGTGAGGACTTTGTTGTATTTCATTATTTTTGTACCAGAGCAATGCATTTCAAAATAGCTCAGCAGCAGTAGTCATACTTACTGATTTAGTATGCATTCTCTTTGCTGCTCTTCGAAATTTAGCACTTGTGGGCACAAGTGTGAAGTTTCTGAGTTGGCTTTTTTTCCTCCCTCCCCCCCCTTCAGCAGATTACTCTGTGTGATGACATTTTCTTGCTTTTTGTTTGTTTTGAATGAAGGCACAGCCCGCTTTCCTTCCTGCACAACTGTTCCCTCAGTGTAAAGGCTACGCAGGGCTGGAAGACAGGAGGACCTTCACCTTCTTGCCTCTCCTAGAAACGAACAGTAATTTTCCCCATTGCTAATGCCTGAAAGAACAGTCCCAAAAAGCCTCAAAACTGTTTGCTGTGAGCTGGCCATGAAAAAAAACACCCCACCAAACTCCGAACCAACCCGCAAACCAACTTCTCAACCAGCACGAATGTCCCCAAGTTCCCAAATTAAGATTCTTTACACAGTTTTAATAGTCTTCTTGACTTGCTGTGCTTTACTGCCACACATAAAAAGCGAGGTGAGGCAGATCCTCCAAGAGAAATACTGCAACAAGACAGCGCTCCAGCTCCTGAGACCACCCTGGACCATGTGGGACCAGCACGGGAGTACACTTGTCTATGTGAGGGCGGCCACACACAAAGAACATCAGCAAGCAGGTGCCCATGGGCACAGCCTGAGAGCACGCCTGCCTACTGTACAGCTACCGAGCCTTCAGACCCCACTGGGCAAGTTGCTTGGGTCATAGCTGGAGACTTCAGCAACACATGAGAGAGACCTGCTGAGCAGGCAAGAGCATCTTGAAAACCGACCCCATGGATTTCAAGATGCCAAAGTGGCTGGTGAGCCCCATGAAGCGGTGCGTTCTCGCTTGCAGAAGCAAGAGATTAATTTCTCCAGCTGATTATCAGCTGAAGTTGATTTACCTGGGCAAAGATCAGTCTGCAAGGCATTTTATCAGTTCCCAGGGTACACGACTGGAGCCGAGAGGGAGATCATGGAGTTTGCATGCAGAAAGAAGGCAGTTTCTAGCCTCAGCTGAGGCTGTTTTACAGCTGCAAAGCTCCACTAACCTCAGCAATGCCAGCACAAGCAAGAGGAAATTCCTCCCCGAGGTGCTGACTGTGACACTTCCCAACATATACTTTTTTCCTGCATTGTGTTGATCCTTTTTTTTTTTTATCCTGTTCCCACATTTATTTTCCCAGGAAAGTTTAGCAGGCTTGTCCGTGGATGCAGATTACTCTAATTTCTTTCCAGCTTCTCATGTTATCACAAGTAAGATCAAGTACAGAAAACAATTGCACCCTGCTTGCCTCTGTGTGATTGATAAGTGCAGCAAACCAGAACAAAACCAAAAGACTCACATCAAGCTCTTCTAAACTTCTAAGTATCAGAGAGACCTTTCACACCACCTGGTTCAACCGGGCACCTCTTTGCTAAGCTGGATGGAAACAAAGCACCATGCAGATTTAGAGCAAAAATAAACTGCTAGGGCCACACTCTGGTACTGGGCTGACTCAGGCTTATTTTATAAGTAATTTTCTCTGACTAGTTTTTTTAATAGGTGAACTGGTTTGGGGTTTTGGGGGGGGGGGGGGTAGGAAAGGGTGGTTGTTTTCTTCTTCCCCCCCCCAAAATGCTGAAGATGCAGAACTGACAGTTAACACTTTACTGGAAAAACCCACAACATTATGTATACATAAAGTAAATAAAAATAAATCAAAGTGCTTTTTTTTTTTTTCCCCCAAAACTGGATTATTATAAGAATCCTGAGACTAGTGATAAGTCAAAGATGTTTCTTTCCTCAGCAGATCTGTCTGCACCCTACCCCGATGCCCAACCCCACCAGACCTCATCCTAAGCTCCACTCCAGCCAATCAACTGCTCATGAAAGAACAAGAGCAGCGGTGAAGGGGGAAGCACGGGATACCTGAACTAATGGAGCAGTTGAAGAATACTGAAAGACATTAGGCTGAAGCCATCTGCATAACATCTGAATACTCCTGCTGGGCTATCACCTCTATTTTGGCTATCAAACAGTGTTGGCTGGGAGATGACAGATGTTCCCTATGCAGGAGCATCAGGCTCCCAAGCAGTGCACAGCAGAGGTATCCTGGACCACGAATACTGTACCGCAGTGCAGGACGCCAAATCACTGTCACCATCTTTCTTGTGTGCCTCACCTCCGCAATCACACCGGCCAGAGCCGTTATTCAGCATATTACTGAGAAAGGACAGAGCTCTTGGCACTACCAGAGATAACAGATCATCAGCACTTTCCCTGCCTACAGCGTCCCTTTTGCAGAAGTCCAAGCGTTTCCTGCCCCTATTCATTTCCAGCTGGAATTCTGAATGGCAGACAGAGAGAAAAGTTAGTTTCCTGATACTGTAAGCTAAATGCCAGGTCATCTGGGACAGATTTCACACACAGAAAGGAGAGGGCAAGAGTTATTTCAAATGCCTTACTGCCTTCTTACATTTCTGTATCAAGAAGAAAGTTTAGCAGCAGACATCCCCAGCATTGCTGCCAGATTACCTTACAAAACAAACAGACAAGATTCAGTTCTCAGCTTCTCAGCCATTAACACCAGAAGTACCACCCCACTTGACCACACCACAAACAGACCTTGCTCTATGTCCCACCAGCTCTGAAATGAGGGGGCCTGCCTGGCACAGGGACAGCACAGCCTCCCCAGGCAGCTGCCTCACGTCCTGCATCCCCAAGGATGAGCAGTCTCTCCAGCTCAGCAGATGCCCCGTGACCGCTTGTTAATGAGCGGCATCACCCTCGTGGAGCAAGCCACGGCATTCCACGCTTATTACACAGCTCAAACCATCCTGACTGTGCTCTCAAAAGTTATTGCTTTAAGGAGTAGATCTGAGAGAGATAGCTACAGTGCAAACACTACGGTGCAAAAACAGGTTAAGGAGGTCATCACCCAAGTAAGACTTTGTGGAGAGGCGTGACTGGAAGTTCTCAGCTTGGCAACTCTGAGAGAAGTGGATGTAGCACTGCATCCTGCCTCCCAAAGCAATAGTAAGATGCTCTGGGAAACATCGTAAGAAGCAGAGTACATGCAGAGCTGCCCTTTCCCCACTATTCCCCACCCACTTCTTGTGCCTTGTTCAAAAGCCTCCTGACAAACAACCATTAACAGGCCCAAAACAACTGGCCGTAACAGCTCAGTTTTCCCGCACAGCTGCATGCAAATACACACAAAGTCCACCACCCTTCAAGGACTGTAGAGGCTTCATCAGGGAACAGTCACTACAGCCCCAGCATGAAGGCACTACAGGGGCTCCATGCAAGAAGTGAGAAATGTTAAATAATCTCAGGAAGGAGCAAGTCCCAGCAGGATCACGACAGGACTCTGGAGTGCCCAAACACCAGCGACATTAACCTACAATCCCGCGTGGAGCTGGGCCTACAAGCCTGGTGGTGCCTCTTACCTGTTCTCCAGCAGCGTCATGCACACAACCTCCCGCACACCTGGGTTGTTGGCTTTCTCGATGGAGCAGCTCTGCAGGTTCCAGGTAGCCACCCTCAGCACAGGTCTGCCATCTCTCACCCCGCCAAACATCTCCACAGAAGGGCGAGTGGATATGATCTGGGTTGGACCCCCAGGAGGAAAGTCCAAGTCCTCGCTCTGGAGGCTGAGGGAAGTGGGGCTGGGGTGAGGCTTGGCCGTGAAGTTGAGGCCACCGTTGGTGTTTGTTGAAGGGGGACGTGACCGCTCTGCAAAAATCTGATGCCTGATTTTATCCAGAAAGGAGGAATTAATGCAGTCCATCCTCACCAGGTCCTCGATACTTTTGAAGGGGCCGTGCTCTTTACGGTAGTCCACAATACTGTTAGCAATCTTCTCCGTGATGCCACGGATGCTCATGAGCTGGGCCGGGGTGGCGGTGTTAATGTTGATCTTGGTGGCAGAGAGGTGGTGCTCAGAGGCTGGGTCCTTGCACTGGGAGCTGGGTGAGTGCTGTGCCGAGCTGCCCTTACTGCTCACACAGATCTCAAACTTCACCTGCTCCAGTTTGGCCGCCCCCACCCCGCTCACCAGCGCCAGGTCCTCCACTTTCTTGAAGCCACCGATATACTCCCGGTACTCCACGATGTTCTGGGCCACCACCCGGGTGACTCCGGGGAGGGTCATCAGCTCCTCCTCCGTAGCCGTGTTGATGTTGAGCCTCTCCTGGTTGACGAGGATGTTGCTGAAGTTACACGCCGCGCTGAACTTGCGGCTGTGGCACAGGTCCGCCGGGTCGCGGGGGATGGAGCGGTGGCAGCCCAGGCTGCCTCCCATCTCACCGCCTCCTCCGCCGCCGCCGCGCTGCCGGGCCGCCGCCGGAGCCGGGGATACGGGCAAGGGGCGCTGCCGGGGCTGCCCGCCCGCGACGCATGGAACCCCGCGGGAGGCCGGCGACCCCCCGCGGCTCTGTAACAGGGGACGACGGACCACGGTGGCTGCAGGGCACCCTGCGGATAGACCAGACACGACACGCCCGGTCAGGCGGACCCCAGAGCCCCTGTGGAGGGGCCCCCCACGCCCTTCTTCCTCCCCGCCGCCGCCTTCCTCCGTAGAGGGAAGCGCCGCCGCTACGCTCCGCGACCGAGCTCTCACANCCGCCGCCACCGCCTCCCGGGGCGTCACCCGCTCCGCTCCCGCCCCCGCCCGGCGGCGGCCGGGACCGGCCGGCTCTGAGGGACTTCCCCCCCGGGAGGCTGGCCCTGGGTCCGTCCCTGGGGCCTGCGTGGGGCGGGGGAGAACGAGGAGAGGCGAGCTCCTTCTTTCCCGCACTGGCACTCGCCCCGAGAGGTGGGGGCCTGGCATGGCGCGGCTGCCGCCTGCCCCCTGGGCACTCAGAGCAAGCTTTTCTCATCCTCCAGGCGAACGGGGCACCGGGGGCTGAGGTGTCCCCAGCGTGTCCGCAGCGCTCCCGTCCCTGAGGGTCTTTGGGCTCGCCTCTCTGCAGCTTTGCAGGGCATTAAGTGTGTTTTCACACCTCACAAAAGCTCCGCCAGCCACCTCCATTAGCTCTCTTTTTTCTTTTTGCTGTTGCAGGTGCTATGCTTTCATACACATGGGTAAAGACTGCTTTTTTGGGGTTTATTTTTTTCATTTTTGAAGTCTTTTTTTTTCCTGACATCTTAAGCAACTGTGAGAGTGCTCAACCAACGGCAGCCCCCCACAGAATGATGCTTTTTGGACAGGCTAGATCTGCCCGCTGGGTCTGCCTCAGCCCCATGGCCCCTGCCTTACTGCATCTTTAGCCGTTCCCTGAGAGAGGATACCACTGCCCTGCACCAAAATGGTGGTTGTGTGCCACCCATGTGCCTGAGCTGGCTTAAACGTTGTTATTTATGCCCTGGGAGCCGCGGCAGCCCAACACACCCACGTGGGTAAAGCCACCGAAGTATTTGCTTGGCTTCTACTGCATTGAGTCCCATGCTGTGCTGTCTGCAATGCTATCTCTAGCCAAATTAGCTTGTTTAAAACTAGCTTGACTGTGCCCACACGGGAGTGACTGCAATGTCAATGAATCCCAATTACGATCGGTGGGTGTAACTGAAAGGAAGGGGGAGGAAAACCGAAAGAAAGAGCAACATATGCTTGCAGATGCCTGCTCTACACCCTGATGCCAACAGCACACGTGCATTTCTTTTATCTGGGTGGGATATGGTGCATGTGTATTTCCAACATTGAGACTCTTGGCCAGCCCTCTAATGATACTCAGCTTGTGATGGCAGCTCATACATGCTTTTTTTTTCATGGCAAATCACTGAGGTTGCCCTAAAATAAAAGGTTGAGTTTGTTGAGCTTCTCAGGGGAGGAGAATACGGCGTGTGTAAGGGAGCGCAGGCTGCACCCAGCTTTCAGGCTGCACCCAGCTTTCAGGTTGCACAGGGGCACTGCTGCTTTAATACCTGCGCTAGATACTCCGCTGCGGATCAGACGTTTCTCTTCTGTTTGCCTGAGCAACGGAGTTAGCGAATTACCATTACGGGAATGGGTACTGGCTGCATTAGGGTATTGGCTCTCTGCTGGCTGTTGGAGTGGGGAAAGTGCTCGCTTAGGTGATTAAATGCTTCCATGTCTACTGGAAAGTGCTCTGTGCGCTGCGATAACAGCGGCCAATGCAGCAGGAGTCCTGCCGGGCCTAATCCTGCTGGGATGATACCAGCGCAGAGCTAGAAACAATTAACCGTTGAAACGAGTATTCTTTGCGAGGCAATATTATTACTGTAATAGCTCTGCAAGCTGTTATCTCAATGGAGAACATCCTCTTCTGCTTTCTAATTGTTTCGAATTGATCCAGGCTCATTAAATAAGTTTCGAAGCTGAAAAGCACCGAAATCCATCTGAGGCATCATCTGCATTGCAGGCAGCACTGGCTTTTCCGTGTTTCAGAGAGAAGGCGGGAGCATCTCCAGGAAGAAAATAACAGATGCCACTTTCGTCCAGCACTTTTTTATTATCAGCTACTACTCCACAGTTTTTGAATTTGTGGCACCAAAATAGACAGGTTGCCGCTGAGGAAGTGGAGCTCAGAGGGGATGCAATGAGTGTCTCATCTCTTTATCCAGAGTATGACCCGTGCTAATGTGAGGTGCAGAGGGGAGAAGAGGGCTTATTATCCACTTACCCTGATTTCATTTATTTATTTATTTATCTATGTATTCCCCTATCTACTTATTTATTTATTTATTGTCAGCGCTGTGAAAATCACAGTGACATGAAGCTTACTGAGCTCCGAGTCAAATTTTGACAGGGCTCAGTATTTTGAGGGTAATGCCAAAAGATGTGAAAAAGTATAGGTTTGGTTTATATTTTAAAAGATTAAAAAAAAACCCCAACAAACCAACGAACAAAACATGAGTCGGCTGGCTTGACATCAGTGTTGGGCAATCCATTAAGAGGAGAAAGCTAAAACTGGGGTGCAGTCAGTAAATGATTGAAAAAACAATGGCGCAATTATCGACAGCCAGTGTAGGCAACAGAAAAATAAATCTTGCAAAACCCAGGTAGATACTAGATTTTTATCTTCCACCCAATCCCAAGCTCAGTCTATTTAAATTTATTCAAGAAGTGATTGATCTTGGCCTGCTGGTGCTCACTGGCTGGCATGTAGCCTCTCCCGGGCTGCTCAGCACCTAACGTGGCAAGTGGCCACAGATCCTGGATTCCTGGATCTCCGTCAGCCCCAACAGGTTAGAGGGCTCTGAGACACTGTGGGTGGCTTATTCCTCAGGATCCACAGCTCGCTGCCTACCGAGCAGCTGGCTGCCTGCCAGGGCTGGCTTAAAAACCTCTCAGTGAAGGTGAAATTGAGTTTTGCTGCTCTGAAAGTGCAAAACTCAAGGAAGGACCTCAAAGGGCTAGGCAGGTCTCCGCAGTGAGAGGGGAGGACGCCCACAGAAGGCCCCTCGGGAACAGCTGTCACCCATTGTGTAGTGTTTCTGTGTATCACTGGGTAGCGTTATGAAGCAAACAGCTAGGGAACAGGAGTTTTATCACTGCCCAGCAGCCATTTGTTGAACATGGACTTGCTTTGTCACCATCTAGAGCCCTCCTAGGCTGAACAACTCACAGACCATCCCCCATAGCAGCTAGTAAAACAGGTTCTTGGGCACCTAAGAGGCAGCAGGACAAGCTGCCAGCCACATGAGAAGTGAGAAATTCAGGGGTAACAGTGGTGTCATGTGTTTGCCAGCTCTGGAGGTGTCAAACTCCCCTTCCCTGCAGGAATTGTTCAGAGAGAAGAGGACAAAACAACTTCTGCCACAGGAAGGAGGTTCTGCAGCACTTTCCAAGATGCACCATCTACATTGCAGAGTCTAACCAAATAAACTGTTTCACGAGGGCTAGAAGGAGCCAGGAGATGTTCCTTAACAGACCACCACAGAGATATGATGAGGGGGAATGGTTTAAAATGGAAGTGGGTAGATGTAGATTGGATATTAGGAAGACATTCTTCACTTGGAGGGTGATAAGGCCCTGGCACAGGGTGCCCAGAGAAGCTGTGGCTGCCCCTCCCTGGAGGTGTTCCAGGTCAGGTTGGATGGGGCCTTGAGCAGCCTGGGCTGGTGAGAGGGGTCCCTGCCCACGGCAGGGGGTTGGAACTTGATGATCTTTAAGATCCCTTCCAACCCAAACCATTCTGTGAGTCTGTGAGAGTTTGCCTTCAGTTTTCAGGCAGCGATTGCAATTCCTACCAGCCCACCATGTGACAGCAGTGCCTACTCCAGCTCTCGCTTACACAGACACTGGGACCTGTGGGCTTGGTCCTGAGGAGCAGGTAGGTCGTCCTCCTGAGGACTATGTTTTCAGACCTACTGCACTGGGCTTTCAATGGGCAATGACTTGAAAAGGCCGTTGATTAACTGCAGTGCCAGGTTTTTTATTTAAAGGAGCCATTAAAATAATTGTTTTCTTTCTGAGAGGACATCTTCAGTAACACTTGTAACAGATGCCTGAGGCAGAAGACAGGCAGTGTTTTTGTGAAGACAAGTAGTAACAAGTAGGAGTGAGGGATTTCATGAGCGGTGGGACTTATAAAGACTGATTTCTGATGGCTCTTTCCTGTGTTGATTTTCTGATGTATAATAATAATGCTGAGTATCCATTAGTGTCTCGGGGGGTCACTAATTTGGATGTCTCTGTTCTACATGACAATTTTTGCGACACGTGGAGGAACTCTGCATTTTTGAGACATTTAACCTCTGTCAAATTTCCTTGTAATCACCCACATGCTAATAAAATCCCTGAGGAAGGAATGATGAGCAGAATAGCAGAGCACAGAGTCACATGCTCTATATTTTTTTTCCTTAGGAATCCAGTGTCTTTGGTATGAGCTCTTTTTCCTGTAAGGCATTTTATATGGCTGCCAGACTTGTTGCGAAAAGATTAAGTGATGTCACCCAGCGCCGGGTTGCCAAGTTACGAGTGTCACATCCTACAGAGAAATAGTCAGAAGGGTGAGCAGAAGTGACTCATCCTTCTATCTTCTTTCAGTTTGGTTGGTGTTGGGTCTGAAACCCAGACCTCTCCCTCCCTCAGGAGATCCCAAGCACTGGCCCAACGTTCTCTCCTCAGTGTGTGGTGGGACTGCTCATCCTGGAGGGAAATGAGAGGAACCCACGCTAGAGAAGATGCACTCTAGCAGAGCTTGGTATGTGGTTTCCAGTTTCCTTAGACAGCAGGGGAATTTGATTCTCATCCCCCACATCTGAGGTGGCATTTAATTCCCCAGTTACCCTGTGGGTCACAGGGCTGGAAAGGAATTTTAAAAATCTAGCTCTTCATCCCAAGCAGAGGCAGCAAGGCTATGCTTGCAGAAGCTTACCTGCTTCCAGGCTTCTGGCAGTGGCATCTCCCGAATTTCTCAGATGAGAAACAAGGGGTACGGTGTACCTATGTCACAATTAATGTTTTCTTCTGAGGCCTAGTCTGGCAAGCCTCTAGTAAAAATGCCCACAAATCACTACTTCATGAATTTGGCAGGAGGGAGAGTTAGGATTTTGTAACTTGTGAGCTGTCTATGCTCTCACCCTGGGCAAGCTTTCCATGGTTCCACCCAGGAGCAAGCATCAAGTGAATTTTTGTGAAAAAGGTACAGCCAATGAAATTTTAGGCATCTCCAGAGACAAGGTAAGCCAACATGCTGGAAAGGGATGTTCAGTGTAGCCTTCAGCATTTCACACAGCACTTTGGTTATCAACAGTTGGACAGCCAACCTCTCAAACATTGCTTCCCATACAGGCCTCTTACTCTTCAATTCATAGAATGCGTTTAGTTGGAAGGGGCCTTTAAAGGCCATCTAGTCCAACCCCCTTGCAGTAAGCAGGGGCACCTTCACTAGATCAGGTTGCTTAGAGCTTCATCAAGCCTGACCTTGAATGCCTTCAAGGATGATGGGGCCTCCACGAATGGGGCCCCCACCACCTCTCTGGGCAACCTGTTCCAGTGTCTCACCACCCTCATAGTGAAGAGCTTCTTCCTAATGTCTAATCTAAACTGACCCTGCTCTAGTTTAAAACCTAAATTGTCTTTAGGGGATGGCTCTTGGTGACAGGTAGGGATGTAAAATGCAAGTGAGTCAGCTCACTGATTTATAGCAAACCAGGGACTTCACAGGCAGTGTGTTTCCTTAGTCCTTTCTAAACATTTGCATTTCAAAAGCCATATAACTTGTTGATGTTTAGTGCCAGAAATAATGATTTTGAGGCCTATCTCCTGATTGTTCTGTTGTTTCACCAAATAAATGACTGTTTTGCATTATTTGGCATCTGTACCTCACTTGTAGTTATTAGGTTACCTTCTCCTGCATGAAATGTTAAAACAATTAATTTGCCTGTTAACAAATGTTTAAAAAATGTTTAAAAAAATCTATTTCATGTTTACTTTTGACTTTTCCAATAGTTGAATGAACATCAATTAACTAACTCATGCAGACAGCTGCTTAACTCAAGGTGATTCCGCAGATCCTGTAGCAGCCAATGCGGTTCTGCGCAGACTTAAATATTACTTACAACTTCTGCTAACAGGGGGTTTTGCTTTTGAGGTTGGATGATTTTTAAACTTTTTTTGTATAAAAAAATTAAGAGCTCAGTCTCTATGTCTCATTCACACGAACACTTGTGCTTCAGACCCTGAAATTATTCAAAGAGACAAAAGCCAGGCTCTTAGTTCTCCTAATTTTCTCAGACGTAAGGAGAGGTCAGTCAGGTCTCCGTGTTATTTACTTGTGCTAAGATTGATTTGTTTCGTTTCCTGTCTCTGCCTCTTCATGTGTAAACTTCTGTTTGTTAAGAAGAAAATAAACCACAGTCAAATTTTCCCTTAGCCCCAAATTCTCGGAGGAGATCTGCAGAGGACAAGAGCCTCAGTATAAAGCCATAGCTCTGCTGAGGATTGGGTCATTGGTTTGTGAAACAGTGTGTGTTTTGTTTAAGACTTTTCACACAAAACACAGCGTCTTGCGTAAATGAGCATCTCAGTACTACTCTCTTGAGAAAATCTGTCTCTCACATTTCCAGACCTGCACCAACAATTAAAATAGTTCAATGACCTCAGCCACTCCCAGCAGACTTTGAACTTCTCTGAGGAACCTCCCCAACAAATGACACCTAGCTGCCTAATCACTACAACATCTTCTGTGAAGGCTTGATCTGCTTCCCATAAAGACAGAGTAAGGATGTCCAGAACCATTCAAAAAGGTTCTCTCTTTTGAGCAAGCAGACCCGTGATGTTGATGGAGTTGACTCAGTTCTCCATCTGAAAGAGCCAGGTTTGTTCAAATGAAAGCATAAAGGAGGTAGGAGAACAGGACAGTATAGAGGTCTTCCTCTAGAACCAGGCCCTGCAGGGTGGCTGCTATGGGAAAGCAGGTGTGCTCAGGTCAGCAGAGTCTGAGGGAACCAGCAGAAGGGCATCTGAGCAATACTGGGCCACTGGAGGACAAGCAAGTCCCTAAGCACCCGGAGACAAACACTCCTGGCTTTGATTTTTAAGTACTTGGAAGATAGTTAGGTGTTCAAAATACCCACCAGCACTGCTTTACCAAACTCACTTTTTTTCTTTGGTGGTGCAACTGTCAGAAAACAGGAAGGGTGCTGTCAGAAACACCAGATGAATGACAGAGGAGGTGGAAGCAAGTATACTTACAAAGCTTGTGAGTGACACTGAGCTGGATGGAGGACCTGCAAGGACCTTGGGGAGCAGGATCAAAACTCAAAATCGTCTTGAAAGATCAGGGGGACATTCCAAAATTGACAAGATGAGTTTTTGTTGAGACCTAGGGAGGAGAAATCTGCAGCATCCAGTTAAACTGGGCAATAACTGAGCCACAGATGGGAAGGAAAGGCTCAACAATGTAAACAGGAATCAGCAGGGTGGCCCATTAGGTAGAGACCATGAGCTGTTTCTAGCTGATCTCATGAATCCTAACAACTTGATTAGGATGATAGCTATGTAGTGACACAATCACAATCAAGAATATGATGCTTAGAGCCACCATACCCAAGTACTGATGAATTACTGCCAGATGTTGTACAAGTTGCATGAACAAAACAGTTCTCCCCCAAGTAAAACCCACAGCCCCGAAAGCACTTACTGCTCTAAGACCAGATCCTACTCCTTGCTTATGTTGAGTAATACATACTCAGACAGCCTAATTGGAATCACGGGGGCCTGTGAAGTACCACTGGACAGGAATAAAGCTTGTGTAGCCTGGGGTGAGGAGTTTGCTTCCTAAATAAAGGGCTTAAATTACGTAAGATGTCAGAGTGCTCTCTTTACTGTACATGACCTTATGGCTGAGGTCGTGCCCACAGCTCCAACCCTCGTTCCAGCCAAACATCACCTGCTTTGGAGAGGCTTCTCCACGGTTTGAAGAGCCGTGAGGAAGAATGACTGCTGCCATCTCACAGAAGCTTCTGCCTGATGTCAGCAGCACGAGCTCCCCGCGCTGGGCAGGACCTTCGTTCCTGTTCACCTGGTGTATTTCTAAGCATGACTTGACAGGGAAAACAATACAGCAGATACTGGTTTGCTGTAATTTCTGTGCAAACACTGTTCTGAGCATTGTGGGACTTCTGCTTCTCCTGTGATGGATTCTCAGACTTTGGTGTGGTTCGTGAACAGCTCGCAGCACCTCCTGCTTCAAAACCAGTCTCACTCTGTATCTTGAAATCAGGTTCTAATGCTTCTCCCAAGTGTCCCAAAGCATGCATGCAGTTGATGAATTCTGATTTCATGCTACAGATAGCCATGTCACACACACATAGACTCACACCCTTGCCTGTCAGTACACGATCCACATTCTTCCTGAGTTAGTCATGGAGCATGTCTGCCTTTAACCTGTGCAGACAATTATGGGGCACAGGGTGCTCCTCCCATGACTCAGGAGACGTGCCTGTCTCCTGACACTGGAAGGTGCCGGGTGTCCCTGTCCTGCTACCTACCAAGTGACCTCAGGGGACACTGGTATCTCACCAGCATGACTCCTAAGACGGGACAGAAGGCAGATGGGACACTCAGCAGGGATGAAAAGCTCAGAGAAATGGTTGGATGAATGACTCACTTAAGCTGACTAAGGCCCCATCCCAAAGGTTCCAGTTGCTGAATATGACTGTTTCTCATGTGCACACACACACACACACACACGCAGCCGTTGCAGCCAAACACCTCCAGGAAGACAAACACCGCTGCTCCTTCAGTGTATATACCATACTGTCATCCCAACCTTGATAGGAACTCACTCCACAATTAATTTAGGGCTGACTGCACTGTCACCTTCCTGCCTTGGGCTTCAGTGCGTCAGGTACCTCTTTTGGCTATACTGGTTCCCTCGTCCTGCCTGACACCCAGCACTGCTAGGCAAAGTCACAGGTCACCTCTCAGGCCATTATATTTGTCAGGTATGAGTTACCCAAGCTAAGCAAACAGGTGCTGGCAGGTGCACTACAGCCTTCATGCTGAGTAGGGATGGAGAGCCTGATTTTCAACAAACCAAGGCGTTACTGATACTATTTTTAGGGGTTTTTTTTTTTTCCCATGCAGCTTTTTTCCATTGCATTTTGCTTGCAGGTGTCACTCCTAACAGCATGGGGCAGTAGGGTTTTAGCAAGGCAGGCTCAAAGGGAACCTGGAACGATCTGGATTTATTTTAGAGAAATTCAACGTAGAGATTATCTATCATATCACAGAATCACAGAATCACAGAATCACAGAATCTTAGGGGTTGGAAGGGACCTCAAGAGATCATCGGGTCNGTCACCCTCACTGTGAAAAAGTTCTTCCGCATGTTGGTGCGGAACTTCCTATGCTCCAGCTTACAGCCATTGCCCCTTGTCCTGTCCCCATAGACCACTGAAAAGGGGCTGGCCAATTCCCCCTGCATCCCATGTCTAAGATATTTATAAACACTAATTAGGTCCCCCCTAAGTCTTCTTTTTTCCAGGCTGAACAGACCCAGCCCACTCAGCCTTTCCTCATAGGGGAGATGTTCCAGACCCCTAATCAACTTTGTCGCCCTTCTCTGGACTCTCTCCAGAAGGTCCCTGTCTTTTTTATACCAGGGAGCCCAGAACTGGACACAGTACTCCAGGTGGGGCCTGACCAACACAGAGTAGAGGGGGAGGATCACCTCCTTCGACCTGCTGGACACACTCTTCCTGATGCATCCCAGGATCCCATTGGCTCGCTTGGCCACCAGGGCACACTGCTGGCTCATAGCCAACCTGTCATCTGCCAGGACCCCCAGGTCCTTCTCTATGAATAGGGGTCTGCAGGTTTCTAATGGCTGCCGGCCCAGCCCTGCAAGGTCTTTGGACCTAAGCCTGCCACTGCACGCTGCGCACGAGGATCTGCCATCTGCGCTGCCCTCCTTGAATCCAGCTTCCTCTAGCACGATGATGACCTGCTGGCGAGCAAGGGATTGCCCAACACGAAGAAGGGTATCAGCGCTGCCGCCTTCACAGGGTGTGTTTGAGATAGGCAGCCAGCATCCTAGCAGTTGGCAGGGGCGCCAAGTAGCGTTCACATCAATTGATCTCAATACCATCTGGCTTTAAAAGGGCTAATTCTGCCAAAGACAAACACTCAACAGTGCTTCCAGAGACAGAAAAGAGATGGGGAAGGAGTTTTGCTCCGCCTGTGTTCTTTTGTCCTCACTGCTGTTAGATAAGGTGACATAAATTTGCAGGTTTCCTTTGGATGTAAGCTGGTCATTGTTTAAGGCAGAGTGATGACTCTGTATCACGAGGACAAATGATGAAAGAGGTATTGTTAGAGAAGAAATCCCTCAAATCAGGGGACACGCTGTATTTTCTCCTTCGTTACGCTCTGAATGTCATTTGGTTTTGCTAGGCAGAGGCTCTGGCAGGTGTAATGGAGTGCACAGCCCAGCAGAAACATTCCCCCAACTTACTGCAGGATCATAAACCAAAGTAAATAACCAGAGACAAGTTCTCCAAGGTGTTTGCAAGTCCTTCAGCAGCACTAGGGGCATTCTCCCCATTGGATTTCAGGAAGGATTAGAGATTCCCAGGAGATCAGACCAGGTGCAGTGTGTGAAAACAAAAAAGCAAGACCAGAATCGGTGTAACCTTAAATCAAGTGTGTGTGTGTGAAAAAATAAAGAAACCCCACAAAAACCCAAACAAGAATAAAAAGCCAACACCTGGTTGCAAATAGGTCTCCTGCCCTGTGCTCCAGGGGGTTCTCAGTGCATTCTCCTCATTTTAAAATCAAAGTGTTCAAAAAGGTTGTATCAAGTAGTTTCCCTTTCCAGGACTGAAACATTCAATAAAAAGTCAATCATAATCTTGAATTTAAATGTTGATTAAGCTTTAAAAAAAATAATAAGGAGGAAAACACAATATCCCTACAAAATGTCCTTGATTCTCAGATGAGAAAAGGTCCTCTTGTCAAAAGTTTCAGACATTTGTGATGTGAAACAATTGTTCCAAACTTGCTATTTTAAAAGAAACAAAGCAAAAACCTAACTTTTAAGATTTTTTTTTCAAAAGGCTTGAAAAAATCTGTAATATTTGATTCATTAATGTAGTTAAACAGCTGTAACAGGGTTCACCTCACTGTACTGTGTCACATTGTAGGGTCAGCTATTTAATGCACACATATTTTAATCTCTGGATAAAGCACCAGAGCTGCCCCCAGATAAGATATTCAACTCTTCCCCTGCTGTCTTCTGAGTTGCCTGTGGCTTCACTTAACAGCTCCCTGACTCACGTAGGATGGCATTGCAAGGGGCTCATAGTCAGTCCTGCTGGGAGGCATTTAAGATCCAGGAGCAAATTACCCGGGAGAAGTTATTTTCTCTGCTTCCCACTTTATGTGCCACCTACTCGCCTTCCTCTTGGCATCTGCTCCTGCTCTTTGGAGCTGTTTGTGACTTGGAGGTAGCAGAGGCAGAGGAGCAACAGCAAAGGCAGAGCTGGGTGAGGAAGGATGGGATGGCCTCTGAAATGTTAAAGCTGTGTTAGGGTTCAAACTCAGTGCTAGGGTTGCAGAGGGAAGAGAGGGGCTCTCTCATTTCTGGATGCAAGAGGAGAAAATCTATCACTCCTAAGTATGGCCTAGTTGTTATAATTAAGACTTATTACAGTTAATATTATTAAACTCTTTAAAGGTATTAAATTTCAGCAGAAAATTCTGAGTGATTCCCCCCGCTCTGCCCCAGATATCCCCATGAAGGTGGTGGTGCCCTGGGGCAGGAGTCCAGAGAAGGTGAGGAACAGCCACCCTTGGAGATACTTAAAACTCAGCCATATGTGGTCCTGAGAAAATATGACCAGGAGGACGAACTAGATCTCCCTTCCCACATAAATTATTCTTCAGCTTTCTAGAGGGTGATGGTCTTGGACTTGTCACTTAGGTACATAGGAGCTCGGGGAAGAATTGGTGAGCTGCAGACAGCACGGCTATGAGAGGGAGAGGAAGGGAATAGGGGATGGGTAGTAAGGAACTGGTAGTTTCATATCCATTCTTGACAGTTTTATGTTGCTTTTGATAGTTAAGGAATATATGTGATCTCAACTGCATCAAAACCAAAAAAAAAAAAAACCCAGGCAAAAATGCCTTATCCATCTGGTCTCAAATAATTAAGATTTTTTTCCCCCCTGATTCTGCAGGAATGGAGATAGTGGTTTGTTAATAGAGTACAAATAAACCCACGAGTCCTGTGTCAAAGCTCAGTTGAAATGGTCCAGCAGAGAGACTCCCTGCTCAAGGAGAGGTGCCTTCTCTGAGGAAGGAGAAACAAGGCAGCCTTCCACCAGCAACATCAGAGAGCTTGTATTTTGCTGCTACCCTGCATGATATAAGGGGTTAATTTTAAGAGAGAAAAAACTGGCAGGCTTTTATTTTTTTGCTAAACGGGGAGAAGTTTGGTCACTTCAGAACAATGGAAGCAAAGAGAACTCGAGGGAATTATTCATCTGGTAAATGGAATTTGATTTTCTAATGCAAAGAGCAGGCTTTAATTACAGCAAATTGAAACAATAGAACATTTCCTTACTAAAAAGTCTGAGGGTTTTTCTTGTTGCTATGATTACTATGCAAGGGGGGGGGTGCATGTGCTTCGAAGCCCTAGCAATTACAGTAGGGTTTAACTTCAGCCAACTATTTTCTAAAAATTACTGTAATTGATGACAGGAATGTTTTCCTTTAACTTACTTCTCCTAAGGGCCAAGCACAGATACCATAGTGCACAGGCATTGTGCAACACGCTGCATCATCACAGAAAGGGACCCTTTCTTCATTTGAGAGCGTGGCCCAGAAGAGAGGTAACACAAATGGATCTCTATCTCCACCCCAGTAAATAGGATCTGCCATCCCTCAGAAGAAAGAGTTCTGATGCTAAAAGCATGTTAAAATTTTGTTCAGTACTGGATGAAACAATCCTTGCTAGCTTGCATTCATTATATTTGGTAGCATCTATAAAAAATAATCAGATTATGACTAATTGCATTAATAGGATAGCCCAGGGACCAAAGCACATGATACAATGTATCTCCCCGGCCCCATTTTGGGGTTGAATCGCCCACATTTTATTCCACAGCTACACTCTTCTTCACTTTCATGGTCTCATCATGGGCTGGGGACACATGATTTTTGGAAATAGAGGCTCCAACACTTGAGGAAATGAAGGCAAAAAAGTAAACTCCCACACTCCTGCTTTCTGAGCATGAGGAAAAAAAAATGCATGCTGTGTTTGTTAGAGGCTGAAGTCAAATTGCCATTTAATTACATTAACATTTAATGCTTAAAAATGTCAGGAAGGGACTTGAGAGGGGGGTGGAAATAATAAATCAGAACTCAGAATAGAGACAGATGAGATGCACAGAAGTTTAAATGCCTGATTTGGGTTCCCAGTGAAGAAGAACTCTCTCCATTTCTCTTGCCTCATGCCATACTGTAAACAAAAATGTAGAGTGTTCCACCTTAAGACGCCCCCACCTCCAGCTTTCTGGACTAGCTGAAGCTAATCAAATTTAACTACTGCTTCCAATTCATTCTGCTCTCTGGAACGTTGTTTGATAATGAAAATCGTGATGGGGATAAAACCCATCATGCTGATCTGAGGTCTCAGGACCATCAGCCATGCTCCATTTCTTCTTAGCACTTACCTGAGCAGGAGCTCCCGTCCTTTGTGGGCCGCAGAGGCACCTGGGCTGACACAGCAACTAACGCTGTGCCTGCACGACGAGGGATGACTCTTGCAGCACATGTTCAGCACCTTGTCTCTGGAGCCATGTAGCTCAGAAAGTTGCACCTTTGGGAGACCAGTGATCTACCAGACTGAGAAGAGCCTCAGCAGATAGTCAGTGCTTCCATCTGAGGGAATACAGAAGATGGATACAGGATGGAAGGACAACTATGCTGCAGTTCTTTTAATCATGAGATTCCTCCAAGCAGGAGCAGTACAGAAGTCTCTGGTCTTGGTTGCCTCCTACATAAAGGGCAGGTGAAATATTTTTCAAAACTCTTCTTAAGGAATTTCTTTGATTATATTTTTTTAATTATTATTACCCCATCAATTCTCAATAGGGATTCCTACAAAGTATAACCTATGTAGTCCTAGAAGTTCCAGTAAAAGCCTGTGCCTTTCTGATACTTGGGGAGTGCTGCTCCAGCAGGATCACATTGCTGAGAACTTGAGATTTCACAGCAAAGTGAAATTACACAGAGAACATTCCTAAAATACATTCATTTTTAATGAAGATATTAAACAGTCAGAGCTTTGTCTTTTCCCATCTGTACCCAGCCTACTGCCTCTGTAATGAGCCCCCAAGCCTTGGAAGAACAGAGATGCCTCAGTGTCTCTCTGCTAGAGAGATTTCAGGTTTTTGCTTTGTTCACTTAAGAAATTATTTTACATTAATGGATAATAGTGGAACTAAGCTGCCTGGAAGATGTGAGAATAAATGTTTTTCCGAGTGGGGCTAAGGACTGTATGGCCTTGATGGGTCTTCTCACCATACAAAAAGCCTCAAGAAGATCATGGAGACCAGGCCAGAGGGCTGAGTCAAATGAAGTGAGGGATGATAAATCTCTGAAACTGGCCAGAGGGGTTAATACAGCTTCACACAAAACATTTTCTGCCCCTCTACTCTGCTCTTGTGAGACCCCACCTGAAGTACTGTGTCCAATTCTCGAGTCCCCAACATAAGAAGGACATGGAACTGTTGGAATGGGTCCAGAGGAGGGCCACAAAGATTATCAGAAGGCTGGAGCACCTCTCCTATGAAGCCAGGCTGAGAGAGTTGGGCTTGTTCAGCCTGGAGAAGGCTCTGGGGAGACCTTATAGCGGCATCCCAGTACCTGAAGAGGCCTACAGGAACGCTGGGGAGGGACTTATTAGAAGGGCATGTAGTTATAGGACAAGGGGGGGGTGGTTTTAAATTGGAAGGGGATAGATTTAGATTGGATATTAGGAAGAAATCTTCACTACGAGGGTGGTGAGATGCTGAATCAGGGTGCCCAGTGAAGTGGTGGCTGCCCCGTCCCTGGAAGTGTTCAAGGCCAGGTTGGATGGGATCTTGAGCAGCCTGGTCTAGCAAGAGGTGTCCCTGCCCATGGCAGGGGGTTGGAACTTGATGATCTCTAAGGTCCCTTCCAACCCAAACCATTCTATGATTCTATGATTTAATCTCCTCTCCTTTCTCTTAACAGCAAGGTGGGTTCCAACCCACCACTTATGTCTCCTGTACTTCCAGAATAGGAGGTGCAAGGCAGAAACCCTTTGGGAAAACACAAGAGAAGGTATTTCCCTGGAAATGTCAGAGGATCTCAGGTCACAGAACAAAACAGTTGGAGGTACTTGCTCTGCCCCACTTAAAAAGGAGTCGGTCTGAGAAGTGAAAGGCTACAAATGTGGGAGTGGAAGTCATCTGCTGGGGTCCTCTCTGCAGTCCTAACAAAAGCGCCTCAGGCACGTCACAGAAATCTTTCCTCGTAGCGTTTTTGTTACACCTAGGAGTGCCATTAGCCTCTTTTTTTTTATAACTGAAAAACTAGAAAATGAAATTAATTGCCTGAAATCACAGAGCCTGATCTGTCCCTGTCGGGGCAGACAGCAGGCCTGCCAGCGGCCTAGCTCTCTTCTCCCAAGCTTTAGGCCCTGACAATATTCTTCTGTTCCCATGAGAAAGGAGAAGTTACTCATGCTGAGAGGATCCTAATAATCACATTCTCAAAACACAGCGGCCTTGTTGATAGGGGTACAAGGCTGCCCTAAACCAAGAAGCAGTTATGGGAAGGTATTTGGGAGTAATAGAACATGTTAGGAACCAACCATAATAAGATGGTCAAAACCAACAGGTGTGCGGGTGCTTTTAGGCATTAAAGGTAAACTAATGATATTTAGCTGTAAGATAGGTTTATCAGAACTCATTATAATTACTGACCAATCAATATGGTGTGAACAGTGTGTGTAACCAATTAGCAGTGTTTTAGCTTGCCACGTTTGCAGTAATAAAGGTATAGAATCTGGGTGATTTCACCTAATAAAATGGCTTCACCTAAAATTCGTATCGAATTGCGTGTTGCTCTCTGCTGGTCGCTACATGTCCCAAGCTTCCCCGTTGTCCCTGGAATGACTCCATCACATATCCTGTACACAGACAATCCTGTGCAGTCGAAGCCAGACATGAGAGAAAGCGGGGAGGAGATGTTTTGAGAAACGTCACCCATTTATCCTGCACGATTCAAAGCGAGTATTTTCAGCCTTCAGCACTCTCTCCTGCCAGCTCCCCAGTTTCCCAAGGTGATACCCATAGATTGGAATTTCTGTATGAACGTGAAAACAAAACATTGCTTTACTGTAATAGCTCTTGGCATGGACACGTATGGCATTTGGATCATTGCTCATGATGTTTTTACTTCTGAGCTGTGAAATCTTGGCCACCTGACTGTAAGACTAATATATTAACAAGATAAAACTATAAGGCTTCTTAGATGAAAGGCTTAGCTATGTGAAGGCTTCCTATTATCCTTTTTATCCTTCACTATGTCAGAATGAATTGCAGCATCTAGCTCTTCAGCTAAAACCCCTATTCAATGCTTAATGCTCAACAGATAGGATAATACTTATTTTGGAGTTTAATTTTAGATGAGGTGGCATGCAACAGAATGGGGCACAGTCACTAGAAAATGGTCTCCTGCAGTGTGATAAATGACAGAATACAAGTGAGTAATGCAGAGGCAATTAAAAAAAATAGAACATACCCCAGAAAGTTGGCACCCCGTAGCCCCATGACTAAGAAGGGGAGCAACAAAGTGAAAGCCAACATCTTCAGCTATGTTCATGCAGCATGCTGCTCACATCTTACCATACTGCAGAGCGTGATGGGCAGTAGTCAAATGAGGAGAACTTTGGGCTCGTGCGGTGGCATTGGTTATTTCTTCACAGAACACAAAGGGGACCTCCACACACCAGCTTCCCCTCCCTGTGCCGCTCACTCAAGATGATGCACAGTGCCAGCTAAACAAATTGGAAGACCTTGTCTTAAGTGAGACATCAGTCTCCATGTAATAAAGATTTCAAACTGCTGCTCATCTTGCAGCACATGCATAGTCCTGTTGGCTTTACTAGCTTAGTGGCTCTGCAGGCATGCTTGTGTTTCTTGTGCTGGAAGAAGTCCTCTTCAGATGTCTCAGTCTGCCTGGATTTTAAGAGGCTGCATGACCTCAGCAACGTGATCTACTACTGAATTATGGGAGCTAGAACTTTCACCAGTGTACTTTAAGCCAAGCAGTGCAGGCAACAGTTGTTGGCACTGTCCCTGGGGAGAGATGGTACATGCTACAGCCACAAAAGGCAGTGAGAACACGGGCAACACAGATGAGTTAAAATAAATAAATAATGTTTTTTAAATGGCTGGGATGATACAGCAGGGAAAATGTTAAATCAACCTGCAAGCTAAAACTGCAGGGTGGAAAATACATTTGGCAAAGCCCATTTCAGAAACACAAAGATAGGCCTAACTCTGCATTTTGTATCAGCCAGCAAGGCTTTGTATAGCCTTAACTGTGACAAGCATCTGAGCTATCACACCAAGGCACTGAAATTAGTCATAAAACAAAGCACTATAATTCATACTTTCAAAGCTATTTTTGTGCACTTGGAGCTGTTTTTACAGGCTGACATAATTGAACAACAGGTATGACAAGCCTTTACTGTGATGTTATCTCCACTGTGCCAGAGACTTTGCTGTAGGGAGGATGAAAAACAGGTCTCTGCCAAACAACACAGCATGGAGAAAGCCTACCTAACCTGGGAAAACCAGGAGGCCACATTTCTCTTTCTCTGGAGCTAATACCAGTCCCATCAGAGCTGCCTTGTCATAAGACTCAAGGCCTGGCCTATGCTAAACCATATTTAATCCAGAGGAAAAAAAAAAACCCAACAGACATATTTCTGATCTAAATATTCACCTTTCAGCAAGCTCCTGCTCTAAGCAGCTGCCTTCTGTTTCCACATTCCCCTTTGCAGTCCCACCTGTAAACGTGCTGATGGCACAACCACTCTCCTCAGAGCACAGGGGGCATTAGGTGCCAGCACCGTGGGGTACGGTCACCCCGTTACCTTATCACCAAACAAGTATATATGTGTGACAGCCCACACAGTTTATCTTCACTGAGCCAAGCAATACCTTGGAAGAACTTACCATCTCTACTCCATCATTACTATTATACTTTAGTAGTAACTTCTTCATAGTGTTTCCCGCCTCCCAGACAGACAGACAGACTGTTCTGCTTGCTGCAGAAATCACTAATACTCAGGCTCACATCACCAAACAGGCAGCTCTAGTAGAGAAATTAAGCTAGGGCTCTGTGACCACACAAAGCTACCAACTGCTGCCCAGCAAAACAGCATAAGACAACCAAAATAAGACAAAGCTTTTACCTCCTCCCGACTTCAAACTAAAAAAAGCCTTTGCAATCCATTTCCCCAGCTTTGCTCTCCCGAGTTCTGCTGGAAAGCAGCTGACAGCTGAGGCTTAAAACCCACATTGATTAGAGATAGCCTGTGCTGGGTTAGAAACCCCGGTGCCTAAAAAAGGGCAGCAAATAGCTAGCACCCCATGTCATTAGGAGATGTTATCCTCCCAGTGCCTAACGAGCGTGTTTTCAGGGGGAGCTCCTTCTCTTGCTGAGATTGCCTGTCAAGGTTCCCCCAGCACAAGCTACCTCATCCTTCCTGCAGTGTTTAGCCCTGACTAGGAATAACAGAGACTGCTGTAATATGAATAATAATAATCATCATCATCATCCCACTGTGCTGCTGACACCAGGAGAGCTCATTGCCCTGTGGTGAACAAGGCAATAATAATTCTTCCAGTCCTGATGGCGATCACTAAAATGTCAAAGCTGATAGCCGCCCTTTCCCTTGTGACATGATAGTTAGCCCCTGGGAAGGAAATAAATTACTGAGCCACTTAACACCTCATTAGGACTTAACACTATATATCCAGCATCTGCAAGTAGGTTCTTAAAGCAGCTTGTCTCTTTAATAGCAAGCTGTGAAGTTAGCTCTGATGGTATGCCGCAGCCTTTCCTTAAGAGAAGCTTTTCCTTTAAATCACTCCAAATCCCAGGCATATAATTGTTTCCATTCTCCCCAATTAGCCATCCTGGTTTGGGTTGTATAGTCTATCTGTATTTATAAATAACTCACTTTGTTTACCAATTCTTTGAAGTATTTTTCAGGAAAGGGAAGGAAGAAAACTCTGGGAATATTGCAACTGCATGTCTGACCTCATTAGCCCAGTAATTATTTCAGTGTAATTCAATTCATTCTTGTACTCGGTTCAAGATAAGACTGCAGGGGCAATAATAGCCTAGGAAGCTCTGCTTCTCTTTTTCCTTTGTATTTATTTCTTCCTTCTTTGCTCTTTTCTCTGAGGCTGTTTATCCCTGCCTCTGCATCACTCCTCCTTCCTAGTAAGGATATACCGGGGNCTGCAAACCCGGCGTGACCTATGGCTGAGAAGGGAGGTGGGTTAATACCCGGATCCGCCAAGACTCCCGACTGCGTCAGAGCCAACGCTTTGAACTGATGCTCTTCACTGCAGCGATGGGATCACAGAATCACAGGGGTTGGAAGGGACCTCAAGAGATCATCGGGTCCAACCCCCCTGCCAAAGCAGCTCCCCAGCTCATATTACATAGATAGGCATCCAGACGAGACTTGAATATCTCCAGAGAAGGAGACTCCACCACCTCCCTGGGCAGCCTGTGCCAGGGCTCTGTCACCCCCACTGTGAAAAAGTTCTTCTGCATATTGGTGTGGAACTTCCTGTGCTCCAACTTGCAGCCATTGCCCCTTGTCCTGTCCCACAGACCACTGAAAAGGGGCTGGCCATTTCCCCCTGTGTCCCACACTTCAGATATTTAGAAACATTGATCAGATCCCCTCTCAGTCTTCTTTTCTCAAGGCTAAACAGCCCCAGCTCACTCAGCCTGTCCTCATAGGGGAGATGCTCCAGGCCCTCCATCATCTTCATAGCCCTTCTCTGGACTCTCTCCAGGAGATCCCTGTCCTTTTTATACCAGGGAGCCCAGAACTGGACACAATATTGCAGGTGAGTCCTGACCAGGGCAGAGAAGTAAGGGGCAGAAACATAGCTCCCGTGTGTGAGTCTTCCTACCAGATGTATGAGTGGCACAAATATTCATGTAAGTCTGGACTTCCTGGATGGAACCAGTCTTCTTCTCTCTGGGGCTTGGACTTACTGGGTCAGATGAACAGAGGACCTGGGCTGCTGTGTTTTAGGTTGAACATAACCTGGTGTCAGTGTGGATTCGATGTGACCAGAGGTGCAACCACAGTGGTGCCTCTGAGGGAGAGGGCAGAGAGGCTTCACCGCGATGTCTCAGCCATCCTCTACCATAACCCCAGGGCTTTGCCTCAGCTATGAAAACACAGTTGTCATCCACAACAGGCTTTTCTTTTTCTGTCATGCACAACATTCCCGGGTTTAAGAGGGTGTCATTTGTTTTCCATTCAGCTTCATTGGCAAGTTGGGTGGTCTCCAAAGACATCTCTGAGTGATGAACCAAGAACCTCGCTTTTTTCCAATGAAATGTCAGCTGCTGTCATTTGATGGATGTTCAGGTTCCCATCGCTTTGGTTCAGTGACCTCAGCACATGCCTGAGCCCACCACAACAGCTGGGTGCCAGGATTTAACCTGTGAAGAGCACGGCACCAGAGCAGCAGGATTAGTGGATCAGCTCTGAAATGGGGAGAACAGCTCTGATTTTGCCCAGACTAGCCACATGTGAGGAGCTGTGAACTTTGCTCCAGTTTCTCAGAACTTCCATCAGTTTATCTTGTTCATCAGCATGGCCCTTTCTCAGAGAAGCTGGGATGTTCTGGGAACTGCCCCAGAAGGGGAAGCTTTCCATCTGATCTCACTGATGTCTCTCAAGCAAGAATGACATCCATTTCAGTGGCCCATCAAGGCTTTCTGCTTTGCCAAGTGGTGACTGCTTTACCTCTCAGAAGCGCCCCAAATCCAGACAGGTGGAGGAAGGAGAAGAAGAAGAAGGAAAGATAAGGGAAAACGGGGGGCAGGGAGGGAGGGGGGAAGGCCAGGAGGTCTCTCCATCTCCCAAGAGTGAATAAAAACTGATTTACAATAATCAGTCTCACTGTTGGGTCTTCTGTGACCCTCCCTTTCCCCAGAGGCTTTTCTGGGGAGCTATATTTAAGTCCCATCACTTTTATGAACAGGTAACCCACGTTCTTGCATGCAGCCATACCAGCCCCACCGAGAGGGCACAGGGGAAGCCTAACACAGGAAAGGAAGGGGGGATGGCGAACTCTGCTGAGCCAGGTTTAAGCACCCTGAGCCACCAGGAGAGATACCTGAAAGGGGACAGAAATGCCTCTTCAAGTGAGCATTTGGAAACTACCAGGACCCTCCGAGGCAGACTCAGGCCAAAGTCTCTGCACCTGCATCCAACATCAAGGTCTGTTCCAGCCAGTCTCACTGCTGCATCTCTTTGGGTGCAATGTGAAGCTCTCCTCAGCGCTACTTACTTTCTCAAGGGAAGCAGCAGACCTTGGTGACACACTGCAGTGGTCCTTTGACACCACGTTTCCAGAAGGAGTTAACACCCAACATCAGAAACGGGCACAGCTTATCTTGCAAAGCAACAAGAGGGGCAAGTGCCTGCTGCTGACCTTGGCTGGAGGGAGCCAGGGCTGTTCTGCTCCTTGCCTCCAGTCCTGCCTTGACAGCAGGGAAGGAAATTATTCTTCATGTTCTGAAACTGCAAATGTTGGCTTAGTTTGCAGATTTTCCTTCATGCTTGGTGGCAAGCACCAAGGGCTGGTGTGAAGAAGAGAAACTAGCTCCAGCGGCAGCAGCCTGTGCTTTTGAAACAGGGAGTGCTGCTTTTCCCCATCTTTCACCCGTGACTTTATGGGTGGGTGTGACAGCCTATAAGACCCACCTGTTTTGTTTTGCTACAGCAATGGTTTTTTTCCAGGCTTACTGCAAGGAAAGCAGAGAAGTCCAACACAGCATCCCTCACAGAGAAGGGATGTCTAAAGCATGCATCCCCCCAGCAGCAGATCGCTGCTGGTTTTCCCAGGCTTGCACTGTCTCTAATACATTTTTGGTTCTCTTTTCACTCCTACAAACACACATCCTCTCCAACAGCAGCCTGTAGCATCTGCAGTACATCCAGCAACGCTGGGCTCCTCACCATAAGAAGGACATTGAGGTCCTCGAGCGAGTCCAGAGAAGGGCAACCAGGCTGGGGAAGGGGCTGGAGGGCAAATCCTATGAGGAGCGGCTGAGGGAGCTGGGGATGTTCAGCCTGGAGAAGAGGAGGCTGAGGGGAGACCTTATCACTGCCTACAGCTACCTGACAAGAGGTTGGTGATGGTCTCTTCAGCCAGGTGACAGGAGATAGGACAAGGGGAAACCTTGTCCTGCACCAGGGCAGGTTCAGATTAGACATTAGGAAAAAAATCTTTCACTGAAAGAGATGTCAGGGCCTGGAACAGGCTGCCCAGGGAGGGGGTTGAGTCACCATCTCTGGATGTGCTTATAAAAAGGGTAGATGAGGTGCTTAGGGATATGGTTTAGCTTAGGACAGGAACGGTTGGACTTCATGATCTTAAAGGTCTTTTCCAACCGTGTGATTCTGTTGTAGAGCAGCAGGATTATCCTGTAGGAATGGGGGAATTTGTCCAGACTAATTTCAGATCCTGTCTGGAATGATGGATTGGAAAGTTTGGCTCAGATTTGTGCATTTCTAGGTGCAGAGTTTAAAAAAATAAAAAGTAAAGAGGGAGAAAAGTATACAGGGGTAAATGGTACTCAGCCTATGAAGCAAACAATATGAAAACATTTATGAAATTAGAAGCCAAGAGGGAGAAGAGGAACAGTCTAAAAAAGACCCTGTAACAACCTGTGCCTTGTGGAGAAGTTGCTGGCTCTCAGAAGGAAAAGGAAAGGTTATTTCATCTCCACATCATTGTCTGTGCTCCAGCTAGAGCACGCTCCTGTTCTGGATGAACAGGCCACCATAAAACATGACATTTCAAGAGCTAGGTCGATTTGCAATCCTCTTCAAAAAGCACGTGGAGCAATTTGTAAAGCTCCCCATTCCTAAATCTCTACTTTCCTTAGCGGGATCTCGGTGATGAAACCGCGCTGGCACCGTAGGCAGCTCGCTCCTTTCTTGAACACCGTTTCTTAACCAGCCTTCCTGAGAACGAGAGACTTAACATGAGCC